>CM053270.1:20293985-20404430 GCA_028583415.1 Protea cynaroides
AAGTCCTACTTGCATAACAGATTACATAGGGCAACTTATTGATCTGTTGCCCAAGGATAGGTCCTAATGCAAAATCAGAAGCATCACACATAAGCTCAAAGGGCTCTATCCATATGGGTGCCTAAATGACGGGGGCAGTGGTCAAAACCTTTTTGAGTTGATTAAAATTCTCAAGGCATGCATCATTAAAATCAAAGAGCTGGTCTTTAGCAAGTAAGGAGGTGAGAGGACTAGCATTCTGACTAAAGTCCTTAATGAACCTCCGATAGAAATCAGCATGTCCCAGAAAGGAGCGAATGTCCTTAACAGATTTGGGAACATGTAGATTTTCAATCAATTCTACATTGGCTTTGTCAATCATGATCCCTTCTTTGCAAATGATGAGACCCAACACTATGCCTTGTTTTACCATGAAGTGGCATTTCTCCCAATTTTAAAACTAAATCCTTCTCCGTATACCTGGCAAGAACTAAGGAAAGATTATGTAGGCAATCAAAAAAGGTAGACCCATGCATAGAAAAATCATCCCTGATTACTTCTAAAAATTGCTCTACCATATTTGAGAAGATGCTCAGCATGCACCTTTGGAACGTGGTAGGGGCATTGCATAGCCCAAAAGGCATGCGTGGGTAAGGATAAGTTCCGTAAGGACATGTGAAAATGGTCTTGTGTTGGTCATCTAAAGCAGTGGGGATTTGATTGTAACCGGAGAATCCATCTAAGAAGCAATAGTATTCATGTCTGGCCAACCTCTCTAACACTTGGTCAATGAAAGGCAAAGGGAAGTGATCCTTCCAAGTTGCCGTATTCAGCTTTTTGTAGTCTATGCACACTCTCCACACTATTTGGATATGGGTTGGAATTAATTCATTGTCAGCATTAACAACTACAGTGACTCCTGACTTTTTTGATACCATATGTACTGGACTTACCCACTCTCTATCAGATATGGGATATATGATCCCATGATCTAAGCACTTTAGAATCTCTTTCTTAATGGCTTCCTTCATCATAGGATTTGCCCGTCTCTAAGGTTCCTTTGAGGGGTTGGTACCTTCCATAAAGTGTATATGATGATGAACAATAGATGGACTAATACCCTTGATGTCAGCCACAGTCCAACCTAAGGCTTCCTTGTGGTTTTGTAAGAGTTTGACTAACTCTTCTTCCTGATTATAAGTCAAATTAAATGCAATAATAATGGAAAGAGTTTGGTCCTGTCCTAGGAAGGCATACTTCAAAGTGGATGGTAACTCCTTTAATTCTAAGCTAGGTGGCTAAACCATTGAGGGCTTGGGAGTGGAAGTGGATAGAGGTCCTAGAGGTTCCGTAGATGTGTGGATACTCCATGCCTCTGATGAGAAAGTGTCCTCTACTCCTCTCAACTCTTCCATACACTGCAAGAATTCTGAGTCAAAGTCAATGTCAAAAGTGGTCTCTACATGGTTAGAGAATTCTTAGAGCATATGTACTTCCTCATTCGGTTGCTTACCCAACCTAAATACATTTAAATCAATAGTTTGGTTGCCAAATGACAGTTTCATGAGACCATTCCTGTAATTTATCAGTGCATTGCTTGTGGCAAGAAACGGTCTTCCTAAAATGATAGGGATTTGATACCTATTGGAGACAAGATGTGTTTCTAAAATAATAAAATCAACAGGAAAAAGAAATTCCCCTACCTTTAACAAAACATCCTCTACCATTCCCTTAGGAGTCTTTACAGAGTGATCAGCTAGTTGAAGCGAGATGGATGTTGGTTTCAACTTTCCCAATCCTAATTGTTGGTAAACATGACAAGGTAGAAGATTTACACTTGCACCTAAGTTTAGCATAGGATGATCAATAAAGGTGTTACCTATGATGTAAGAGATGGTAGGACAGCCAGGGTCCTTGTATTTGGCTGCCACAGGATGGTTCAGAAGGGAACTTAAATGTGCAGCCAGGAATACCTTTTGGGAATTTGACTAATCCACTTTTGTGTGCATAAGTCTTTAAGGACTTTTGCATAAATAGATATTTGGTTAATTGCATCCAAAAGTGGGATGTTCAATTCTACCTGTTTGAAGACTTTTAAAATTTTATCAACTAAAGTAGTCTTCTTTCGATTTACCAACCTATTAGGGAATGGGGCTGGTGGAGTAAAAACTCTGTCCGGGACAGTCTCTTTGGGTCTTTCAGGTACATCAGACGAACCTGAAGAAAGAGGCTCAGTAGCTGCCTCAGATTGGGGAACATTAACGGGAGCAACTATGGGTTTGTTCTTTGGTGCTTCATCCCGTAGGTACTCTTGGCAACTTCGTAATGCATGGATTGCATTACATTGTTTGGAGGGCCCTGATTGATTCTCTATGCTATTCACCTGAGGGTTTGACCTATTTGATTGTGGGTGATGGTGTGGGTTGGTGTCTGGTTGGCTGGGCAGAATACCCTTGTTCTTTTCACACATCAAGATAACTAATTGGGTGAGTGTCCTCTCATACTGGTATGCCCTGCTATAAGAGCTACCACATTCTTTTCCAACTCATTGAGTCTGGCCGGCTCACCCATGTTAGAAAACCTAGGGGGTTGCGGAAAATTATCTTGGGAAATAAAATTGGGTCTAGGGGGAGCATATGGCCTGGTATGACCCGGTGGACCTTGATTTGGAAATTAGGGTGGGTCCACACGGTTCCCTTGGTTCCAGGAGAAATTTAGGTGATTTCTCCATCATGGATTGTAAGTGTTACTATACAAATTGTAAAGTGCACTTACATTAGCTGTCACACCCCAATTCTGGTCTAACCAGAATGGTGTGATGAACTGCCAATAAACCAACGGTCCACCCAGGATCTCGTATAGGTCGTACCCACCATATCAAGCCACACACATTCCACATTAATAATCAGAGATAATAAATAAATAAGCGAAAGTCTTACAGATAATGAACTGAGAGTCTAACAGTGATAAATAAGTATTTAATCCAATTATCTCCAAACCACAAGACATAAAAATAAATAATCAATTACATATCTGATGTTCAAATTATAACTAAACTTAAGCAAAAACATATTGGTTGCACTTGCATGATGAATCATGCGCATCTTCTTCAGCTTCTACGTTCATCGCAACAACGTGTCCATACGTTGGCACATTCATATATTCTTCAATAGTAGGACTTGCATCATCAACTAAAAATATTCGACGTCGAAAGGGTGAGAACACATCACGGCTCAGTGAGCAAACAAAATAATGCAACAAACATATGCATGCATTCAATTCATATCTTTGGTCTGGTTTATAAGCTTGCAATATGCTATAGAAAGGTTTGGTGGTCGCCGCACCTCTATACACGAGTGTGTGAATCCGCCCAATGGATTAAACACCATTGCCGTCCCACATGCACCCACCATGGAATAGAGATAGAGCTAAAGTGTTCGGATCAAACACCGCCAACACTTCCCCTGATGCCCTACCCATACCAACACGTAAGCCCCTATTGGCGAGGGCTTGCAAACTGGGCTTGCAACTAATCAATCCTATTGCCAAACATTGTATCCAAGGCCTCACCCCAGCATCCCTCAATACGTCCATAGAGATAGAGCTAAGGTCCCCAGCAGAGTCAGAGACCACACGGTCCGAGACCACCTCCCCTGATGCCCTACGACATAACAGTTCTGCTATGGTAATGGCGATATGATGATGTTAGTAGGCAAGACTTGAGTAGAGATAGTGCTAGAGTCTGGTGACGAGGTCGAAGACCAGCATGCCACGTCCTCTCCCTGATACTCCACTCGCATCCAACACACCAACCACATACATACATTCACATGCCTATTCCTAGCATCATCATCATCATCATGTTATAAATAAATAGAATTAAATATGCATGAACAGTAATAGCAGAAATATTGGATGACATGTGAGATGCACATTACAAGCATACAAGCATAGAATCAATAATGGCATTGGACTCAAATAAATAGTTTGTTATTATCCAATTAGTTTAGGTCTTGTTCCCTCACCTGTTAATAATACTCGATCTCCTTCCAAGCTTTGAAATTCTCTTTGAATTGATTTAACAACCTAAAAGTTATATGAATTTATGTTAGGGTTCATATGTGACATGTTACAGTAGTCGAAAATCGAAACAGAGCATTGATAGGCGTCTGATAGGTCCTATGGTCTCATGCTGTATCAACCTTACTGTCTACGGTCGATACTCTAGGATCGCATATGGTGCGACCGTAGCTGCGACCCTATGATTTTTGAAATCTTTCCGAATGCCTATGGTCGATCCTCTGGTCATGCTATGGTCGACCGTAGCTGCGACCTTGAGATTCCTAGTTATAGACTACATGCAATTCGAGTTCTTCCTGGGTCAATTCTTCTGTTCTTCAATGGGGTTTATTTTAAGGTCATGCTATGGCCATCATTAAAAATTTCTTATCAATCCTAATCATCAAATTCACTCATCATGGTTCTCCTTGGGGTTTTCTCAAGGAAATCACATAGATCATAATAGGTTGATATTTCCTATCTTCCATAGAAGTCTTATACTTAGAGTTTACATCTTCAGAGATTCGTTTCATACCTTTGCCTGTGATAGAGAGCCAATCTCTTCTCAGCAAATTCTTCTCCTTAGCTTTTTCTTCTTCTCCTTCTCTTCCTTCTCTTTCTCTAGGGTTTACCAATGTTCTAAAAGAGTAAAAAAGGGCTGAGGGACGTCCTTTATATAGAAGAAAACTCTCCATATAGAGTCCTCTTTCAATTAAGAAAGCAATCCCTTAGTTTAGAAAAGTTTCCAACACTCGGAGTCTGATCTGGGTTCTCACGGTTGATCATACGATCGCATAAACCGTCGACCGTGGGGTTCTAGATTTGAGATTTTTGGTTCCCTTCCTTATGGTCGACCATACCTACCCAGGTATGCGACCTTAGGTATGTTTTTAGTGTTTTTAACTCAATTCTCATACCTGGTTTGTGATCTATCTTCACACACATGGTCCACTTGGTCCAGGAATGATGGAAAGACCTAACACGACATGGTTATACCAAGTTAGTGGTGTGCGGGTCTTAAAACTCCCCCTTCTTATATAAATTCCATCCTTAAAATTTGCACATAACTTCCGAGTCGAATAGGTGAGGATATTGCTTCCGCATAGCATTCTTTTCTTTCCATGTAATTTCTTCTACACTTTGGCTTCTCCAAGTAACCTTAACATAGTAAATGTCGTGGTTGCGAAGATGTTGCACCTTCTGGCTAGTGATCTTAAAAGGTACTATTTCGAACGTCAAATCTTTAGTCAAATCTGGTGGATCCGTTGTTAACACGTGTGTTGGATCTCTGATGTACTTATTCAGTAATGAGATATGAAATACATCATGCCCACTTGACATGGATGGTGGTAGTGCTAACTGATATGCTACTTTTCCACGTCTATCTAGAACTTCATAAGGTCCAATATATCTGGGACACAGCTTTCCCTTCTGTCCAAACCTTTTCAAACCACTCATAGGAGATATTTTCAGAAATACCTTATCACCTATGGTGAATTCGAGATCTCTGCATCGATTATCTGCATATTGCTTCTGACGGTTCTAAGCTATTCAGACTCTTTCCTTGATAATGTCGAATACTCGACAAGTCTCTTCAACAAACTCTGGTCCAACAATACTCTGTTCTCCAACTTCATTCCAAAATAAAGGAGTTTGACATTTCCTACCATACAGTGCTTCATAGGGTGACATTTCTATAGTCGTTTGATAGCTGTTGTTATAAGCGAACTCAATCAATGGTAATTTCTCATCCCATGATCCTTTGAAATCAATGACACAAGCTCGAAGCATCTCTTCTAAAATCTGAATAGTACGCTCTGACTGTCCATCTGTCTGAGGATGGAATGCAGTACTAAAATTCAATGTTGTACCCATAGCCTTTTGTAATCCTTCCCAAAACTTTAAAATAAAGCGTGAGACTCTGTCGGACACAATACTTTCAGGTACACCATGTAATCAGACAATATTAGCTACATAAAGCTTAGCTAACCTCTCTAGGGTATACTGAGGTCGTATAGCTATGAAACGAGCTATCTTGGTCAATCGATCTACATGATCACCCAGACCGCGTCAACTACTCGGGGAGTCAATGGTAACCTGGTGACGAAGTCCATAGTAATGCAATTCCATTTCCATGCTGGTTCTGAATGCTATCTTCAAAATATCACCTTCCTTAATCTTCAACTGATGGTATCCTGACCGAAGATCAATTTTGGAGAACACTTTGGCACCTTGCAACTGATCGAACAAGACATCGATCCGAGGCAATGGGTATCGATTCTTGATTGTAAGCTTATTTAATTCTCGATGATCTATACACAGTTGAACGCTATCGTCCTTTTTTTTCGAGAACAGTACTGGCACTCCCCATGGTGATATATTGGGTTTGATATAACCTTGTCCAATAATTCTTGTAATTGTACCTTCAGTTCCTTCAGTTCAGTAGGAGCCATTCGATAAGGTGCTTTCGATACTGGTGCGGCTCCGAGTATAAGATCTATAACAAACTCTGTCGCTTGGTCGGGTGGTAGCCCTGGTAGTTCCTCAAAAAATACATTTGAAAATTCACGCACAACTTCAATATCTTCCATTCGTGGTGCTTCCTTGGTGAGGTCGACCACTAATACTAGATACCCAATTCCTCCTTTCTCGAGGCATTTTCTAGCCTTCAATGCAGAGAGAATGAGTTTTCGTTTACGAGAAAGTTTGGTTCCCACAAAACTAAACTCTGCTCCTTCCTTGTCTTTAAATGTCAGCTTTTTTTCGCACATAATAGGTTTACGGAGTGCCGAGCTAACCAATCCCTTCCCAAGATAACGTAAAAGTCTGCCATCTCAAGTTGGATTAAAGTTACATCCAAAATCTTCTCGCTGATAAGAACTGGAC
Source organism: Protea cynaroides (assembly GCA_028583415.1). Taxonomy (NCBI): domain Eukaryota; kingdom Viridiplantae; phylum Streptophyta; class Magnoliopsida; order Proteales; family Proteaceae; genus Protea; species Protea cynaroides. The sequence continues at coordinate 20,300,910 of CM053270.1, forward strand.
ATGATCCATAACCTTTGTCTAGTTCCACTTCTAATCCCATAGGTGATCGTACAAGCAGTTTGTAGTCTAAAGGTCTGAGGGGTAGATTTAACTTCTTTCCAAACGATACAGATATAAAAGAAAGAGTAGCTCCAGAGTCAAAGAGTACTCTGGCGGGTAAGCCATTAATAGGTACGATACCTGTGATTTGATTAAACTTAGTCTACATGCTTACACAAGGTAGTACAAAATGAATAGTTCAGGTCATACCTATGACCACATCAGACGATGCGACAACATCACATCAGACGATGCGACAACATCCTCCAATGTAACTGCATAAACCTTTCCTTACTGTAGCTGCTTTCTTGGCTTAGGACACTCTCTTGAATAATGTCTTACTTGATCACAGTTGAAGCATTTGACTCCAGCATTATTTTGCTTTTGTAGAAGTGGGGCTGTCGGAGTAGTCTTGGCTACAGCATTGAAGCCTTGAGTACGAAAGGGTTTAAATGTCTTTGGGTTCCCTCCGTTGTATGAGTTTCCATTGGGCCTTTTAATACCTCTATTCTGAGCAAAATAACTTTCTCTCTGGCTCGATTCCAGTACTCGAGCAATCTGTATAGCTTCATTATAAATCTTCTTTTCTAGTCCCAATACATGCTCACGGATGCTTCCCCTAAGTCCCATGACGAACCTTCGGGTTTTGGTATTTTCCTCCTGCATGCTAGAGGGAGCAAAGAAAAACAGTTCTTCATAACGCTGTTGATATGCGTCTACAGTCATCTGTCCCTGATACAGACTCAGAAACTCCTTTTTCATTTGATCTTTGAAACTCTTGGGAAAATACTTCTCGAAGAAAGCTTCTTTATAGATAGCCTAGGTCAGTTGGGCGTTCTTTATCAACAGATAACTCCGAGTAGATTTCCACCAATGGTGTGCATCACCTTTCAGTATAAAAGTGACACATAATACCTTCTCTTATTCATTTATAGTCATCATCATAAAGTTTCTTTCCATTTCATCGATCCAGTGAGCTGGCCATAACAGATCTGATGGCTTGCCTGTAAATTCCTTCGGCTTCAACTTCAGGAAACGCTCGATCAGTTTGGAGTGATCCAGCTGATACTGTGCATATGCTCCATACATAGGCGGCTGGTACTGATAATTACCTTGGTTATACCCGCCTTGCGGTGCTTCAGGGTTTGGCACTTGGCGTTGTACTGCTGGTGTCTGTGGTGCTTGGGGTACAGTGTTTCCACCCCCAGGTGCAGTACTAGCTTGTCCTGCAGGTAGAGGTGTTGTGTTTGCGGATGGGAAAGCAATTCCCATAGCAGCTTGCATGTTGGCTTGCACTTGCTGTATTTGCTGCATTTGTTGTGCTAAATTTATCACCGCAGTAGGCAAATCCGTAGGTGGTGCAGGTAGGTTGGTTGGGTTGGCTTGGGTATGCACATTCTGAGGTGCAACATTTTGAGTTTCAATATTTCCTTCCTGTCCTTACTGACCTTCATTGTCATTAGTCTCCCTAGGTGGTGGAGATGGGTTTGCATTCTGTCTCCTTCTACTTACTCTGCGTCCAGCTATTTAAACTCTTGGTTGAATGGTACTCGGAAAGGCTGTACATGTGAGACAAGATATGATGGTAGTATTGGGTTAGTCTCACAATGGAAGGCGAGAGAAAAATAAAATCAATAGGCAAAAGTACAAACAGAATTAAAATGCAGACAACAGTCAGTCATACAGTCGATGGCCTATAGATGCGACCTTCAAAATCTTGAAAACTTACCGAGACCCTATGGGCGATCATACGGTCGATCATATGGTCGATGGTTTTGGTCTAATTGTGCGACCGTATGATTCAAGATTAGGTTGTTAAACCTATTTTTCAAAAATTTTCCCTCTCATTCTCCTTCTTCCTCCTACGGTCTCTACTCAACTCGCCACCAGTGAGTTGCTACAGTGTCGACTATACGAACTTGGTGATTTTTCCATCGATCAACAACAGTCACTCCATTCCTTGAGGTATGTTCTCTACTTTTCTCCATTTTTAAGCTTTCATACCTAGGGTTTTTGCTATTTGTAGGGTTTTCTTTTAATTAATATTTTTCTAACCGTAAAAATTTAATTTTTATTGGGGGCTTTTGCTATTGGCCACCTAATGGATGAAAGCCCTCAAGAAAATTTGAGTTTCATCGGTTAGTTTAGTAGAAACTTGAAAATTCCCATTTTTTACCTAAATTTTGGGATTTTTTTCTAAATGTCAAAATTTCTTCAAATTCGACCTACCTAGTTTAAATTTCCGATTGTATGAACCTTGCAGGATGGTTTGGGACCCATATAAGTCCTCCTGCCCCAATGTTTGGGTGAAAAGTGAGGCTTTTTCCATTTTACGTAGTTATGCTATCAAATTTTCAAATTTATCTTACTTTTTTTTCTTATTTTCTTCTCTTGCAATTATCATGGTTCGCACTAAGGTTCCTCGAGTTCATGACCCACGGTGCTTCAGGTCCGTTGAAGCAGAGGTGCGATATCCTTGGTTTGATCGGAAGAAAGTAGAAGGGGGTCGGTGTGTGAACCTAGCCCATTTAGCCCTGTTTGATGTGGAACGGGCGTTTGGTGATATGGGTTGGCTTCCAGTGATCTTGTACGAGGCTTGCACTCACCCGGACTTGGTCAAGCAGTTCTACTGTCACCTATAGGTAGAGGGTGACTTAAATGATGTTGACAGGGATAGAGAGCTTCGTATTACCAGTTGGGTTAAAGGGGTTCAAATCTCTTTCAACTGTCAGGAGTTGGCTGATCTCCTAGGCATTTCCAACGATGGTCAATTGGTTTACGCGCACCCAGGGAGCCACAATTTCTGTCTACACAGGTATGTGCAGAAATAAATAATCAGATTCTTTGGGATGACCACTGGGAGATGAAAGCAGTCAACCTGCGTCCAGAGCCACAGGTCTACTGTAAGATTATCTAGCATAATCTTATTCCCCAGGGTGGACACTACGAGATGATCTCACAGCTGACTCAGTACCTGCTGTACTATATCTGTACTAGGCAGCCTGTCTGCCTTCCATATATTTGCTACGTTGCCTCACTCGAGAGGTAACTTGCCCTATGGGCGGCTGATCTCCACCTTGCTCGCTCGTCTACAGGTAGACCTAGTGGATGAGAGGATCCTTGAGGACACCTTCTCAGCTGACCTTGATTGGGAGGCCATCAGCAGGATGGGCATGAGAGAGATACAGGTCAGCGATGATGAGAGGAATGCTATGAGATGTCCTCTCACTCGGGTAGTGGAAGTAGATGCAGAGGCGGCAGTAGCAGCAGCAGCAGAGGTAGCAGCAGAGGTACACGAGGGTGATGATGAGGAGGAATATGATCGGATGTACATGGATGTGGATGCCATCCCTCCTCCATCGCCACAGCATTCTACTGGAGCTGGCCCTTTTAGGGCTTCTCATTCAGTTGGCCCTTCATGCCCACCACCATATGACATGATGGGCCTGTTACGTGAGATTCGGGAGGCTTAGCGCGTGACTGATTGGAGAGTAGGAGAGCTTCTAGATGCCCAGCACTCTACAGACCAACGGGTAGCGGATCTGACAGCTAGTCTCCGAGCAACTCAGACTCAGGTGGCCTAGCTCGCAAGAGTATATGCTGAGGACTATGATAGAGATCGTGAGGCACCTCCTCCTCCAACACCTCCAGCTCCATGATTGACGTTTATTCCTTTTTCCCTTTTATACTACAGAGTAACTGTCACACCCCAAATTCTGATCCAACCAGAATGGTGTGAGTGAACCGTCATTGAACCAACGGTTCACACCAGGATCTCGAATAGGCCGTGTCCATTCATACAAACCATTACACATAACCAACAATCAGAATATAAATATTACAGTGGAAGACTTTAAATAAAATGAACTGAGTATCTATTGATAATTTAAATAAATATCCCATTATCCAAATTCAAACACATAAACTATAATATCTTTTACAACTCTTAATACCAAACAAAAAGAAGAAAATTAAATAAAGAAAACAACTCAAAGGTACACGCAGAAAGGGCACTCGCATGAAGCGTCATGCTCGTCCTTCCCTGCTTGTACATCCAAAGCAGCTACACCTCCATACGCCGGAGCATTTACGTAGTTGTCAACAGTATAACCTGCATCAACATCTAAAAACAATGTGTACACAAAGGGTGAGCTCATAACACAGCTCAGTAAGACAATCAGACAGTTTCACAATATTATGCATGAGTAACAATCAGTTTTATGCTGTGGTCTAATTTTAAGTTTGCAATGTGCTATAGAAAGGTTTGGTGGCCCCCGCACCTCTAAACACGAGTGTGTGGAACCTCATGGATCACACCCCCATCGGCCCACATGCACCCACCATGGAATAGAGATAGAGCTAAGATACCCACGTACCTCCCCTGATACTCTACCCATACCAGTACCTAAGCCTCTACTGGCCAGGGCTCGCAAACTGGGCTCGCAACTAACCAATCCTATATGTCATCAATGTATGCTCTATCCCAGCACAGCTGTCTACGGCATAGAGATAGAGCTAAGGCATTCCCACACCTCCCCTGATGCCCTATCCGCAACTAACCCACTAGGATAGAAATAATACGCAGGTAGACCCTATCCCAACATAACTCCCTACGGCATAGAGATAGAGCTAAAGCATCGTGGACAAGCCAGCGTCGACTCGGAATCCACAGTACCACATAGCAATGGCCGGGACAACATCAATATCGGAGACCACCGTACCACGACCTTCCCCTGATACCCCACCCGTACCAAGCATGTTAAGACAGAATACTACAAAAGGTGCTAGTGTGAAGAGCGATCCCAGGCCCATGCCCCACTCCACACACCAACGAAAACAATCACATGCCTAACAATCACATCCTATCAATGCATGAACAGTAATAATAACTGAAAGTAAAGGATGGCATGTGAATATGCACAAACATCACATCATAGATATTCAATGATTAATAACGATTTACTATCCATTAATTATTAGGTTCAGGTCAGATTCCCTTACCTGACGCTCGTTTGATAGCTTGCTCCACGTTACAAGATCCAAACGGAAAGTCACAAAGTCCTACAATATTATTAGGGTTTCATTAAAATAACATTCTTAGAGTCTCATGTTGATCGGAAACCAACAGGGTTACAAAATACCCTCACAGAGCTGACCGGTGGCATGTACCGGTCGTAGCTCTGTGGGAAAGACTGGCGACCGGTATGGTCAGCCGGTCCCCATAGACAACCTCCCGAGAGGTAGCGGTCGCAACATACCGGTCGCACTATGTGCAACCGGTATAGTCGACCGGTATGTCTCCGGAAGACCATACATGGGTTTTTCGACTGCCGTCGATCATCCTCCATGGATTTTCAGGGTTTCTCCTATCCATTCTAAGTCTAGGCTTTGAGTTAGAGTTATCCCCAACTCATTCAAGTCTCTTTTCGATGAATATCATCTCGAAACTCGAATCTAGGGTTTGACGGCAACTTAGGGTTTATTGGCCAATTTAGGGTTTTAGATCAATACCTACTTTGCATGGTATTGATCCACCCACACAACTAATATAGGATAAGAAGATGGATTCAAGCACTTACCATTGATAGGCGTAGCGTGAACTTCGTTGAACGGTAATGGCGGCTCCTTCTTTTTCCTCCTAGCTCCTTCTCCTTTTCCACCTCTTTCTCTTCTCTAGGGTTTGTGAGAGACAATGGAAAGGATTTGAGGAGGCTTAAGGGTGTATTTATAGGCTAGAAATAGGGTTTAGTAACCCTACTAGGATTAGGAAACATCTAGGATTCGAAATCAGGAAAGCGGGACCCGCAGAGACCAATTTCCAGATTCCCGCACATAGCTGCGCAGGCCATACCGGTCAACCGGTACCAAGACCGGTACCATCGACCGGTATACCTAAAATCAGGTATAATTGGTCGACTTCGGTCCAATTTTGTACCTGTTTGTTATCCGCTTGCCCCGTCTGGCTCGGTGATGATCGGAAGACCTGTCATGACACAAAACCAAGGTTTAGACCGGGTTTTCAGAGTGCGGGTCTTACAACTCCACCACCCTTAAAAGAAATTTCGTCCTGAAATTTGAACGTACCTTGATCGTCAAAAAGGTTAGGGTACTCCTTCCTCATCGCGCTCTCTTCTTCCCAAGTAATTTCCTCCATATTTTGGCTTCTCCAATGCACCTTCACATAGTGGATATCCTTGGTTTGAAGTTGCTGAACTTTTCGGCTTGAGAGCATTACAGGCACCACTTCGAAAGTTAAGTCTTCAGTCAAGTCTGGAGGATCAGCGATCAAGATATGCAATGGATCTCTGACATACTTCTTCAGTAATGATAGATGGAACACATTTTGAACGCTAGACATAGATGGTGGTAGGGCCAATTGATATGCTACATTACCACGTCGGGTCAATATCTCATACGGTCCCACATACCTGGGGCATAGCTTCCCCTTTTTACCAAACCATTTCAGACCTCGCACCGGTGATATCTTCAAGAACACTTTGTTACCCACTGCAAACTCCAGATCTCGACGTCGATTATCCGCATAGTGCTTCTGTCGGACTTGAGCCGTCTTTACTCTCTCTTTGATCTGATCAATCACTCGGCAAGTTTCTTCAACAAACTCCGGTCCTACAATTCTTCTTTCCCCCACTTCATTCCATAACAGAGGTGTATGACACTTCTTCCCATAGAGTGCTTCATACGGGACCATCTGAATTGTAGCCTGATAACTGTTGTTGTAAGCGAACTCGATAAGTGATAGCTTCTCATCCCAAGCTCCCTTGAAATCTATTGCACAAGCTCGGAGCATATCTTCCAAAATTTGAATAGTTCGCTCTGACTGTCCGTCCGTCTGAGGGTGAAAAGCTGTACTGAACTTCAAATTGGTTCCCATAAATTTCTGTAATCCTTCCTAGAACTTCGATGTAAAACGGGGATCTCTATCAGATACTATACTCTCTGGAACGCCATGAAGTTTGACTATATTATCAACATACAACTTGGCCAGTTTCTCCATGGTATACTGAGGTCTGACCGCAATAAATCGAGCTGTCTTGGTGAGTCGATCCACTATAACCCAGATTGCATCCACTGACCTTGGTGTCAAAGGTAGGCCAGTGACGAAATCCATAGTAATACAATCCCACTTCCACGCAGGTTCCGGTAATGGCTGTAGTAAACCTGTGGGTCTCTGCCTTTCCGTTTTAACTTGTTGACAATTCAGACACTGGAACACAAAACGAGCTATATCTGCTTTCATACCCCTCCACCAATATAGTCTTCTTAGATCATGGTACATCTTGCTACTTCCTGGATGTACCGAATATGGAGTATAATGAGCTTCAGTCATATCTCGGTCTCTGATATCGCAGTCTTCGCTCTCAGGTATACATAACCGTCCACGATACTTGAGTACCTTGTCTGAGTCCAAGGTAAAGTTAGGATTGCACGTACCCTTCTCTAAGTCTTCCTGCACTGTCTTGAGATATGGATCCTGTAGGATTGCTACCTTGACTTCATCAACTAGATCCGGTGAGATCTTCAATGCGGCGAACATCATAGTGAACTTATGAATCAAGCCTTGCTCAACTGGATCTTCTACAGTTTCAATTATATGCTCTTCCTCACCTTCGATTGAACTAGAGGCTGCGGCACACAATGCAGCATTTGTACTTGGTCCTGCCTTAGGTTTCGATGCCCACTTTCTGCTTAAGGCGTCAGCCACAACATTTGCTTTGCCCGGATGGTACTGAATGTCGCAATCATAATCTTTTAACAATTCCAGCCATCTCCTCTGTCTCATATTCAGATCCTTTTGAGTGAAAAGATAAGTTAAGCTCTTGTGATCTGACTTGATCTGAAACTTCTCACCATACAAGTAGTGTGTCCAAGTCTTGATTGCGTGAATAATCACTGCCAGCTCCAAGTCATGCGTAGGATAGTTCTTCTCATGCTCTTTTAACTGTCTTGATGCGTAAGCAATCACCTGTTCTCCTTGCATCAATACACACCCAATACCCAACCCTGAAGCATCCGTATATAAAGTAAACGGAACGCTTGGTTCTGGGATGGTCAAAATAGGTGCAGAGACAAGTCTTGACTTCAAGGTCTGAAAGCACTTCTCACACTCATCTGTCCATAAGAATTTTTCTCCCTTCTTGGTCAATCTGGTGAGTGGAACAGCGATCCTGGAGTAATCTTCCACGAACCTTCTATAATAACCAGCTAACCCAAGGAAACTACGAATCTCCGTAATAGATTTTGGTGCTTCCCATCCTACTATAGCAGCTATCTTACTTGGATCAACCTTGATACCGTCTTCAGATACAACATGGCCCAAGAAAGCCACCTCCTTCAGCCAAAACTCGCACTTCTTGAATTTTGCATAAAGCTTCACCTCTCTCAGCCATTGTAGGGCTGCCCTCAAATGCGCTGTATGAGTCTCCATGTCCTTAGAGTAAATCAATATGTCATCGATGAATACGATGACCGAAGTGTCCAACATATCATGAAACACTCGGTTCATCGGGTTCCATAAACGACGCTTGGAGCATTGGTCAACCCGAAAGACATAACTAGAAACTCATAATGCCCGTACCTCGTTCAAAGCGAGTCTTTGGAATATCTCCGGCCTTGATCTTCAGTTGGTGATACCCTGATCGGAGATCGATCTTTGAGAAAACCTTTGCACCCTGTAACTGGTCAAACAAGTCATCGATCCTAGGCAAAGGATACCGATTCTTGATCGTCAACTTGTTCAGCTCCCGGTAGTCAATGCATAGCCTTACACTTCCATCCTTCTTCTTGACGAACAATACAGGTGCTCCCCAAGGTGAGATACTAGGTCGTATGAAGCCCCTATCCAACAATTCTTGTAATTGGGTCTTCAACTCCTTTAACTCGGTCGGGGCCATCCTGTATGGTGCTTTAGACACCGGCGCCGAACCTGGCATAAGGTCTATCACAAATTCTGTAGCCCTGTCTGGTGGTAAACCTGGAAGCTCCTCGGAGAACACATCTGGGAACTCCCGAACCACATCTATATCTTCCATCTTGAGTGACTCTGCCGTGAGATCGACTACAAATACTAGATAACCCACTCCCCCTTTCTCCAAGCATCTCTTAGTTTTTAGGGCGGAGAGGATCAGCTTCCGCTTCCTAGATAGCTTGATCCCAGCGAAACTATATTCCCTTCCCTCTTTGTTAGTAAGCACAAGCTTCCTTTCACCACATAAAAGGACGGCCGAATAATGGCCTAGCCAATCCATTCTCAAAATGACATCAAAGTCTACCATCTCAAGTATTACTAGGCTTGCTTCTAAGTCTCGGCCCTCAATACATACAGTACATGGTCCATAATACTCGGTCAAAGCCACTTCGACTCCTAGTGGAGAGCGAACTATCAAGCTTGGGTTCAAATGCTTGATTGGTAACTCCATTCGCTTCCCAAAAGAAATAAAAACAAAGGAGTGCATGGCCCCAGAGTCAAATAATACTCTGGCGGGTATACCAGCTACATTTACAATTCCTGGAATTTTTTGTCCCTTAGTTCTACATGCTCATGCAAAATGAAAGAATAAACCAAATAGTAAGGGATAGAGTCATACCAGTTACCACATCAGGTGATGCGGCTGCCTCTTCAGTGGTGACCGCATACACTTTTCCTTGTTGGGGAGCTTGATTCTTAGGTAGAGTGCAGTTCCTTGCGACATGTCCCAACTGCTGACAGTTATAACATTTGATATTTGGGTTGTGTCCAGTGAACTGTGGCACAGGTGGTGCCAGGTTGTTTCTCGCAGGTGCTGTAGCGGTCTATGCCCTGTATGGGCGGAATGGTCTAGTATTACCACCACCCGAGCTCTCACTAGCAGATCTCTTCACTCCCCTGTTCTGAGCGAAGAAGTTGTCCCTCTGACTGGACTCTATCACCCTCGCAACCTGCACAGCCTCGTTGTAGATCTTCTTGTCCAGACCCAAAAGGTGCTCTCTGATGCTTCCACGTAGTCCCATGGTGAACCTACGTGTCTTGGTCTCCTCCTCTTGCATACTGGCCGGTGCGAAGAAGAATAGCTCTTCGTACCTCTGTTGATAGGCATCTACGGTCGACTAAGACTGCTACAGATTGAGAAACTCTCTCTCCATTTGATCCTTGAAACTCTTTGGAAAATACTTGTCGAAGAAAGCCGCTTTAAACACTTCCCAATCAACCAGTGTGTACTTAGTCTCCATATATGCCCGTGTAGAATTCCACCAAGCATTTGCGTCTTCTTTCAACATATGAGTGGCAAACAGAACCTTTTCCTCCTCCGTACAAGTCATCAATCGGAAGTTCTTTTCCATCTCAGCAACCCACTGTGTTGGCCACAATGGTTTCCCTGTCCTGCCCGTGAACGATGAAGGTTTCAACTTCAAGAATCTGTCCACTGACCTGCTCTGATCATGCTGTCCCTGCGTGTCTGCTCCGTACCATGGTGGTGGATACGGATAAGCTCCCGGGTAAGTAGAAGGCGACGGAAACCGATGCGGTGGTGGTACGTTCTGTGCTTGGCCCCTCGGCCTTGGGCTACTCTGCATCGGTTGGGTAGTATTAATTCCTCCTGACTCGAACGTATTTCTAGCGGGAACAGAACCTGTTGGCCTGAGCATCTTCAGTACCTCGCTCAGAAATTCCTTCTGTTGAGCCTGCATCTGATAGACCAAGTTTGTAACAATGGTCTCAGAATTCCTGTGAGGTGGGCCAGGTAAATTTGTCGGCACTTCTGGGACCTGTTCCTCCTCCACTTCAGGACTTGGTTCTCTAACCTGGTCTTCTTCAACTTGTTCTTCTTCTAGGCGCATCCTGGCCTGATGACGCTTTCGCCCCCTTCGATTGTTTCCGCCTTCCATCTCAAACTATTTTATTAGGATCTGAGAAGAATACATAACACGTGAGAACATCAATAATAGTAGTGTTAGTCTTTAATAATGCAAGGTAAAATAGTTGAGAAGTAACATTTCAATTTACACAATTTTTGAAATTTTAAATTCAATTTTTTTGGCTCTGATACCAAGTTGTCAGACCCCAAATTCTAATCCAACCAGAATGGTGTGAGTGAACCGTCATTGAACCAACGGTTCACACCAGGATCTCGAATAGGCCGTGTCCATTCATACAAACCATTACACATAACCAACAATCAGAATATAAATATTACAGCGGAAGACTTTAAATAAAATGAACTGAGTATCTATTGATAATTTAAATAAATATCCCATTATCCAAATTCAAACACATAAAATATAATATCTTTTATAACTCTTAATACCAAACAAAAATAAGAAAATTAAATAAAGAAAACAACTCAAAGGTACACGCAGAAAGGGCACTCGCATGAAGCGTCATGCTCGTCCTCCCCCCGCTTGTACATCCAAAGCAGCTACACCTCCATACGCCGGAGCGTTCACGTAGTCGTCAACAGTATAACCTGCATCAACATCTAAAAACAATGTGTACACAAAGGGTGAGCTCACAACACAGCTCAGTAAGACAATCAGACAGTTTCACAATATTATGCATGAGTAACAATCAGTTTTATGCTGTGGTCTGGCTATAAGTTTGCAATGTGCTATAGAAAGGTTTGGTGGCCCCCGCACCTCTATACACGAGTGTGTGGCACCTCATGGATCACACCCCCATCGGCCCACATGCACCCACCATGGAATAGAGATAGAGCTAAGATACCCACGTACCTCCCCGATACTCTACCCATACCAGTACCTAAGCCCCTATCGGGGCCGGGGCTGCAAACCGGGCTCGCAACTAACCAATCCTATATGTCATCAATGTATGCTCTATCCCAGTACAGCCGTCTACGGCATAGAGATAGAGCTAAGGCATTCCCACACCTCCCCTGATGCCCTATCCGCAACTAACCCACTAGGATAGAAACAATACGTGTAAGACCCGTGTCAATCTAACCCGGTCTTACCACCTTGAACCAGGTTTACCCATCATGGTCGAGTCAAATGGACCAAGGGCATGAAGGAGATCGAGATCCCAGGTATGAAATCAACCTAAAAACACTTAATTCTAGGGGAGGGTCGCACACCCAGTGAAGCAGGGTCGGACCTCCCAAAACAGAAAGTCAGACCCTCAGTTTTTGAGGGAGGGTCGGACAGCTTAAGACCCTAGGGTCGACGGGATCATCGACCCTCCCATCGACCCTCGGTTTCTGACGAAAACTGAAATTAGGAAATTTCCTAATTTTTGGTTGGGATTCTTTCCAAATCTCAATTGGATTATTATAGGACATTCCTAGTCTATTTAAAGCACGTTCCTAAGCCACATTCACTCCTTTCACAACCCTAATTGAATTGAGAGAAAGAGAGAAGAAGGAAAAGAGGAAGAAAGGAGGCTAGGAAGAAGGCTTAGCAAAAAGGAGAAGAAATTGCAGAGAAAAGTAATCTTCTCAGGTATGGATACAAATTCCATGAGTTTCTACAGACCTTAGGTTAGATATGGTTGAGTGTAGGATTTCGGAGAAACTCAAACCATCCATCCATGGTTAGGTTTTCATGGAAAACCATAGGAGGATGCACGAAAACTATTTAGATGGTTTATACATGGTTCTAGACCATGGAATGAGTGTTGGGTGAATGTAGGAAGCAAGTCATAGGACCCCAAACACGAAGAATGGATTAAAAAGTGGAAATTGGACCAGAGTGCACCGAGGGTCGCACCGAGGGTCGATAGACCATCCGACCCTAGGTGTTTCTGACCATCGACCCTCAGAATTCGGGAAGTTCAGAATGGAGGGAGGGTCGATAGACCCATCGACCCTAGCATCGACCCTCAGTTGACAGAATGGTTTTTAAATTCTGAATTAATTCTAATTAAATTCTATCGACTTTGTTAGGTTTGCTAGCAGTATAATAACATTATAAAGGTGATTCTAAAGCTTGGAAAAGTATCTATTAGCGAGCTAAGGTGAGGAACCTTAACCCCAAACTAAATTGGTTAATAATAAACTGTTTTTCTTTTCTTGAGTCCTATGCCATGTTTGATTCTATGCGAAGATGTTTGTAATGTGCATACAGCATGCCATCCAATATTTCTATTACTTGTTCATGCATATTTACTTTATTGTTTATAACATGATGATGATGATGATGATGATAGAAATAGGCATGTGCTTGTATGTGTGTGGTTGATGTGCTTGATGCGAGCGAGTATTAGGGGAGGTGTGATGAGAACGTCAATAAACGTTAACCTTTGGCGGGTCTCAGCACTTTAGCTCTATCTCTAACTCAAGTCTTGTGCATTGACATCGTCGTATCGCCATTACCTTAGCAGAACTATTATGTCGTAGAGTATCAGGGGAGGTGGTCTCGGTCCTTGTAGTCTCTGACTCTACCGGGGGACCTTGACATTCTGAGGGATGCTGGGGTGAGGCCTTGGATACACTGTCCAGATCGCTTGAGTGATTGAATCGAGCCAGAAAGAGAGTTATTTCACTCAAAACAAAGGCATAAAAAGGCCAGCTGAGAATTCTTATAACGGAAGCAATAACAGGACGTATAAACCTTTCCGTCCTCAGAATTTTAATGCTGCAATCAAGACTATCCCCGCAGCTCAACCTCAGCCAAAGCCAAATTCCAAGCCCCGAAGTGCTATAATCGCAACCAACCGGGGCATATGGCAAGATAGTGCCCAAAACCCAAAAAGCTGTTACATCAAGGACGGGTATATCTTTGTTACATCGAGAGGATGCAGCCGCATGCCCGATGTGGTCACGGGTATGACCGAAACTTTAAGATTATAATTACAACGATTGAGTATGTAGACTAAGTAAAAACGGATCACAGGTATCGTACCTATCAATGGTGTACCCGCCAGAGTACTCTTTGATTCAGGAGCTACTCATTCATTTATATCTGTGTCGTTTGGAAAGAAGACCAATCTGCCCATCAAAACATTAGACTACAAATTACTTGTACGGTCACCGATGGGATTAGAAGTGGAATTAAAGAAAGGTTATGGACCATGTCCAGTTCTCATTGGAGAGCAGACCTTAGATGCAACCTTAATACAACTTGAGATGGCAGACTTTGACGTCATCTTGGGAATGGACTGGTTAGCTCGGCACTCTGCAAATTTGTTATGCGCCGAGAAGAAGCTAACGTTTAAAGACAAAGAAGGAGCAGAATTCAGTTTCTCGGGAACCAAACTTCCCAGGAGACGCAAGCTCATACTCTCAGCATTGAAGGCTAAGAAGTGCCTTGAGAAAGGAGCGGTCGGATATCTAGTATCAGTGGTCGACCTAACCAAGGACGTGCCACAAATGGAAGATATTGATGTAGTGTGAGATTTTCCTAATGTATTTCCAGAGGAACTACCCGGATTACCACCTGACCGAGCCACGGAGTTTGTAATAGACCTGATACCTGGAGCCGCGCCGGTATCAAAAGCACATTATAGAATGGCTCCCTACGAACGAAGGAATTAAAAGTGCAACTACAAGAACTGCTGGATAAGGGTTATATTAGACCCCAGTATATCTCCATGGGGAGCACCGGTGTTGTTCGTAAAGAAGAAAGATGGTAGCGTTCGATTATGTATCGACTATAGAGAGTTGAATAAGTGACAATCAAGAATCGATATCCACTACCCGGGATCGATGACTTGTTCGATCGGTTACAAGGAGCGAAGGTATTTTCAAAGATCGATCTTCGATCGAGGCTATCATCAATTGAAGATTAAAGAAGGTGACATTCGAAGACAACTTTTCCGGACAAGATACGGACATTATGAATTCTTAGTGATGTCCTTCGGACTAACTAATGCACCGGCAACGTTCATGGAACTTATGAACCGAGTTTTCCACGATATGTTGGACACGTCGGTGATAGTGTTTATTGATGACATATTGGTATACTCCAAGGACAAGGAAACCCATGTCAAGAACCTAAACGCAGCCCTACAGGCGTTTAAGGAAAGAGAAGTTATACGCCAAATTTTCTAAGTGTGAGTTTTGGCTAAGCGAAGTCGCATTTTTAGGCCATGTAGTATCCGCGGAAGGAATCAAAGTGGACCCGGTAAGATCGAAGCTATTGTGAAGTGGGAAGCACCAAAGAGCGTCTCGAAATTAGAAGTTTTACGGGTCTAGCTGGATATTATCGGAGATTCGTAGAAGACTATTCTCGGATTGCCGTACCTCTCACCGGTTTGACCAAGAAAGGAGAAAAGTTTGTATGGACGGATAAGTGTGAAAAGAGCTTTCAAACACGAAGACCAGATTGATATCCGCTCAATTTTAACCATTCCCGTTCCGGGACGGACATTTACCTTATACAACGATGCATCGGGATTGGGACTAGGATGTGTGTTTATGCAAGGAGAACAAGTAGTTGCGTATGCATCGAGACGATTAAAGGTACATGAGAAAAATTACCCAACCCATGATTTGGAATTAGCGGAGTAGTACATCTTTGTCAAGATATGGAGACACTACCTATACGGAGAGAAATTTCAGATTAAGTCGGACCATAAAAGTCTTACTTATCTATTTAATCGAAGGAGTTAAATATGAGACAAGAGAAGATGGCTGGAACTGTTGAAAGACTATGATTGTGATATCCAGTATCATCGGGAAAAGCGAATGTGGTAGCGGATGCATTGAGCGAGGAAAACAATGATAAAATCTCAAGGAGAAACCAGCACGACTGCAGCAATGTATACCAATGGAATGGTGTTTAATCACGGCAACGAGCAGTATGTGATAGATACACCGGATGGATCAACCAACCAAGGGTTCATTCATCGGTTTTCAAATATGTTCGCGGCATTGAAAATTATACCAGATATGGTGGACGAAGTGAAGACAGCTATCAAAGCAGATCCTTATCTGAGAAACGGTACAAGAAGATATTGAGAAAGGTAGGACTAACCCGAGTTCACCTTGGATGACGAGAAGGTACTGAAATACAAAGGAAGAATATGTGTACCCGAAGCGGAAAGTGTAGACATTAGACACCGACTCATGAAAGAAGCCCATACCACCATCTACTCGGTACATCCCGGAAGTACAAAAATGTACCATGATCTAAAGAAACTGTATTGGTGGAGGGAATGAAGGCAGATGTAGCCAAGTTCGTGTCTCAATGCCTAAATTGTCAAAAGGTAAAGGCGGAACGACAAAGACCCGCAGGACTGTTACAACCATTACCGGAACCAGCATGGAAATGGGACTGCATCACTATGGACTTCGTCACAGGACTACCATTGACTCCTCGAGTAGTTGACGCAGTTTGGCTGATTATAGACCGTCTGACTAAGACAGCTCGCTTCATACCGATATGACCCCAATATACACTCGAAAGGTTAGCAAAGCTGTATGTGGATAAAATTGTTCGATTACACGGTGTTCCAGAAAGTATTGTGTCCGATAGAGATCCACGATTTACTTCCAAAGTTTGGGAAGGACTGCAAAAGGCTATGGGTACAACATTGAAGTTCGATCTTGCATTCCACCCAGGATCGACGGACGGTCGGAGCGTACAATCCAGATTTTAGAAGATATGCTACGAGCATGTGTGATTGATTTCAAGGGATCATGGGACAAAAAGTTACCATCGATCGAGTTCGCTTACAATAACATCTATCGGGGCTACTATACGGATGTCACCTTATGAAGCCTTGTATGGTAGGAAGTGTCGAACTCCCTTGTTTTGGAATGAAGTTGGAGAACGTAGTATTGTTGGACCGGAATTTGTTGAAGAGACTTGTCGAGTGGTCGACATCATCAAGGAAAGAGTAAGAGTAGCTCGGGAACCGTCGGAAGCAATGCGCGGATACTCGACGAAGAGATCTAGAGTTCGCCGTAGGTGATAAAGTATTTTTGAAAGTATCGCCTATGCGAGGATTGAAGAGGTTCGGACAGAAAAGGAAAACTAAGTCCACGATATGTCGGACCATATGAGATTCTGGCTAAGCGTGGAAAAGTAGCTTATCAGTTATCACTACCACCATCTATGTCAAGTGTGCATGACGTATTTCACATATCCTTATTGAACAAGTATGTCAAAGACCCAACACATATGTTGTAGTAGATTTGCGGAGCCGTCGATGATTTGACATTTGAAATAATACCAATGGAAATCACTAGTCGAAAGGTTCAACGTCTACGCAATAGAGATATCTATTATGTTAAGGTCACATGGAAAAGTAGAGACATGGAAGAGATTACATGGGAAGAAGAAAATGCTATGAGAAAGCAATACCCTCACTTGTTTGATTCAGAAGGTATGTACAATTTCGAGGACGAAATTTTTATAAGTTGGGGGGAGTTGTAAGACCCGTGTCAATCTAACCCGGTCTTACCACCTTGAACCAGGTTTACCCATCATGGTCGAGTCAAATGGACCAAGGGCATGAAGGAGCTCGAGATCCCAGGTATGAAATCGACCCAAAAACACTTAATTCTAGGGGAGGGTTGCACACCCAGTGAAGCAGGGTCGGACCTCCCAAAACAGAAAGTCAGACCCTCAGTTTTTGAGGGAGGGTCGGGCAACTTAAGACCCTAGGGTCGACGGGATCATTGACCCTCCCATCGACCCTCGGTTTCTGACGAAAACTGAAATTAGGAAATTTCCTAATTTTTGGTTGGGATTCTTTCCAAATCTCAATGGGATTATTATAGGACATTCCTAGTCTATTTAAAGGACGTTCCTAAGCCACATTCACTCCTTTCACAACCCTAATTGAATTGAGAGAAAGAGAGAAGAAGGGAAAAGAGGAAGAAAGGAGGCTAGGAAGAAGGCTTAGCAAAAAGGAGAAGAAATTACAGAGAAAAGTAATCTTCTTAGGTATGGATACAAATTCCATGAGTTTCTACAGACCTTAGGTTAGATATGGTCGAGTGTAGGATTTCAGAGAAACTCAAACCATCCATCCATGGTTAGGTTTTCATGGAAAATCATAGGAGGATGCACGAAAACTATTTAGATGGTTTATACATGGTTCTAGACCATGGAATGAGTGTTGGGTGAATGTAGGAAGCAAGTCATAGGACCCCAAACACGAAGAATGGATTAAAAAGTGGAAATTGGACCGGGAGTGCACCGAGGGTCGCACCGAGGTCGATAGACCATCCGACCCTAGGTGTTTCGACCATCGACCCTCGGCATTCGGGAAGTTCGGAATGGAGGGAGGGTCGATAGACCCATCGACCTAGCATCGACCCTAGCATCGACCCTCGGTTTGAGAATGGTTTTTAAATTCTGAATTAATTCTAATTAAATTCTATCGACTTTGTTAGGTTTGCTAGCAGTATAATAACATTATAAAGGTGATTCTAAAGCTTGAAAAAGTATCTATTAGCAAGCTAAGGTGAGGAACCTTAACCCCAAACTAAATTGGTTAATAATAAACTGTTTTTCTTTTCTTGAGTCCTATGCCATGTTTGATTCTATGCGAAGATGTTTGTAATGTGCATACGACATGCCATCCAATATTTCTATTACTTGTTCATGCATATTTACTTTATTGTTTATAACATGATGATGATGATGATGATAGGAATAGGCATGTGCTTGTATGTGTGTGGTTGATGTGCTTGATGCGGCGAGTATCGGGGGAGGTGTGATGAGAACGTCAATAAGCGTTAACCTTTGGCGGGTCTCGGCACTTTAGCTCTATCTCTAACTCAAGTCTTGTGCATTGACATCGTCGTATCGCCATTACCTTAGCGGAACTATTATGTCGTAGAGTATCGGGGAGGTGGTCTCGGTCCTTGTAGTCTCGACTCTCCGGGAGACCTTAGCTCTATCTCTATGGGCATTCGAGGGATCTTTGGGGTGAGGCCTTGGATACACTGTTTGGCATTAGGATTGGTTAGCAGCGAGCCCAGTTTGCAAGCCCTCGCTAACAAGGGCTTACGTGTTGGTATAGCATTATATAGCAATAAACGTTAACCTTTATTGTATAATGTTATGGTAGGGTGGATGGGGACGACGATAAACGTTAACCTTCGGGCGGGCTTCCACACCCTGTGTATAGAGGCGGTATCAATAAACGCTAACCTTTGATCACCCAACCTTTCTATTGCACATTGCAAACTATAAACCAAGACCAAAGATATAAATTGATTTTTTTTTTGCATGCATATGTATTGTTGCATTGTTTTGGCTACTCACTGAGCCGTGTTGTGTGCTCACCCCCTCGACGTCGAATATTTTAGTTGATGATGCAGGTTATACAGTTGAAGATTATCTGAACGCGTCGGCATACGGAAATATAGTAGCTATGGAAGTTGGAGCTGAAGACGATACACACGACTCCTTTTGCGAGTGCAACTCGTGTGTATTCGATTAGATATTTTTGTAGGTTCTTTATTGGATTTATAAGACATGTATTTGGTATTTAAATATTTACGTCTCAGTTAAACACAGAATAATTTGCTATTATTTATGGATACCATTTTAGTTCTTAGTTCATATTATTTATAAATTTTTCGCTATTGTGTATTACTCTGATTATGATTGTGGATGCGTGTTAAGTTTGGATAACGCGGGGATAGCCTATTTGAGATCCTGGTTGAGCCGTTGGTTATTTGGCAGTTCATCACACCATTCTGAACAGTGTGGAATTGGGGTGTGACAATACGCAGGTAGACCCTATCCCAACATAACTCCCTACGGCATAGAGATAGAGCTAAAGCATCGTGGACAAGCCAGCGTCGACTCGGAATCCACAGTACCACATAACAATGGTCGGGACAACATCAATATCGGAGACCACCGTACCACGACCTTCCCCTGATACCCCACCCGTACCAAGCATGTTAAGACAGAATACTACAAAAGGTGCTAGAGTGAAGAGCGATCCCAGGCCCATGCCCCACTCCACACACCAACGAAAACAATCACATGCCTAACAATCACATCCTATCAATGCATGAACAGTAATAATAACTGAAAGTAAAGGATGGCATGTGAATATGCACAAACATCACATCATAGATATTCAATGATTAACAACGATTTACTGTCCATTAATTATTAGGTTCAGGTCAGATTCCCTTACCTGACGCTCGTTTGATAGCTTGCTCCACGTCACAAGATCCAAACGGAAAGTCACAAAGTCCTACAATATTATTAGGGTTTCATTAAAATAACATTCTTAGAGTCTCATGTTGATCGAAAACCAACAGGGTTACAAAATACCCTCACAGAGCTGACCGGTGGCATGTACCGGTCGTAGCTCTGTGGGAAAGACTGGCGACCGGTATGGTCAGCCGGTCCCCATAGACAACCTCCCGAGAGGTAGCGGTCGCAACATACCGGTCGCACTATGTGCAACCGGTATAGTCAACCGGTATGTCTCCGGAAGACCATACATGGGTTTTTCGACTGCCGTCGATCATCCTCCATGGATTTTCAGGGTTTCTCCTATCCATTCTAAGTCTAGGCTTTGAGTTAGAGTTATCCCTAACTCATTCAAGTCTCGTTTTGACGAATATCATTTCGAAACTCGAATCTAGGGTTTGACGACAACTTAGGGTTTATTGGCCAATTTAGGGTTTTAGATCAATACCTACTTTGCATGGTATTGATCCACCCACACAACTAACATAGGATAAGAAGATGGATTCAAGCACTTACCGTTGATAGGCGTAGCGTGAACTTCGTCGAATGGTAATGGCGGCTCCTTCTTCTTCCTCCTAGCTCCTTCTCCTTTTCCACCTCTTTCTCTTCTCTAGGGTTTGTGAGAGACAATGGAAAAGATTTGAGGAGGCTTAAGGGTGTATTTATAGGCTAGAAATAGGGTTTAGTAACCCTACTAGGGTTAGGAAACTTCTAGGATTCGAAATCGGGAAAGCGGGACCCAGCGAGACCAATTTCCAAATTCCCGCACATAGGCTGCAGGCCATACCGGTCGACCCGGTACCAAGACCCGGTACCATCGACCGGTATACCTAAAATCAGGTATAATTGGTCGACTTCGGTCCGATTTTGTACCTGTTTGTTATCCGCTTGCCCCGTCTGGCTCGGTAATGATCGGAAGACCTGTCATGACACAAAACCAAGGTTTAAACCGGATTTTCAGAGTGCGGGTCTTACAGTAACTATCGTGAGGCACCTCTTCCTCTAATACCTCCGCATGATTGCCATTTATTCTTTTCTAATTTGGATGTACATTTGTCTTATTCCCATTTGGATATATATATATATATATATATATATATATATATATATAATTGGTTTCCCCTTTACATATGTGTATTATTTTCTTTCTTAGTTTATGTCTCATACACCACAGATGTTTATGGTGTGTTCTTATTATAGCTTTTAATTTTATCCTAACTCAGTTCATGACTCATGTAGAAGTAGTTAGGTCAATGGATAGAACCTGAGAAGCTCTGATAGCAAGTTGTCACACCCCAATTATAGTCTAACCAGAATGGTATAATGAACCGCCAATAAATCAACGGTTCACCCAAGATCTCGTATAGGTCGTACCCACCATATCAAACCACACACACATTCAACATTAATAATCAGACCATAAACAAATAAGCGGAAATCTTATAGATAATGAACTGAGAGTCTAACAGTGATAAATAAGTATTTAATCCAATTATTTTCAAACCACAAGACATAAAAATAAATAATCAATTACATATCTGATGTTCAAATTATAACTAAACTTAAGCAAAAACACATTGGTTGCACTCACATGATGAATTATGCGCATCTTCTTCAGCTTCTACGTCCATTGCAGCAACGTGTCCATACATCAACGCATTCATAAAACTAAACCGGGTTGGATCTTGGACCGAAAAGAACACTATTTTACACGTAAATAGGAAACCAAACCAAAACCGATAATGGACTGATAAACCAACCCATATAAAACTCAAACCAGACCAAAACCAAACTTTTCTTAATCATTTTGTTTCGGACTTACCGATACAATACAACACCAATTCAGACCAAACGAATCAATTATTAACACACCTTACACAGGACATGAAGTTACAAGAAACTGTAAATCTTGGCCAGGCCCAGTTATCTCTTGTTTTGCCCGACCATTTTTGGGTTGATGTCAGGCCAACCAGGCCCAAACTACTTGGGTTCTTTTCATTCGTTTTACATGATTATGTGGAGTACAAATATCCGGTTTCAAGGATGGATCATTTCGTGTAAATTTGTTTCTTTTTGTTGAATTTCGTGTTTTGTTGCTGAAACTGGAAGCATTACTGAAGGATTTGATCAAAACAAATAAAAAACAACACTCTTCGTCAAGTTGTTTCAGATTTCCATTTATCTTAATTTTTTGGATTTCCTCTTGAACATGAAGGATTGAGTTACTAAGAAGTAGCTTAGGGGAAAAAAAAAAAAAGCACAAAATATTGTTGGGTTATAGCCTGGCGAGGAAGATGAATGTGGCCGATAAAATTTGGGGATAAAAATCCTCTCATGCCCCTCATGTTGACGAAAATCCAAAGACTGTAATTTACTGTGCACACATACTGATATATTGATATTTGCACAATGGATGATAGTCATTGAATTTCCCATTTTCTCAATGACTGTAGATTATTGTACGCACATACTAATGTATTGATATTTACAGAATGGATGATAATCACTGAATTTCCTCATGAGAAGATTTGAATCCCAAGATTGGAAGCTTCATTTCAGTGGGTGTTGACTCTGTTGCTAGTAGGCATTCTGTTATAGCCAATCAGGGTTAATCCGAATCAAGGTTAAACAGAAACAATCAAGACTGCACCGGGTTAGACTGAACCTGACAAAATTAGGTTTGGGTTGACCACCCGGCCTAAACAATTTTAAGGGATCCCAAAATAAAGTTTGGGTTTGTAAATGCCCGATCCAACCAACTCCACCCTATTTTGACCCTAATACCTGTTAGTGATACAAGATACATATATGTATATAAATTAGAAAAAATTTCATATACACCCCAACAAGGATTGCTAACATCATCTATATTCACAAAATTATAAAAACATCACCTACCATCCAAAATCTTTGCACCGTTAATCAAATAAACCCATTCCGTCTAAAAATTTCCGTTAATCGCTAATGTCAGTTAAAATAAAACTTTTTATAAACAATACTACCCTTAGAGTAAAGATAAAAAACAATTTTATCATTTCTTTTTTTTTTTCTTATTATTATTTCTTTATTCTTCTTTCCTCTTCTACTCAAAGATGTTTTGATAAGGTCAGAGTAAACCCAAACATGTAAGCTGCACTTGCTACCAACATGATCAACGATGCGAACACCTAACCATCTCCTTGACATCACCTGCCCTGTAAGGTTTCTCATCTCTCCCCATGACCCAATACTTCCGCTACCACCATCTATCTCTCTCTCTCTCTCTACCCTCAAGTAGTGGGGTACTCTTAGGGGGTGTTTGGTAACACTCCAGAAGTTGGATTCTGACTTCTGGAGCATAAATGGAGTAGAAGCTTGTTTGGTAACCCGGTTCGGACTTCTGAAGAATCTATGAGTGAACCGGCTCCAAATGAGCTCTAGAATTCAATTTTTTGGAGCATCAAATAGATGCTTTTCGACTTCAGAGCACAATTTTGGAGTAAAATCACCCCATACCATACTACCAACTACCACTACCACCACCACAACCCACCAGCCACCAACCACCACCCACCACCGCCACCACTCACTGCCGCCACCACCACCACCACCACACTGCCACCACCCACCGCCACCACCCACCGCCACCACCCACCGCCACCACCACAAGTCACCGATCACCAACCACCGCCACCACCCACCACCCACCAACCACCGCCACCACCACCTACCACCACCACCAACTATCACCCACCACCACCGCCACCACCACCACTCCCTGTCGCCATCACCACCAACCACCCACCACCACCACCACCATCCACTACCACCCACCGCCACCTACTACGCCACCACCACCAATCACCAACCACCACCACCACCAACTATCACCCACCACCACCGCCACCACCACCACCCCCCGTCGCCACCACCACCAACCACCCACCACCGCCACCACCATCCACCACCGCCACCTACCATCGCCATCGCCACCACCACCAGCCACCAGCCACCGGCCACCGCCACCACCACCACCACCACCCACCAGCCACCGCCACCACCCACCACCTCCACCAACTATCACCCACCACCACCGCCACTACCATCCATTACCACCCACCACCACCGCCACCACCCTCCACCACCACCACCACCCATCGCCACCCTTCACCACCACCTCCACCCACCACCACTGTCACCAACCATCACCATTCACCACTAGTGCCACCATCCACCACCCACCAACACCATTTTAGAATTTATGACTAAATTAGGTTAACAAACATGTTTTTACTCCTATATACTCTTGAATCCTTTTAAAATTGGAGTAAAAATTTGAACCAGAAATAAAAATCACAAGCAGCCCCTTAATCTCCGCCACTACCCCCTACCGATGGCATTTATCCCCAGTGAAGCCACTACTGAAATAAAAATATAAAAAAAGAACAAAAAGGGAACATCAACCCTTTGGACAATAACAGCGGATATGATTTCTGATTTTTTCTTTAATTTCTAAATATCTGTCTTCATTCATTGCATATCTTGGGTTTGAAGAAACCTTATAATTTGATCTGTATTTATTTAAGTTGTTGAAGAAGGGAAGAAGCATGGAAAAGACTCTGGTTGCAATGACGAACAGAGCCCTCCAAATCATTGGTGACCTGAACCTTTTTGGTGATTGTTTCCAAAGAACTTGGCATGAAACTGAAATTGATTTGAGCAGAAGTGAAGAGAATGAAGTAGATTGGAAAGCAGAAAAAGTTGAAGGCATCGGCAAATCAGCAGCACTTATGTTCTGCAACTCACTCACGGCGGAAATTGAATCGGCTGGAGAAAATTTTCTACAATTTCCAGAACCTAATCAGCACCTCACTTCCAAAAAAAGAGAGAGAGAGAGAGAAGCCGGTGGAAGAAGAAAAAAAAGAGATGTGTGAGTGTTTAGAGAAAGAGAGGCGCTGGAAGAAGAAAAACGAGAGAGGTTGTTTGAGAGAGAGAGAGAGGCGGTGAGTGACCAGAGTTGCTCTCTCTCTCGTAACCTTTCTTTGTTTTCCCAAATCCCAACCCCGCCGTTCCCTCATGACTGAAACCTTACCATTCACTCATAAGGTCACGCGGGAGTGACAAAAACCAACACAGGAGAGATCGCCTGTCCTTATTCCGATAATCACTTTCTTCACTTTTCTTTCCGCCTATTCTGTTTCTGACGAGAGGTTACAGTCCATAAGATATTATTTAATCTCTTTAATAGGAAAAAATAAAAATTTAATTTGAAGGTCAAATTAATCCATCAACATAACATTTTAATTTAATTTTTTATGAAAGATAAAATTGTATACCAACAATTTTTGTGAATTTTATCTGTTAAGTAGATCTACATGATATTTTCATAATCTTATGGATATAGATGAAATTAGTCATCTTTGTTGGAATGCATATGAAATTTTTTATATAAACTAGAAAGACAACCGTAGACATAAAACCAGGATTATTTATTGACTTGCTTATTACTGTTATCTCTTACACAAAAACCCTGGGAACGGAGTCCTCCGGGCTACAAACTACCTCTCTAAGCTTCGTCTTCAAACCCTTTCCAGCTCCATTCGCCAATGGATGAATTCCATGCTCGGGCCCAGTCATGTACGCCCTGTTCTCCCTTTCTTTTTCATAGCTAACCCCAAATTTCTTCTGTACCTCTGCAATGACCCACATCACAACAAATGTCAAATGATAGTGATGAAATTTATTAACTTATGTTTGTTTTAATGTAAAATAATAGTAAATAAATTTTGGCCAGTCCCAG
Organism: Protea cynaroides; assembly: GCA_028583415.1. Lineage (NCBI taxonomy): Eukaryota > Viridiplantae > Streptophyta > Magnoliopsida > Proteales > Proteaceae > Protea > Protea cynaroides. The sequence continues at coordinate 20,326,849 of CM053270.1, forward strand.
TCATACTACGAAGGGAAAGCCCGAGTGATTGACACGTGTACCTTGGGCGAGGTTGCTATGGAGCTGGCCGTCTCTAGTAAGGGCCATCATGATCTGAGGCAAGCCAAAGGGGAGCTCATCACCTCTGTCCACCTGCCAGAAGTGAAAAGTCTTACCGTAGGTCTTGCACACCTTATCAAGCGCCTGCCTCTGCACTGGTCCGGGCACGCCGGGCAGGAACAAAACCCCACTCTTGACCTCATACTCGTGGGAATGCCAAAGCGGTTTCTCAGAATCGGGCAGGGCCAGGAAGAGTTTTTCCGATATGAGGTACTCCACACCAATAAGCCGTGCGTCTGCGTCTGGGCTGTCGTAGATCAGGCACTGCCTCATATCTTCGTTCTGGTGTGAGCAAAAATGGTGCGCCACCACCTGCCTTGTCATATCGTGGGCGTAGAAATGGAAGCTGCAGAAGCAAAACTCTGATTATTAGAGATCATGGGACCTACTTGAAAATGAGTTTTCTATAAAAAGAAGGTGATGATTTACGCGCAGAGGTGTTTACGCGCAGAGGTGTTCGTGGATTTTGTTGATCGGACCGAAGGACTGAATGGCGCTTGCGGCCGTGTCCGTCAACGCCGTGCCGATCTGGGTGGGTTCCCCTGGAATACTCACTCGGGTCGCCATTGCTAGTCTCAGACAGGTCTCCCGATCTGTTTTCTCTCTCTCTCTCTCTCTCTCTCTTTTCTCTTTCCTTATAAAACTGAAGTGTGAACTACAACAATCCATGCACTCTTACACTTGGTGATTACGTGGCGTCACCCCGTGTGATCACTAGCTCAATTGGTTTGATACGTGTACAAACCCTGAAGGGTATACGTGAAGTCGTAAGAGGAAGCCAGGTGGAATCCATTTGTCAGACATCAAGCATGATCAACTTCAGAATTCGGATCACGGGTATGTACGTGCATGCTGCACGGCGTGGGTGTGGGATCCATCTCAGAAAAGTGAAATCACCCGGGCAGGTGAGGTTATGGGTTGTGGGATCCATTTCTGAAAAGTGATCCACTGGGGCATGGTTCCCCGTGCATGGATTGTGGACTCACCTCTGGACTGAAATCCTCTCCCGCGGCAGGAATGGCAGGAGGTTCCTGCCGCTGATCCAAGGGCTGGGGATCAGTCGGCCCGCCTACCAATACATGGGGAGGTGGGCCGGCTGAAATCCCGCCCTTGGCTGGCGGTAGGTGGGCGGGGGAGGATTTTTTTGCCTCACCTCTAAAATGGATCCATTGGGGCGTGGCTCATCTGCATTGATGTGTATTTTTCAGGTGATTCATCTCGGTTCATGGGTGTGAAACCCACACGAGTCCCACATCCTTAGATGTTGATGGAATCTGTTATTGGGGTTATACTATACGGAAAAAGATTCTTTGTAGTGAGGCACCTGTGTAGTGAGGATTCCATTCACTCAAAGTGGATTGGCACGTTTCTCGTTCCACTCAAAGTGCATCAGGATACACGCCTATCCACTTTGAGTGAGTGAGATCCTCACTACACCTCACTACAGGGGTGGCTTCACTATAGAGGATCCCGATCCTATACTACCTTACCAATAATAGGGTGACATGTGACATCACCAAAATGTCCTCTCTTCAATGTGCCGAAGACGAGAGCATAAAAGGAAGGATGAAGACGACCATTGGAGAATCCCGTGAGTGACGTAGAGCCTGGTGTTCGACAGGCTGTGACAAGGTAGACAATTGATTTGAATAAGGCTTATCTACAAACACTCCCTTATGAGGAAGCATTTAACCTCAGTAAGGAAGGTCCATGTCATCATACCATCCGAGGGCTGACCTCGAAGGATAAGTATGGAGATAGCGGATCATACGATCCGAATTGGCCCATGCGCAAAGGGATTTTGCTGGCTATCCTAATGCAAGGCGAGATCTACGCCCCATGAGCTGACCTACCTTAACTGGTAGATGACAAACTTATCCATTTGACCACTCCAAATCTATAAACAAAGGATAGGCAAAGCTAAATGGATCCACAATTGAACTCTCTTGATACACTTGCTTAAGACGATTGTTTGTCCCCACTTCTGAAAGGAGTAGCCACCTTCGTGACTATTCCATATTGCTTGTTTACAAACTGATTTAGTCATCGGAGTGGCCTAAGGGTTATCCAATCCGATCTCTACCTACCTTTTGGTGTGCAGATTACAGTGAGCTCGAGGCAACCAGGTCGTGCGACGATAGTTTGGCACCCATTGTGAGGCCCTAGACATTGTCTTGTTAAAAGCATGAACCGGTAAAAAACAAGTGATCCTAAGACTTGGATGTCATCTATTTTGACCAGCAATCAGGCCAAGATGAATACAAACCGCAACCACCCTAACAACAACGCCGACGGAAACCGCAACCGCAATCCATCTGCGATCAATAATGCAAGCATTCCTCAAAACAATATCCCTCCTCCCAAGGATATTCCTGGAGAAAATGAAGAGCAAATCCCTGCCATGGATGGCTTCGTCATGGAGGAAGATATATCACCTCTTCCCTCTCCTCAATATGTGACGAAATAACAGTTCGAGCTGGTGGCGCATCCACTCAAGATTTTGACAAAGCATCTGTAGGAGCAACAGACCGCAACCGCCAGAGATGTGCCCCGACACCTGTAAGGACAAAGGCGGGAAATTGGGATATTTCTCTTTTTAATTGAAAATGGGTCCTCATTTTTAAATTTAGTTTAAACATATTCAAGTATTTTACACTCAACACACGCAATGGAAATCGAAAGGTTTTCACCTTAAGATCTCATACACTCATGCTAGTGGAGGGTAAAACTTGGAGTCGCCACCTAGATGAGGTCTAGGACCTATAAATGTTGTTTCTCATTTGGAGAAACTTAAATGACTTTGTGACTCAATAAATCGGTTCGCTCATCTCACCAAAGGGGGGTAAGCGCCAATTTATAAGTTGGGAAGGTGTTAGACACCCAACTCGCCTGGTCAATGGCTTGTCTCCCTATGTTCTCTCCTTCCTATAGTTTATGCATACTTTGGGCTTATCTAGCCTATGCTACACCATACAGGAGGACCTAGTTAAGTTTTTAGTTCTCACTAAGCCAAAAGATAATGAAAGTACAAGAGATGAATATATAAAAGGAATAAAATAATGATTAATTACACAAAGAATGATGTACAAAAGAATAAATGGAATGAACAAATATATAAACAAATGAATGAAATGAATGAAAGAAAAAAAGGAATAATAAAAACAACAACAAAGGTATGATCGAGTTTAGAAAACATCCCAAACTACCTACGTATCCCTATGCAGTGGAAATCAGGTCAAACGTAGTTCAAGCAAGTTTATGAATACCAAGTGTGTAAAAGATGCTCCCATAATCATGAAACACATTAGAAAAAGAAATGTTCCCACAATGTTGGAACCTATCTTAGAAATGATGAGACGCTCCCACAATGGTGGAACACATCTAAAAAATGATGAGACGTTCCCACAATGGTGGAACACATCTTAGTGTGAAGTACTGCCTATCACAAAGAAGTCCTCACGGTGAGATAATCCTATAACACATGGAACTTAATTCAATTTGATCGTGCGTGGAAAGAACAAACTCTCCCACTGTCTACGTATCTCTTGAGACCTCTGTCTCTCAAGAATTAAGTCAAACGTAGTACCCAATAATTAACAAGCTATTGGATCCCACGTGGACAACACTCAGAAAGAGGCAACAACCTCAACTCCCCATACACGGGGTTTCCTAATCTCACTCACATCCTAATCATGGGGTAACAAAGTGGCCCCGCAGAGGGCCACAAACCTAACCATTCGTCACATCTACCCAACGTCCATTTCATTTATATACTTGTACAACGATTTCTCCAAGCATTCGTAGATCCAGACCTAAGGTTGGGGTGGGCCTCAAACTAAATGGGCCCATACAGGTCAGCAAGGGATCTTGGATCCCGTGTGGGAGTTGGACTTGTTGGAGTCCCCTAATCATCATATTACGCAGGAAGGTACCACAGTCATACATGTGAGGCTTGTGGTGCACCCGTTTGCACAGTGTATCCCTAAGCTGTTACAAAGTTACTAGTGAGGATATATTTAGAAGGGATTGGGAGCGGCCTACACTAAACCAGCCCACATCTTAATCTAAGGTGGGTGGTTGACCTGTAGTACAAATCTAGTGTTATCCCCAACCCCGCATGGCAAAGGTGGGTGCTCGTGAGCACGTCCCCACCACAGCAATGAATGTACGCAAATAAAATATCCACAATTATGAAGCCATACACAAAGTAAATCATAAGCAAATGAAATATCTATCACTATGAAGGCCACATGAAAGCAAATTATCAGACAAGTGATCTAATAAAGACATATCCAAAATTTGATGAAATTCGAATAGGTAAGTATAGGAAATAACATGGGAAAAATATGAGGAAAGTGTGAGAAAAGTTCAAGGAAATTGCATGGGAAATCCAATTAAGGTGGGAACTTATCCAATTAAAGTGGGATGATTTAATTAAGATGTGATTGGTTCAATTTAATGGGATTGGTCCAATCAAATTGAGAACGGCCCGATTAAAATGGGATTGGACCAATAAAGATTGGAACCAAACAATTAGGATGGGAACAATCGATTAAGATGAGTTTATGCAATTGAAAGGGGTACCCAACCATTATTGTGGGAATCAATGCAATTAAGAGGGTAACAAATCAATTAAGATGGAAATCAATCACTTAAGGTGGGACATCTCCAATTGAGGATGGAATTTAACCCGGCAGGCCTAAATTGGTGGAAATTAAGTCGGCCAGTGGAGTTGATGGGATTTGACCGAATCGGCCCAAATTGATAGGATTCAAATGGGTAAGCAAAAAAATGGGAGAAAACTGACTATGAACAGTAATACATCCACAGGAAGTACAGATACAATCAAGCATAAGATTGAATCATAAAACAAAGAATCTGAGACCAACTCACTGAGATGGGCATGGATTTACAAAATAAATTTTAGAGTCTCTAAACAAATCAGCTGAATCCATCCAATAGTATCTGAAGAATACAAACAAAGTATGTATTAGAACTCAACAGATCAACAAACTAATTTCATGAAGAAAAAATGACAATCTGATCCATTCCTAACAAAATAATCCAAAACCTAGGAAAACTCAAGTAAATCAAATGAACAATTGGTTCATCATTAATATCCAAACGAGCATACTGTTAGGGAAAAGGTAAACTCAAACCGAAGCTAAGCATAGACATGAACCACCATTCTAGGAGGGAAAAATTTAACTAAGAACACATCAAAATTAATCCATGTAGGAAACTCATTAAGAGGAACTTAAAGGAACATACCTGGATTTTGGACCATATTGAGTAAATCCTTACCGAATATCGCAAATCCCAAGCCTTCTTTCGAGATGAAGATCCCTTCCTTCTTCCTTTCTTCTGTCCCTTCTTCCATTCTTCTTCTACCATTGTTGCTCTTCTCATTTCCCTCTGTTCTCTCTTACTCCTGCAACCCCACAACCTCTCTTCTTCTTCCTCCACCCTTTCTTCTACTCTGCTTCTTCTGCTCTGCTCCAATGCCGCCGCCCCCTTTTCTTCTTATTCTCAGCCTCTCTTGGTTTACCTCAAAACCTGCTATCCACTGCTCTTCTTGTGCCAAAAACGAAAAAGGCAGCCCCCTCCCTCTATGAAACTTCTCCCTCTAATTCTCCCAACCCAAATGAGAAGAAAAAGCTCCCTTCCTTGAGTCTGCGCTCCCTCTTCTTAAACCAGCCTTGAGATCCAATCCAATGAATCCGAATCTGCCGCCCTTTGATCTCCTCTCTATGCTTCTTGAGCCACCCCCTTGTTGATGCAAAGAACTGGATGAAGAATTTCAGCTGTCTCATTAACAGTAGATAACGACTAGTGGGATTCTCAGCACAAACAAAGTGACCTTTAGAACTCAGTAGATAACTCGTACGAAGAACGACTTATGAAGAATGCCTGCAATAAGAAACAATAAGATACAGAGGGGTTGGACTTTGCAGTCCAGTGGCCACTCCGATACTTAAGTCAGTCCTGGGATCAAGCAAAATGAAATGCCCCTAGTGTGGACATTTCTTAGAATATGGGGTAAGGTCTAAATCTTTCAATGGTTATCCAGAAAGTGAACGTACCTTGCTTGAAGATTGAACCTGCTCTTTATAGACTCTTGGATAACTGATCTGAGTGGTTATTGATCGTTAGACATCGTTGGTGGTTATATGTACGACTTGCTGAGTCCTAGCCATTGGATGTGAATCTGATGGTGGACTGTATGATGATAGTGGACATCGTGGATGGTTACACGGAGTCCATTACTAGGTGTAGTGGCTAACAATTTGGGCACATCTCTGCACGTGCAGAAGGTCGTAATGTAGTTATAGATCGATAACTCTATCCATGTGTCAACAACTAGGGTGATTCTGTTGACATTTGGTGTCGTGCATCGGTTGGTACAAATGTCTCGATCTTCGGCACTCCTAGTGTCCATGTATTATTAGAGGGCGATCTATTGTATTAACAGTGGCCCCTTGCTTTATCGAACTGAGTTAAGGAGGGAAAGCAACCTTAGTGGTACGTTTTCTTTGACTTGTCGGGCATCGTAGATCGTCTGGTTGAACCTTTCTTTAAATCAATTTGTCAATCGACTTACTAATGATGCGTAGCTCCTTGTGGGTTAGCACCTATTTTATTTCAATCTTGCCTTTATCAAAAGCTTATCCTTGAATCGAGGCGTCTTCGAGTTATGAGAATTTTGTTTGTACTTTTTTGCTCCCCAAGCTTCTTCAATAATGGAAATATTAAAAGCACCTTTTGGGCTAATCTGACACCTTTTGTGCGATTAGCCTTGAACCTTAAATTGAAAGGTCGCACCCTTCTGCAATAATTAAATTGGGTTCCACCTTTTCAAAACTTATCTTCTTTCGAACTCTTCGCGTAGGAAGTCAGCTTGGATCGTCTTCAAAAACTTTTGCCCTTCAACTTTTTGGGGGAAAACCAGTAAGTCTTTCTTCATCTTATCTCGTTATTTTGACCATGTCTTCACATTCTTCACCGTCTTCTTCATCCGAAGAAATAGAAAACCGCACTACAGACAAAGTTACCATCGCACTTCAAAGCGAAAGCATAAATCAACCCCAGTTACCCACAACAAGTGTGGTAACTGGGAATCTTTTTCCTGCAACTGCGTTTGCTGCTCCATCTCCGAATCAATTTTCTTGCGTTGGCAACTGATCTGAAATTACCCAGAAGAAATCAGATTTTTGTAGGAAGAAATATTTTGTCACTAACGACTACATCTTTCAAATTTCTAAGAAGAATGAACCTCCCAGCACCCTAAACCTGATGAAACCTGTGTATATGAGGACATGTTTGTGAGTGAATTTCGACTTCCCATTCCTATAGAAGTTATCTGCATTCTTGAGTTCTATCAAGTGGCTCCAGCCCAAATAGTTCCAAATTCCTGGGGTTTGTTGATGGCATTCTGGGTTTACTTCAAACATCGGGGAATTTCCCCTTCTGTCCACTTGTTTAGAAGCATGTTTTGGTTCAACATTGATAATAGTCTTGCTGAATCTTTTGGTATGAAATCTCTCATGGGTTGGTACCACTTCAATAAGAGAAAAGCCATCCCTGAGATTTTCGCTTCCAAGACATCGTCCATTCCACACTGGAAGGATTTTTTTCTTCTTTGTTAGACTAGATAATGGAGATCCGTTACCAATGTATAATATCTGGTGTTTCCATCCTTCGAAAGGATATAATAAACTTCCTAAGTTGTCTTCGTCTGAGCGCAAATTGTTTGAATCCTTTAAAAAGAATCCAGGAATCGATGAGCTTGCCATATATAACCTTTTCCTCTTTAATGGGCATTACCTTATTGGTGACCATGACGTTTATCTCTACTCTGTAGAGGCTAAGGTTGAAGATTTTGAATCTCTTCCCTTAAACATTGCCTTTAATCGCCGTTGACAAAAGTCCAAAATTAAATCTTCCAAAGTTGTCGAAGCTAGTAAATCTGATAACTCTGAGGAGACTGATTCTGATAGGTCTTTTGAGTTTTTACTTTATATCAGAATGGTTTGCTTGTAGACTTGTTCACCTTCTTCTTCTTTTTAACTTGATACAGTGGGAAAACATGAGACTCCAAAGTTCAATTTTCGCTCCACTTTCCGCGGAGCCAAGACTGAAGATAAGGGTAAGGCTTTTGCAAACCCTGATTCCTCAAAGAAGCAGAAGGTCATTCCATATACGCCCTCAAGCAAGGGAATAACCATTGGGTCTCAGGCTCGAACAGCTCCTGCTTCATCTGACGTCGACATAGACCTCTGTCCCATAAATATTTCTGATGTAACTCTCACCACCCTTGCTGGTGACAAAAAAGATGTTGACTTTGTAACTTCTTTCAGGGGCTTCCCATTATCATAGCCAATGGAGTAGAGTTGAAATCCCATCCTCTGGTGAATGAACCTTCAAGTTCTACCAATAGAGAACCTGGTTGTTCTGAAGTACTGAAGACCCTTTCCGTGGCTGAGGTACATCTTCCTCATTATCATTCATGATTCTTGGGTATCTTATTATATTTTTTTTTTTACTGGCCCATTCTATTCATCAATTTTCTGAATGAGAGGGAGAAAGAACATCTCGATTTATTGTAGAGATGAGAATTACAGGAAAAGGCATTTAACAACGAACGCCTTGAACTGTCGCAAAAATACTAGTCTTCAGTTTTGGACCTTAGCAAAGAGAAGGAAAATACAATAGCCAAGAGAAGGAAGGTTTTTGTAGAGAGGGAGAAAGCCATTGAGGAAAAGGAGAAGTTTGAAGCCGAGTTAAGAGAATTGAAAGAAGAGAAATTAACTTTCTCAACTCAATTAAATGGACTGAGAGAGGAGAAGCTGAGTTTAGAGTCTAGGCTCAAAGAGGTAGAGGATGGCATATAGATTAAGAACAATGATGCTGTGATTAAATATAGGGACTCTGATGAGTTGTATAATTGCATCTGTGTGTTTGATCAATTTGACCCTCTAAGACAGAGTACAGGCTCTGTCGCAAGCAAAAAGGCTTTGTTTGAGCTGTTCAACTTTATGGAGGGAAAACATCCCGGATTTGACTTCTCTAATTTCATTGTGGATTTCAATGCTCTCACTCCTCCAACTCCTCATGAAGATGATGGCGTACCTGCTCCAACCAATGGTGGTTCTAATATGGAAGTGGACACTTCCGAAGCTGTAGACAGAGTAGGAGAAGGCATTTAAATTGTCAATTTTGTTTTTGTTTTTGCCCCAGCATTGTATTCTACTCCTTTTAAAGAAACAACAACACAATCATTTAAGCTCCTTCTCATTTTGATTGAATTGCTTTTCTCCCTTAACAGAGATGGCTCTCATTTAAAAGAACTTTGACTTCGGAAGGATCCCTTGTTGCCGAAGAAATCCATTTCTCTTCTGCTGAATCATGCAAACTAGCTAAAGTTTCTGAACTTAGTGGGGATGAATCAAATATCCCTCTCACGATGGCCATTTTAATCACTAATTTAGAAGCCTTGCGAGCAGAAAATGATGAACTTAGGAGTAGAGGAGGTCCTTCTTCTTTAAATAATTCTTTGAATCTTCAGCTTTTGAGTACGCAGAATGAGTGTAATGCCTTAAAAGAAGAACCGCGAAAACTCAAGGAAGAACTTGACTCACAGGTTGAAACTACTATGGACTTACTCTTCGAACATGAAGCTTTATCTATTGAAAATATTGAGCTTCGAGAAGCACTTAAAGCACAAGCAGGTGTTCATTCTTCACCCTCAAAAAAAACGTTGCCAGGGTAGCTCGTAACTCTTTTCCTTCTTATATGTAGTCTATGGCCCTTCTCTGTAATTTGCCATTCTTTTGGATGTTCCCAATTAAATTTCTTTAGAATGGGAAATCCACTTTTTCTCTATGGAATACTTCTCTTCTCCCACATTAATTTCAATGAAAGAGAAAAAACTTTTCGAAAGGTACTTAGAAAAAGATAACTTTAAACTTCATAAAAGCGCATACCTTGGGAACAAGTGCAATGAATCTATTGATGGTTAGGGAACCGCCATCTGTTAAATAGCCTTTCATTCGTCGAGGGTTACAACGCTTGAGATCGATGTGACCGCCCTTTCAATGATGATCTTTCGGATTCCAAAAGTTTGAAATCTGGACTTTTCGCCTTTTTGTTTGAGTCTATATATATTCTTATACTTCTTCTTCCTTCTTCAAGCATTTCGACTCTTTTTCTTTACCTTCTACATATTTATAAAACTTTCAAGTCTCTGTTAAGAACACTGCGCCCGAGAATTAAATTCCATGGGGCTTCTGAGGGTGATGGCTATATCTACACTAGGACATTATCTTCCTTGGAATAGGATGAACTTAACAAACTGATAAGTAGGTATTCTCTTCCCGACTACTTCAAATACTGCATACCCCTCAGGACTGAGTCTCCTTGTACTGTTAATTTTGACAAGATTTGTGTGTACAGAGATATGCTTATCTTGGTTTCTGTTTTTCGATTCTAGAAATCTTGAAATACTTTAGGGTTGCATTTGGACAAATGCAGCCCAACTCTTGGTGCCATCTTGTTGCTTTTCTTCTCTTTTTTGTCCGTCTTGTCGAGTTCCTTCAGTTGATCTATTCTGTAACCTTTACAAACTGAATGTCGAAAAAGAGACCAACCGTGAGACCCATGAAAAGGTTCCGATGGGATGGTACTTCTTCAGTATTCGAAAGTGGGCTCCCAAACTTATGAGTATTCAACGCCCTGGTATATAGCTTTGACGTCGGAATTTCTTCTTCGTTAGTATGAAAGATGGGTCGTCTCTTCCTGTTGTTAATAAATAGACATTTCTGGATGATAATGAGGCCCAAGCCCTGAACAAGAAACCTACGCTTGTAGGTTATGATCTTGCTTCATTCAATGTGACCTGAAAGCAGGGTCCTGAGAAGTTATTCTCCCACCATGCACTTGCGGACCCTAACTTGTGTCTGCCAAATCCTCCTCATGGTTCTGCCTTGAATATTGATGTACAAATGAGCGATGCTGAAGAAGATGATATCTTCACTCAGATTGATGCTTATTCCTCTAGTGAGGAATAAAATGAAATTCCATCTCTTGTTCCTAGTAAATTACCTCCTTTTCTACTATTTTTTTTTTTAAAATCTATACTGTACTCTTCCCTCCTTTCTTTGAGGAAGGAATTTATATGAAATGCTTGAATTTCCATCTTGATCTTTTTTGGCAAACCTTTTTTTGACATCCCTATCTCTGCTGCATTAGCTCCTTTTGTCTGATTGTTGAAACTAGAGAGTTGCAGTATGTATATGTATATACCCCCTAGTTCATGTTGAATGTACAGAGTACATTAGATGCGAACTACTGTTCTCAAGGTATGTTGATAGCTTCCCCCTTATCGATCAGTTATGTAACACAAAATTGAATGATAAAGGAATGAAATTAGACAAAAAGATTCGAATGTAAAAGAGGTTTATTTTAGAACAAACATTTTACATCATTGATAGAATTTTCAAAGATTTTTTATATGCCATGGATTAACAATTGGTTCGCCCTTCAAAGTACTCAAATAGTACGTTCCAGGTCTTGTTGTTCAGATAATTCTATATGGCCCTTCCCAGTTAGGTCTTAACTTGCCTTGCTGGGATGGTAATGATAGAGATGCACGCCGAAGAACAAGGTCTCTGACTTAGAACTGACGAGTTTTCACTCGTGCATTATAGTAACGATCTACCTTGTACTGGTAGTTCAATATGTGAAGATATGCATTTTCTCGCACTTCCGGAAGTAGATCCAAGTTTTCTCTTAAATCTTACGAATTTGTATCGTCATCATAATTGAATATACGATAAGTTGGGAATGTCATTTCAACTGGTACCATAGCCTCCATCCCGTATACCAGCATAAAAGGTGTTTCGCCTGTGGCTATTCAACTTGTGGTCCTGTAAGACCACAAGACACTTGGTAATTCTTCATACCATAATCCTTTGCGATCCTTTGTAAGTCACCGTGCTAATGCATAGACCACAAGATGCTTGGTAATTCTTCATACCATAATCCTTTGCGATCCTTTGTAAGTTGCCGTGCTAATGCATGGCCAAGTTCCTTATTTGCTGCTTCAGTTTAACTGTTTGCTTCCGGATGATAAACTAATGTTGGTCGATGTTCGATGTATAAGCCGTCAGAAAGTGCTTTGAATCGTCGACCACTAAATGGTGGACCATTATCTGTAATGAAAACCTTGGGAAGTCCAAATCTGTAAATTATATTCAGCCTAATAAAATTCTCCATACGTTTGGCATCTATCAAAGTTACAACTTCTGCTTTAATACACTTAGAAAAATAATCAACTACAACTATCAGGTGAGTTTTGCCAGAACAAGATGAGGGAAAAGGACCAACAATGTCTAATCCCCAAATTGCAAACGGGAGTGGGCTATGAATTAATTGCAGCTCTTCAGATGGACCACGAGTTATTTTGGAGTGTTCCTAACATTGAACACATTCTTCAATAAATTTTTTTGCAATCTTTTACCATAGTAGGCCAATAATAGCCTTGTCTCAATAGTCGGTGGCTCAATTTTCTTCCACCAGAATGATTGCATAGATTCCAGCGTGTACATCTTGAACTGCCATTTGTGCTTCTTCTGGGGTTAAGCAACTCAGTAATGGTCTTGTAAATGACTTTTTGTATAAAACATCATCCAAAACAAGAATAAATTTCAACTACCCCCGATAATAGTTTCGAAACATCATCTACCACCCATACTTTTCAAAAAACATCAACTACACCCAAGTAACTGACTGAAGCGACTAAAATCACTGTTAGACATTTTTACCCTTTTTGTTTTTAATTAAAAATTTTAAAAAACTAATAAAATTACTAATATAACCCATCTCATTTTTTAACTTATGAAAAAAAGCAAATTTGCCTTAGATAATTTACAATCTTTGAATGGACTAAAAAAAAAAAAACAATGTACATTACGAAACAAAAGTTGAACCTTGAAGGAGACGCAACAAAGTCATTTCTCGGCAACTCAAAAGCTTCTGCTGTGGAGGATAGTAGAGGATGAAGGCGATAATGGAATTGACTGTTGAGAAAATCTGACCTTCTCCTTGAAGTCCTTAAGCAATGTAACCCATTTCATCGTTTTCCAGAACGACTGAAACAGGTGAAAATGTCATCCGAAGAAGTTCCTTCGGATATCCATCTCACTGAGTTTGTAAAAACCCTAGAAGAATCAATATGCAATACCCGCTGAAACCTAGCTATGGAAACCTACAGCAATCGGATGACCCTCCGAAACTGAGAAATAAAATGATTCCTTGCCATCGTTAATGGCCGACCCTTTTCTGAGACTATTTTTTAACTCATTTTTCAGGATATTGGCTATCATCCTCCTCTGTTTTTCCTTCCAATTCCTAATCTTGATTTTCTTCTATTTTTCCTTCTACTTTATTTTTATTCTGGCAGTGCCATTTATTCAGGCGACCAACCAGGTAGTTTTTTTTTCTTTTCTTTCTACTTACGCTACTTTTCTGGTTTTCTTTTTCCTGTGCGTTTTTCTCATTGGAATTTTTTTTCTCCTCCTTCTCCCTCTGCCTCATTCTTTTTCTTCGTTTTTGTTTTCTTTTATCTGTTTCTTTATCTTCTTATTCTTCAATTCTCCATCTGTTTTCTTTTGTTTTCTTGTTTGGTTCTTTTTTTCTCCCTTCCTTCTCTGACGACATGGCTGACAGCCTACCAGTGGACGGAACCAGGTCACCCCCATGGATTTTAGATTTTCATCGAAACTGAATGTTTCTTCCAAATTTCATAACTCTTTAGGGCGAAATGAGTCTCTTATTGTCGACGATTTTAGTATTTCTTATGCAGATTCAGCAACGGTGAAGAGCCGATTGGCGGGCTCAGGCTTCCAGTTTCACAGTAACAACCAAATCCATCTCGACTTGAAGAAACCCTAGATTATTCCCAAGGGGTATGTGTTTGTGTTCTCCGATGACACAAGATAGTTTCTTCAGGCGCAGGTTCCATCGCTCTCAATCCTCACCTTGGATACCTTAAAATTTGTTTGAACTGAGGAGTAGAGAAGTGTTCTTTGAATTATGTCTTAGATTTATCCTCTTCTAAGTAGTTGAGTTTTTAGTTTTTTCAGACGAAGATTGCCGCCGACCAAAGCTTCGTTGCACCATCGTCGAGGAAAAAAAGGCTTGCATTGTCGTCGGCAAAGATAATCGGAGAAGAAAAGGTAGATCTAGAAAAGAAGAAGAAATAGGATTTAGATTTGGGGTTTTACCCTCCTTAAGTGAAGGAGGGTAAAATTGTCTTTTAACATTTCCTTAAGGGCATTATTTTCCATTTCAAAATCAATTTTGGGTGACATCAGCAACTAACGGAATTCGTAACGGAGTGGATCTATTTGATTAACGGTGGTAAACGTTTGGGTGGTAGTTGATTTTCTAAAAAGGTGTGGGTGGTAGGTGATGTTTCGAAACTATTTTGGGGTGTAGCTGAAATTTATTCTCCAAAACAACATAATATTTGGACTTCTGTAGAATATGTCTTCTTTTGTTTCTATCTTCTGGCAATATCCCTTCAGATAGATACTACTTTATTGGATCTATCCAAGTTAAAGCTGTGTCTATTTGTTTGATTTTTGGATCTTCTTATATACTCAGACTAATCAAAACATCAATATAAACATATTTATCTAATTCCCCCAAGTCCTCATTTTGCAATCTAGATAATGTATCAGCTTCTGCATTATCCTCTCGTTCAATTCTATGAATTTCATACTCCTCAAAAATAGAAAGGATAGCTCTGACCTTTGTATGATATATTTGAAGACGCTCTTGTTTTGCCTCGAATTCCCCTTTTACTTGGTTGACAACGACCTACGAATCTCTGAATATCTGGAGATGGGACACGACTAGGCTTCGCGCAAGTCATAACCCGGCTAGTAAAGCTTCATATTCTACTACATTATTTGTGGTATGGAACTCAAATTGGAGCACGACGCATATTTTGAAGTTCTCAGGGCTTATTAAAATTCCTGCTCCAGATTGTTATGGACTTGAAGATCCGTCAATGAATAAAGTCCATGTTGTAGGAGGCATTATCCGCAGCTTTTTATTTGGTTATTGCAAGACTTTTTCCTCCATACTTTTGTCAAAATCCTCACACTCTTCATTTGGCATTTCAAAAATGAAGTCGGCCAAGGCTTGCGCCTTAATTGCTGTTATTGGTCGAAACTCGATCTCAAGTGAGCTCAATTGCCTAATTTACTAATCGACCAGATATGTCTAGTCGTGACAATATCTTTTTCAATGGCTTGTCAGTCAACACCAATATTGTATGAGATTGAAAATAAGGTCTCAACTTTCTAGCTGCTACGATTAAAGTTAAACCAATTTTTCTACAGGTTTATACCTTGTCTCGACATCGAGTAGCGTCTTTCTTATGTAATAGATTGGACGTTGGATCTTTTCAACTTCTTTTATCCACACTGCACTGACCACTACTGTAGAGGTTGCAAGGTAAAGTTGAAGATGTTCTCCAACTTCTGGCATAGTTAAGACTGGTGGAGTTGTGAGATATTTCTTTAACTCGTCGAATACCTTTTGACAATCTTCTGTCCATTCGAACTTTTTTGAACCTTTCAATGTTTTGAAGAAAGGAAAGCATCGATCTATAGATCTAGACATAAACCGACCAAGTGCCACAATACTTCCAATGAGTTATTGAACTTGCTTTGGCTTAGATGGTGACTTCATCGTCAGAATTACTTCAATCTTTGAGGGGTTTGCTTCTATTCCCCATTGTGACACCATAAATCCCAAAAAAAATTTTGAGTGTACACCAAAAGCACATTTGGTTGGATTCAATTTCATTTGATGTGTTTGGAGAACTTCGACGCTTCCTGTAGATCTTTTATATGGTTAGAGCTCTTCTTACTTTTGATAAGGAAATCATCAACATAGACTTTCATATTTTGACCTATTTGCTTCTCAAAGACTTTGATAACAAGTCATTTGTAAGTTGCGCCTACGTTCTTCAATACAGGCCATCCTTGGTTATAAAGACATGCTTTCTTCATCTGGTACATGCATCTTTATTTGATTATAGCCTGAGTACGCATCCATGAACGTGAGCATTTCATGACCTACTATGGCGTCAATTAACTTATTTATTTGAGATAGGGGGTAGAAGTCCTTTGGGCATGTTTTATTTAAATCAGTGAAATTGATACAGATACACCATTTCCCATTGGACTTCTTCACCATTACAACATTTGATACCCATTGGGGGTACTTAACTTCTCTGATAAACCCTGCCGCTAGGAGCTTTTTGACTTCTTCTTTTATGACAACTTCACGTTCTAGAGCGAAGTTTTACTTCTTTTATTGTATTTGTTTGAAAGTGCTATCAATGCTTAATTTGTACTCCATCATGCTTCTGGATATGCTCAGCATGTCAGATGCTGACCAAGCAAATAAGTCCAGATTCTTTTTGAGGAAGTCAGTAATTTCTCTCCTTTGTTTCTCTATGAGGGATCAGCCAATCTGGAAATACTTCCCTGGTTCAGCTTCAGAAATTGGCACTTGAACGAGCTCTTTAGTTGGAGTTCCCCTATCTTGCTGTAGGTCGTCACACAAATCATCCTTTACTTCAATATTCTCAAGATTTTTTGTTGTGGTATTCTTTTCACTTTCTTCCAAATCTGTTAAGTAACAGCATCTAGATAAACACTGATACACTCGGCAATATCCTACACCATTGAGTGTTGGGAATTTCATTGCCAAGTGAGCCACCGAAATACCGGCTCGAAGAGTTAACAAGCTTGGACAACCTATGATAACATTATGACTTGAAGGAATATCCACAACAAAAAAATTACAGATATAGTTTGCTAGCATGGTTTCTCTCTAAATCGTGCCTCTAATTGAATTCTTCCTTTGACGTGAACCCGATCACTAGAAAAACTTCGCAACGAGTAAATCACTGGCTCCAAATGACGATCATCAATCTACATGGCTTTGAAGGCGTGGTAGTATAGTATGTCTACTGAGCTTTCAGTATCCACCAAGCACCTCATGACTTCATTTTCATGGTTTATAACAACTGTTATTACCACAGAATTAGCATGTGGATAATCAATATGTAGGAAATCTTCATAACTGAAGGTGATTGCATCACCATGCGCATAAGGATTTACTGATGTTGAAACATTGCAAACATGTTTTGCATATGCTTCATGGCTCCTTTTTGATGTGTTGCCTGATGCAAGTCCTCCTACGATTGACTGTACATAATGATCTAGGATTACAACTCTTTTCTCGTAGTAATCCCAAGTAGCAAACTCGTGATCTGCTAGTGCAAGTTGGTATTTAGGTTCTAGTTTCCAATTCTTCGCATCAGAGATGGACTTCTGGATGTAAAAATCTTTCTAATGTCTGCACAGCTCGACTAAGTGAAAGGTGGTTCATTTAGATCCGAAGGCGGTGCCGATTTGGCTACAATAATTTTCTTAAGGCTACATTTCTTCCAGAATTCCTCCTCTAACATGGTTAGAGTTACATAATTCCCATGAGGCTTAGTCTTACTTGATTGAGTTGGGACTTTCTCTATCATCCCTACAAAGCCGCATGGAACACCGACTTTCTTTAGAGGGGGAGAGCTTTTTGGATCATTTTCAGGATCGTCTTTATCTGGATCGATTGTCTTATCACCTACATCTGCCTTGCAATTCATTGGTTGCTTTCCTTTGTAAGACAACCTTCTAGGTTTTGCTTGCTTAAAATTCTTCTTGGTGGGCTGATATCCACCCACAAACTTTTTGAGATGTCCTCTCTGAATGAGTTGCTCTATCGCAACATGAAGTGATCTGCAGTTATCAGTGGTGTGTCCATGATCCCGATGATACTTGTTGTATTTCTCCTTTGCTCTTTCGCTAGGATCCGTGATCATTTTTGGTGGAGCAGGAAGAGCATTGCTAGTGCCCTTCAGATTGTACATTATGACCGTCATGAATGTGTTCAATAGGGTGAACGAGCTCCAATCAAAAGGTTTGTTTGATTTACTGGGAAAACCATTTTTTTTAACTTCTGCTTCTTGTTATTTTTTGTGGAAGCTTTTTCAGTAAGAGGATCGGTCCTTTTCTTGTCTGCTCTTGCAATTGCTTTCCCCTTCTTCAATGCTATTTCAATATTAGCTGCCTCTTCCGCGTGAGCATATTTATCGCAACGAGTATGGAGATCCGCAAGGTCCTTTGGAGGATTTTTATTTAATGATCTCTTTAGGTCGGGATCCATGACTCCCCTTAAGAGGGTCGTGTATTTTACCTCATCATTCACCCCCCCTTATACTAAGGGCTTCAAGGTTAAACCAGTTGAGATAACTCCGAAGAGTTTCCTCTAGATTTTGCCTTACATTTAGCAAATTCATAGTAGTTTTAAGGGGACCAGATTGGGTTTGAAAATACTCAAAAAATAAATCCCTAAGTTGGTTGAAGTTATGGATGGAATGAGGTGATAGGCTATTGAACCAAAGTCTTCCTGGGCCTTGTAAAGTAGATGGAAAAGCTCGACATCAAATTGCATCGGGATAATTATGGAGGAGCATCTTAGTAGAAAAGTGATCAAAATGAGCTTGTGGGTCTGTGGTCCCATTATACATGTTTAACTAGGGTAAAGAAAAACGTTTAAGGAGTGGAACTTTCATCAGTTCGGGTGATAATTCCAGATCGGCATTATACTCATTCTTATGACTAACCGAGTAAGTTCTATCTTTATTGACCTTTGGCAGTCAGGATTGAAGTCCCTTGATCATTTCTTCCAATGCTTTTGTCTGAGGATTAGTTGACGGTAGTGCTGGCGGGACTTACTGTTGGAGATTCATCGGAATAATTTGGAAAACTTGCTGCATTTGATTACTCGGAGTGACTTGCACTGAAGAAACGAAAGGTACGGCCGGTATGACTTGCGGTATTGCAGGTGGGACTCCTATAGGTATCACAGGTGGGACTCCCGTAGGTGTGACATTCACTGCTACTGTATTTGTCATTATAGTCTCTTCTCTGGCTTAGGCTGCAGCAAATTCTACAGTAACTCGTTCTGCGATGAGTTGCTCGGTTATTTCTTCAAGTTGCTCAGCTGTCACTCTAGTGGCTTTGGCTGCATCTAGGCATGCTTGAACACTAGAATGGATGAAATGTGAACTGAGAGATGATATGAAATGGCTTGCTTGTTTAGCCTTTCATGAACTGGTCGAGTTATTGGTTCTCCTCCAAGCCTATCATGGACTGAACGTTCAATCCTATCATGAACCAAAACTCGATTAGACTTTGATTGCTTGGTTGAACTACTGGAGGAGGACTTTGGTATGCCTCGCTCATGGCAAGGTTGTGATGGAAAGTCATGAATCCTCCCAATTCATCGCATGGTTGAAGGATTTTTCTTTTTTCTATGCATTAGGACTTGATTAATAGGGTTTGCTCCTCCAGACATGATCAGTTGTTTGATTTCTTCTAACTACTTGTTGAAGAGTTGCATCTGTGCTTTAACTACTGCTGTTGTGGGTGGAGGGAGTTCTACCGATGGAACTCCCGCTATCGGCAGTTGAACTACATTTGAAGTTTAATTTTATCTTTCTCCTTGATTTACTTCTTGAGTATCAAGATTTGAGATACATTTCCACTTCGAAGAGTAACCGTTTTCTGGACAGACCTTTGACTCATCCCATAGAAGACACCAATTTGTTGATGCAAAGAACTGGATGAATAATTTCAGCCGTCTCATTAGTAGTAGATAACGACTAGTGGGATTTTCAGCATAAACAAAGCGACCTTTAGAACTCAGTAGATAACTCGTATGAAAAATGAGTTATGCAGGATGCCTAGAATAAGAAACAATAAGATATAGAGGGGTTGGACTTTGTAGTCCAGTGGCCATTCCGATGCTTAAGTCAGTCCTGGGATCAAGCAAAATGAAATGCCCCTAGTATGGACATTTCTTAGAATATGGGGTATGGTCTAAATCTATCAATGGTTATCCAGAAAGTGAACATACCTTGCTTGAAGATTGAACCTGCTCTTTATAGACTCTTAGATAACTGATCGGAGTGGTTATCGATCGTTAGACAATGTGGGTGGTTATATGTATGACTTTTTGAGTCTTAGCTGTTGGATGTGAATCCGACGATGGATTGTATGATGATAGTGGACATCGTGGTTGGTTACATGGAGTCCAATACTGGGTGTAGTGGCTAACAATTTGGGCACATCTCTGCACGTGCAGAAGGTCGTAATGTAGTTATAGATCGATAACTCTATCCAGGTGTCAGGAACTAGGGTTATTCTATTGACATTTGGTGTCGTGCATCGGTTGGTACAAATGTCCCGATCTTTGGCACTCCACATGTCCATGTATTATTGAAGGGCAATCTATTGTATTAACACCCCTCTGAAAAGCTTTCATACTGCTCCTCTTCCTTCTATATCTCTCAAAATGAGTCTAAATCGTCTCCAATCGCTGGAGGCTCTAATCGCCAATCCAGTGATTGGAGTTAAGTGGGTGCACCTACCAATACATCGATAGGTGTACCTGATTAACTCCAATCACTGGATGGGTGATTGGATCTTCTAGCAATTGGAGAATTTTTTTCCCTCAAAACCCGTTTGAGAACCTAGCACCTAACCCCACTGTCGTCCCTTGATCCTTCTCTTTTGAAAAAAACTTCAAATCAATCCCAGTTCCCTTACAAAACCACATGTCCCACATTTAATGCTACTCAAAAAGCCATTTAAAATCACATTTGAAATCATCATTGCAAGTCATTTTTTTTTCTTTTTTAAACTATCTAATGGAGACCATCCTTTAGCTCCTTAAAAGGACACCACTTTTGTTAAAAAAAAACAATGAAATGAAAAAAAGTGTCTTTTCAAAACAAATCCCATCACATCCTTTTTTTCAAAAGAAAAAAAATTTCATCTACCACCAAAAAAGTATGTGAAACGCCATCTACCACCCGCAAG
This sequence comes from Protea cynaroides, assembly GCA_028583415.1. Taxonomy (NCBI): domain Eukaryota; kingdom Viridiplantae; phylum Streptophyta; class Magnoliopsida; order Proteales; family Proteaceae; genus Protea; species Protea cynaroides. Next base: position 20,347,965 of record CM053270.1, read on the forward strand.
TTTCCGAAATCATCATCTACCACCTAAACTTTTGACACCGGTAGTCAAAGAGACCCATCGCGTTAATAGAGTCCCGTTAGATGATGACGTCATCTCAAATTGAAAATTTCAGGGACAATATTGCCTTTATTGTAATGGTGAAAGACCAATTGACCTTTACACTCATTTTTTTAAATCTCAGAATCATGTTCTTTTACAGCCACTGACCACTACTACTCCATATCTATTTTTCTACTGTCATCAACCACTACTCCTCTATCTTTGTTCTTCTACCACCGCCAACCACTAGTCCCCCATCTCAGTTTCTTGAATCATCCGTCGACCATCATGCCTTATGCTCCTTATTTCATCATTTCTAACATCCCTCCGCTTCTGATTTCCCATTTGTTGCTGCTAAAATTGGGTTTGTTGACGTGTTGCCATTCCTGCAAAGAAGAAAAGGGAGTTAGTGGAGCCGGACGGAGAGTCTGACGTCCACTCCAACGTTCAAGTCAGTATCAGAGCAACAAGTATAGGGTCTAGTAGAAGAGTTGCAGACTCCCAGAGAGGTAGGTCCCCTGAGTATTCTTCAAGAAGCTATTCAATGATCCTTACCTGTGGCTGTCGTGTGATTTTATAGTGAATACCTTGTCCTGCAGTAAGGATGTCATTGACCAGAAACAGAGTGAATATCACTGATTGCGCTAATGTTGGGCGCAACAGGTGAATGCCCATTGGATATGAATCTTGTGGTTATGCAGGGGCGATGCTACTGCCTTCATTGGCTCACAACGTGCGTCTTCCATGAACGTTGATCATGATCTCTGGGACCACTGCTTAGTCAATATCCCCTTGAGAAGCCTAACATTTATCCATAGGAGTGATACGTGCGAATATCCATGTGCCCTATTGAGCTATGGTCATGATAAGTATTGTCATCCTGGCCGGATACTTGTCATCAATCCCGCTTGTCCTCGAGGGGAACACGTGTCCCACCAGGATTGGATGGGAGGAATACATCATTAACGGTTGCCCCTTGCTTCTGTGAACTTGCTGAGTTCAAAGAAGCAATCTTTGCTCCACGATGCGCATTATTCATAGTCACCATGTTGAATTCGTAAACTTTAGTTGGTCCTAGAATTCATGTGATGACTTTGAAGTTCATGTGAAAACCTTGGAATGCTTATGATGATCTTGAAACCATGATCACCTGTCAAAGTTTTCTAATTGCTTTGGATCGAGCTTGTTGCCCCAGGTCGCTTATAAGACGCAAAATACTTCTTTGATGTGGGACTTTTCCCGCTCATTTTAGAATCTATCGAGAGCTAGTGGGCGAATAGGAGGGAATTTCAAAAAGAAGGAGGTTTTTGAGTAACTTCATGAAAAGTGTCCCGAATTTCCCACCCATCATGATCACTTGATATTTCAGCGTGCACGGTTACAGAGTGGTGACCCTAGGGGTGTTGCCAAGTGTTAAGGTAGCCACTTTTGCCAGATTGGGTCTTCCCTGTCCGTACCACATTGATGTCAGCATTCAGTTTTGTCTACTCCTTTTAAAACATGGAATTTACTACAATGGACAGGGATTGGACACGGGGAAGGCCCGTTTGATTATCTGGTGAGGACATCCCATCTTCCTTGCAGGCGAGGAGAGGACGTTTCCCTCATAATGATGGAGTTTGAATTCCAAAACTCTTCCAAGTCCACTGAACTCTAATAAAGATCCAGTGGGAGATCACTGACTACTTTTGGATTTTTAATCGATTGAGCTTGTTGGAGCAGAGGAAGTTCTTCTCCATCTTCTTAGGCATTGTGTTCCATCTTTTTTTCGTTTCATGGTAAGTTCTTTTCTCCTGCTGTCTTTTATTTGCTTGTCAGTCGTTTCCTTTTAGAGTGGTCTTCAGTGATCCTTATGTCTAAACTGTCCGATCCTCCTGGGACGGTGCCTTCGAACTCTAATAACCCATATTTGGTTGGTTTCCAGAGGAGTATACTGCATGGAACTTCTCAGCAACCAGGGCACCATCAAAGTGCAAAATACTGGTGTGGTCTTCCAACCTTAGGGCTTCCATAGCTAGAGTGCTCCCCATAGTTGAGGAGGAAAGACTGCCCACAGTCGTTCTGTCCATCATTCCTAGGTCTAGGGGGACTATTACCATCATTTTCACCCTTTTAGCTAAAAAAGAGAGAGAGTCTGGGGATCCTTTACCATTCGCAGTCCCAATGTAGAAAGCCCCAGCACTCCCCAGGGAATTTGGGGATATAGCAGTTCCTTCACCTACTGAGTAGAAGCTGTAGGGATTACAAGTGTGATGACCAATGGAAAGCTTAAAATTTTTTTAAAAGATTATCTTGTCGATGATCACTACTACACGAGGGTTGGATCAAAAGGTGAACCAGCTTGCAGACCCCACAGAACGGAGATGTACATATATACCGAATTTCTTCGTTCAGGGTTCAAGGTGCCTATTCCTTTCGAGGCCATGAAAATCCTTCATTACTATGGCTTGGCCCCCGCCCAGGTTCAAGCTAATTCTTGGTCCATGACTTTGGCTTTTATCATTTTCTTCCGCAAGTTAGAGATGAGGCCGAGTGTCGATTTATTTAGGCACCACCATTTTATGTTGAACAAGGCCAACCCTTTTGACAAAGACATCCCTAAGTTGGGCTGGTACTTTTTTAGTAAACGTCCACTAGCTTTCCATGTTTTGACTCGAAAAAGGAACAAAGTTCCTTCATGGTCTCGCAAGTACTTTTTTTGTGGGTCACCATGACTTGAGGCCCATGCCCCTAGTGAACGTGTGGAATTTCCCAGAGGTGCATGATTTGAATCACCTTCCATCCTTAACTGATGATGACAAGCTTAGCCTTAGCTTGGTAGAGTCAGGCACCCAGCTCGATTATGAAGATCTCACTTGCCCCTTTCTGGTTTGCCCCGACGACTTGGGAAGAGGGGGATGATGTTTATGACGATGCGACCCCCCGCGGGTTCTTCTTTATTGTGGAAAGTATAGGTGATACAAAAATGCTTGTTTTATGCGCCGGCTTTGCCTTCGGTTTTTATACCGGTATTGTATTGATTTTTCCTTCAATGACTTTTCTGTGGGGAAATCGTCTCTCAATCTCGAGGCGATCAAGAAGTTACAAGAGAGGCAGATAGCATCGCGAAGTGGGGGAGAAGGTTCTTCGAAGAAAATGGGGTAGAAAATTAAGGCTTCCTGTACCAAGGTGAGGAAATCCTTAGAGCAAGAAGAATGGTCCGAAGGGGAAGGCGGCGCTATCCAACCTTGAAAGAAGACCAGAGTTGCTGCTGAATCTGAACCTCCTGTGGCTTAATCCGTTGGGTCCCCCTTAACCATCTCTCCTTCCAAGGTGGACACAGCCCGCTTTGATGCCCCTTTAGGACCCCAGGAAACTGTTGGTACATCAATCGGCCTTCCCCCCTCAGCTTCATTACATGAGGGTTCGGAAGATGTGTCAATATCTCTCCCACGAGTTCTTTTTTATTCTACTGGTGTGGGGGTTGTTGCTGTTGTAACTGATTTTGCTGATGTGCCCGTCTCCTACAAAATGAGAGCAGGTGGTTATCAGAGCTGGGCGGGTATTCCCGGGGTCCACTCTGATGATTAAGTCACTAACAGAGTAATCAGTAAGGAGCTTGGTGAAGAAGGAAAGCTCTTAGGGTGTGGGGATGGAGGAAATCAAGAAGGATGCGTGATAGTAGTAGCAGTTTAATCATAGGAAGGAGTTTCAGATTGTTCCTGACTTTACCTTTGATCAATGAGTAGTTATATAGAGCAAGGAGAATTCGAAATAAGCTTCCAACTTAACCGCCTAAACACTAGGAGACTCTACGATAATCCCGTATGACCATTGGATGATGATCCATTGGCCAACCTTAATGCCGTGTCACTGTAATCACCCACTTTCCTCGCCACTAAGAGATCTTATACCTACTGACATGGCTGTCTTGTGAACGATGAAGGAACTAATCATGAGAGACACACGTGCAAGCTACCTTGTCTTTATATAGGCAAGTAGCAGTAGTTGCGCCATGGCTAACTCGCAAGATGATGGCTAGATCCGTTATCTTAGCGAGATGATCCAACAAGATATAACTCGTCAATGATGGTAGCCACCAACGAGCGTAGAAGGGCGAGTCAAGGGATTCAAGCAAGTGTCACCTTCATGTACCCTGATGCCTGGGGATACGTGCCACCTCATAATTGGAGGATGAAATATGGCATTAACAGTTGCCCCTTGTCACAGCATACATGTCAAGTGTGATGGGACAACCCCAGTATGAATCATATTTCGTCTTGCGATAGACATATCAACTCGCAGGGGGTGGCGTAACTATCCACCGTGATGTTTCTTTGACCATAGTAGATTTCATATAACAAACAAAATCATAAACCATTCAGAAGTTGACTTGATGAACTCGCACTGAATTAACACTTGACAATGTCAGATACGATTAATGAATACTGCATCTGTAACGTGCCATATAACCAGCGGCATGTTATGAAGCCATAACGGCTCCTTCATTACAATTCCAGGGAATATTCCCATGATTTCTTCATGCATGCCCCACGTTCATATGAGAATGAAGCGCCAAACTTCAAATTCGAAAGATCATTTAGTGCGCCACGTGTTAACTCAATAGAGGATACTAACAGAATCGTAAATCGTAACACTAAAAAGCAGTTATGTCCCCACCTTTTCAAACCATGCATTTAATGTGGAGAGATGTTTTGATGCACATGTCCCATCAGCCAAAATTGTGAATCGTGTAGTGATGATTGCTCATGATGGCTCCAAAACGTCTTGCATAAGTAAACCATTCGCTCGAAAGATCATCTTCCGAGCAACTTTGAGTTCCTGATTCTGCAGAGAGCTTGAAGCGTTCCTCATTCTCCTATCAACTTCTGCCATGCTGAATACTCTTCTCCAGTACACACTCAGTTCGATTTCCATCGAGAAAACAGTAAGTTCTGCCCCTTTACCTCCATAGTTTCATTTTTCTAGGTAGTTTTTGGATATTCGATCTTCTAGACTATTCGATTGCCTTTGTCGTTCAACCCGACCCTGGAGTTAAGTGGATACTCTTACTGTAGAAATAGAATGCATCCTCTTGCGAAACCAATGGAGCAAGACCCAGGAGCCCCATCATGGTTGAGAGAAAATGCACCTGATCCTCGATCTTTAAATATTACGGCTATGGGGTTCAGAAATGAACTTGATTTGTTCGAAGCAGAACTTGAGTGAGTTCTCGACGGTCTCTCGAATCGGTATGACTGTCGAATACCCAATGAGGATGAGACAGCCTGCTCCAATGCCGTCGAGACGTGCATATACTTGGAGTATTTTGACTCCGGGTTTAAGATCCCCATACCCAGGGAAGTGAGAGACATATTGAGGTATAACGACCTGGCTCCTGCACAACTCCACATGATCTCCTGGACATCGATCATGGCGTTCATAGTAATGCTTCGATGACTCGAGATGCTGATGACAGTGCCATTATTTTGGAGCCTATTCCTTTTGAATAAGGACTACCCGAAGAGCAGGCCTCCTATCACACCCCAAATTCTGTACCAACCAGAATGGTGTGATGAACTGTCTATGATCCAACGGTTCAACCAGGATCTCGAATAGGCTGTGTCCTTTTGCTTAAACCATACACATCCACAATCATAATCAGAGTAAATAAACAATAGCGGAAGTCTTTTAATATTAATGAACTGAGTATCTAACAGTGATAACATAAATAAGTATCCAATTATCTCCAAAAGACTAAGACATAAAATAAAATAAATTAATCAATTACATGTTCTTATTAATCCAACTAATAAATCTAATCAAAGACGCATGAGTTGCACTCGCTTGACGAATCATGCAACTCCATCATAGCTTTTGCATCCATCGTCGCAACATGTCCATACATCGGAGCATTCATATAGTCTTCTACAGTAGTACCTGCATCATCAACTAAAAATATTCGACGTCAAAAGGGTGAGCACACATCATGGCTCAGTGAGCAAATAAAATAATGCAACAAACATATGCATGCATTCAATTCATATCTTTGGTCTGGTTCATAAGTTTGCAATGTACAATAGAAAGGAAAGGTGGCCGGCACAACTCTATACATGAGTGTGTGAAGCCGCCCAATGGATCAAATACCATGGTCGTCCCACATGCACCCACCATGGAATAGAGATAGAGCTAAACTGTCCGGATCAAACATCGCATGACACTTCCCCGGATGCCCTACCCATACCAATACGTAAGCCCTTATTGGCGAGGGCTTGCAAACTGGGCTCGTAACTAACCAATCCTAATGTCAAACAGCGTATCCAAGGCCTCACCCTAGCATCCCCCAATACGTCCATAGAGATAGAGCTAAGGCCCCCCGGTAGAGTCAGAGACTACACGGTCCGAGACCACCTCCCCTGATGCCCTACGACGTAATAGTTCTGCTAAGATAATGGCGATACGACGATGTTAGTGGACAAGACTTGAGTAGAGATAGAGCTAGAGTCTAGTGACCAGGATGAACCACAGTGTCACGTCCTCCCCTTGATGCCCCACTCGCATCAAGTATACTAACCACACACGTACATTCACATGCTTATTCCTAGCATCATCATCACATCATGTCATAATTAAATGGAATTAAATATGCATGAGCAGTAATAACAAAAATATTAGATGACATGTGAAATGCACAATACATGCATACAAGCATAGAATCATTCATGGCATTGGACTCAATAAATAAAAACAGTTTATTATTAGCCAATTAATTTAGGTCTTGTTCCCTTACCTTTGATTGATAGTAGATCCTCGTTCAAGCTTTATAATTCACTCTTAGATCACTTGAAAATCTAACAAGTTGATAGATATTTAATTAGAATTAATTTTCATGTGTTCAGACTAACAGAAACTGAGGGGTCGCAGGTGTGGCAGCACCTGTGGTCTCAGTTTCTGCGACCATAGGGCGTGGGGTCGAAGGGTGGGGTCGACATACTCCGACCACACGTGTGACCACACCCTCCTTGGAAACTTCTCAAGGGCATGTGGTCGGACATGTGTGTCTTGTGGGGTCCGACATCATGCAACCTCACGTGCGACCACACGTGTTATGGTCGACCTTTCACTCTTAATTCCATTCCTTCATGTTTGAATCCTTTGGCTTATCATCATGATCCTTTCTATGATTGTTCTATGGCTCAAAACTATTATTTTATACACCATCCATTGTCTACATAATTTCCTCCATGGATTCTCTTAGAATTTATCAATGGATGAATGATTTGAGTTTCTCCTAAATACTATCTTCTTCATAAACTATTCTAGGCTCTCAATTTAACATGGGGAATATGTTCATACCTTAAGCTTGCTGAAGATTCAGAGTTTTCTCTGAATTTTTCTCCTCCTTAGTCTTCCTTTTCAATTCACCTTCTCTTTCTTCTCTTCTCTTTGTCTCACTTTCAATTAGAGTTTTAAAAGGGTGAAAGAGGCTAAGGGACGTCCTATTTATGGAGGAAAAGCCTCCATAATATGCCCCCAATGAGTTTAGGAAAGAAACCCCTTCGGATTAGGAAGGTTTCCTAAATTTGGTTTCTGACTGGGTTCCGTGGGGTCAGAGGTGGGGTCGCAGAATCCGTCGACCACACCTTCTGAAATGTCCAACCACACGACCAAAATTCATGTGGTTGGACTATTTTGAGGTGTGGTCGGTCACACTTGTTTAGACATGCGACCACACGCTCATAATTGATTATTTTTGGATTGATTTCATACCTGGTCTTGTGGTTTCTTCACGCACTTGGTCCACTTGGCTCGACCATGATAGGTATACCTTGTAAGACCCGTATCAAACTAACCCGGTCTTATTACCTTGAACCAGGTTTACCCATCATGGTTGAGTCAAAATGGACCAAGGGCGTGAAGGAGATCATGATCCCAGGTATCAAATCGACCCTAAAACACTCAATTTAAGGGGAGGGTCGCATACCCAGCAAAGGAGGGTCGGACCCCCCAAGACAGAAAGTCAGACCCTCAGTTTTATAGGGAGGGTCGGACACCTTAGGAACCCTAGGGTCGACGGGATCATCGACCCTCCCATCGACCCTTAGTTGTCGCCGAAACTGAAATTAGGAAATTTCCTAATTTTTGATTTGGATTCTTTCCTAATCTCAAAGGGACTTATTTTAGGATGTTTCTACTCTATTTAAAGGACGTCCCTAAGCCTCTTTCACTCCTTTTACAACTCTAATTGAATTGAGAGAAAGAGAAGAGAAGGAAAAGGAGAAGAAGAGAAGCAAGGAAAAGAGGATAGCAAAAAGGAGAAGAATTGCAGAGAGGGAGTAATCTTCTCAGGTATGGATACTAATTCCATGAGTTTCTACAGACCTTAGGTTAGATAATGATGAAAGTATGATCTCGGAGAAACCCAAACCATCAACCCATGGTTAGGTTTTCATAGAAAACTATGGGAGATTATATGAAAGCTGTCTAGGTGGATGATTCATGGTTCTAGACCATGGAATGAATGTTGAATGGACTGTAGGAGAAAGCCATAGGACCCCAAACACGAAGGATGGACTAAAAGGAGGGAAATTGACCAAAATCCACCGAGGGTCACACAGAGGGTCGATTACCATCCGACCCTTTGTGATCCTGAGGATTGACCCTCAGTGTTCGGGAAGTCCAGATTGGGGAGGGTCGCACCCAGGGTCGATCATGACTCCGACCCTACCTCCGACCCTCAGTTAACAAAATGGTTTTTAAATTCTGAATAAATTTTAATTAAATTTTATCAACTTTGTTAGGTCTTCTAGCAATATAATAACATTATAAAGGTGATTCTAAAGCTTGGAAGAGTATCTATTAGCAAGCTAAGGTGAGGGAACAAGACCTAAACTAACTGGTTAATAATAAACTATTTTACTTCTTGAGTCCAATGCCATATTGATTCTATGCGTGTATGCTTGTGTGTGCATTCAACATGCCATCCAATATTTCTATTAATTGTTCATGCATATTTACTTTACTGTTTATAACATGATGATGATGATGATGATGATAGGGATAGGCATGTGAATGTTTATGTTTTGCCAGTATATATGGTGAGGGTAGGGATGGTATCAACCGGTACAACCATGACCGTTCTTCACGGGGTGTATATTCTGCCATGGTCTACTCAAGTCATGTCCACTGATGTCGTCGTATCGCCATTACCTTAGCAGAACTATTATGTCGTAGAGCATCAGGGGAGGTGGTCTCGGTCCTTGTAGTCTCTGACTCTACCGGGGGGCCTTAGCTCTATCTCTATGGATGTTCTGAGGGATGCTGGGGTGAGGCCTTGGATACACTGTTTGGCATTAGGATTGGTTAGTTGCGAGCCCAGTTTGCAACCCTAGCCAGCAGGGGTTTATTTGTTGGTATGGTATCAACCGGTACAGCCATGCCATTTTCATGGGGTGTATATTGTGCCATTTTGGGTGCTGTGGGCGACAGTGCTAGAGTCATTGGGCGTATCCACACACTTGTGTATAGAGGTGCGGCGGCCACCTATCCTTTTTATAGCACAGTGCAAACTTTAAACCGGACCAAGGATATAAATTGATTGCATGCATATGTATTGTTGCATTGTTTTGTTTGCTCACTGAGCCGTGATGTGTGCTCACCCTTCGACGTCGAATATTTTTAGTTGATGATGCAGGTTTAATCGTTGAAGATTATATAAATGCTCCAGAGTACGAGAACGTTGCTGCGACGGTAGCTGAAGATGAAGTGGATACACATGACATCTCTTGCAAGTGCAACTCATGTGTATTCGATTAGATTTTTAGTTTTATTTATTTGGATTTATTAAAGACATGTATTTGATATTTATCTATGTCTTAGTTGATACAGAATAATTTCATTATTTAAATATTGATATCACAATAGATTCTTAGTTTATTTTATTATAAGACTTCCGCTATTTGTTTTATTTACTCTGATTATTTATGTGGATGTATGGAGTTTAGATAACACGGATATAGCCTACTCGAGATCCTGGTTGAACCGTTGGTTTGTTAGCGGTTCATCACACCATTTTAAATAGTGTGGAATTGAGGTGTGGCAGAGCTGGTACAAGGTGGTAAGACCGATTAGTTCGATACAGGTCTTACAACTCCCCCCCTCTTATTAGAAATTTCATCCTTGAAATTTGCACATACCTTTCGAGTCGAAAAGGTGAGGATATTGCTTTCGCATAGCATTCTCTTCTTCCCATGTGATCTATTCTATTTCTCGGCTCCTCCAAGTGACCTTAACATAATAAAAGTCACGGTTGCATAGACGTTGAACCTTTTGGCTGGTGATTTTAGTTGGTGCTACTTCGAATGTCAAATCATCAGTTAGACCCGGTGGATCCGCTGTTAAAATGTGTGAAGGATCTCAAACGTACTTCATCGGTAATGAGATATGAAATACATCATGCACACTTGACATAGATGGGGGTAGTGCTAACAGATACGCCACTTTTCCACGTTTAGCTAGAATCTCATATGGCCCGACATATCTCGGACTTAGCTTCCCTTTCTGTCCGAATCGTTTTAAACCTCGCATAAGTGATAATTTCAAGAATACCTTATCACCTACGATGAATTCAAGGTCTCGACGTCGAGTATCTGCATATTGTTTCTGACGATTCTGAGCTGTTCTAACTCTTTCCTTGATAATATCGACTACTCGACAAGTCTCTTCAACAAATTCTGGTCCAACGATACTCCGTTCACCAACTTCATTCCAAAACAAAGCAGTTCGACACTTCCTACCATACAGTGCTTCATAAGCTGACATCTGTATAGTAGCCTGATAGCTGTTGTTATAGGTGAACTCGATCAATGGTAGTTTCTCATCCCATGATCCCTTGAAATCAATAACACAGGCTCGAAGCATGTCTTATAAAATCTGAATGGTACGCTCCGACTGTCCGTCTGTCTGAGGATGGAATGCAGTACAAAATTTCAACGTCGTACCCAGAGCCTTCTGTAATCCTTCCCAAAACTTTGAGGTAAAGCGTGGGTCTCTATCGGACACAATGCTTTCAGGTACACCATGTAATCTGACTATATTATCCACATATAGCTTGGCTAACCTCTTTAGGGTATACTGTGGTCGTATAGCAATAAAGCGAGCTATTTTAGTCAGACGATCTACAATCACCCAGACCATGTCAACTACTCGGGCAGTCAATGGTAACCCGGTGACGAAGTCCATAGTAATGCAGTCCCATTTCCATGCTGGTTCTGGCAATGGCTGCAATAATCCTGTAGGTCTTTGCCTTTCAGCCTTTACCCTCTGACAATTTAGGCATTGAGACACAAATTTAGCTACATCAGCTTTCATTCCTCTCCACCAATATAATTTCTTCAAATCATGATACATCTTTGTACTTCCAGGATGTACCGAATAAGCAGTGGTGTGAGCTTCCTTCATTAGTCTGTGTCTAATGTCCAAGTTTTACATTTCAGGAACACATACTCTTCCTTTGTACTTCAGTACCTTTTCAACGTCCAAGGTGAACTCAGGAATAGTCCTACCTTTTTCGATGTCTTCTTGTACCGTTCTTAGATTAGGGTCTGATCTAAGAGCGGCTTTCACTTCATCTATTATATTAGGTACAATCTTCATTGTTGTGAACATATTTGAAAACTGATGAATAAACCCTGGGTTGGTTGATCCGCCCGGTGCATCTATCACGAACTACTCATTACCATGATGGAATACTTTTCCTGTAATACACATTGCCGCAGTCGTGTTAACCTCTCCTTGGGATTTTATCATTGTTTTTCTGCTTAGCGCATCAACAACTACATTAGCCTTCCCTGGATGATACTGGATATCGCAATCATAGTCCTTTATTAGTTCCAGCCATCTTCTTTGTCTCATGTTCAACTCCTTCTGATTAAAAAGATAAGTGAGACTCTTATGATCTGATTTAATCTAAAATTTCTCTCCATACAAATAAAGTCTCCATATCTTGATAGCATGTACTACTGCTGCTAATTCCAAGTCATGAGTGGGATAGTTCTTCTCATGTGTCTTCAGCTGTCTTGAGGCGTACACAACTACTTGTTCTCCTTGCATAAGTACACATCCTAAACCCAACCCAGACGCATCAGTGTACAAGGTAAATGGTTGTCCTAGAATAGGCATAGTCAAGATGGGAGCAGATATCAATCTAGCTTTCAATATTTGAAAACCTTCTTCACATTTATCGGTCCAAACAAACTTTTCTCCTTTCTTAGTCAAACTGGTGAGAGGTACGGCAATTCTGGAGTAGTCTTCCATGAATCGTCGGTAATACCCAGCTAGACCTAGGAAACTTCTGATTTCTGCAACACTTTTAGGTGCTTCCCATTTCACAATGGCTTTAATCTTGCTAGGATCCACTTTAATTCCTTCAGCGGATACAACATGGCCTAAGAAAGTGACCTCATTTAGCCAAAACTCACACTTTGTAAATTTTACGTAAAGCTTCTCTTTTCTTAGTCGTTGTAGAGCGGCTCTTAGATTCATGACATGAGTTTCCTTGTCTTTGGAGTAGACCAATATATCATCAATAAACACAATGACTGATGTATCCAACATATCATGGAATACTCGATTCATTAGTTCCATAAAAGTTACGGGAGCGTTAGTTAATCCAAAAGACATGACTAAAAATTCATGATGTCCATATCTTGTTCTGAATGCTGTCTTTGGAATATCACCGTCCTTAATCTTCAACTGATGGTATCCTGACCGAAGATCAATCTTGGAGAACACCTTGGCACCTTGCAACTGATCGAACAAGTCATCGATCCGAGGCAACGGGTACAGATTCTTGATTGTAATCTTATTCAACTCCCGATAGTCTATACATAGTCGAACGCTACCGTCCTTCTTCTTCACAAACAATATTGGTGCTCCCCATGGTGATATGCTAGGTCTGATATAACCCTTGTCCAGTAATTCCTGTAACTGTACCTTTAGTTCCTTCAGTTCAGTAGGAGCCATTCGATAGGGTGCTTTAGATACTAGTGCGGCTCCGGGTATAAGGTCTATAACGAACTTGGTTGCTCGGTCGGGTGGTAGTCCTGATAGTTCCTCAGGAAATACATCTGAAAAGTCACGCACAACATCAATATCCTCCATTCGTGGTACTTCCTTGGTGAGGTCGATTACGGATACTAGATACCCAACTCCTCCTTTCTCGAGGCATTTTTTAGCCTTTAATGCAGAGATGACGAGTTTTCGTTTACGGGGTAGTCTGGTTCTCGCAAAACTAAACTCTGCTCCTTCCTTGTCTTTAAATGTCAATTTCTTTTCTGCACATAATAGGTTTGCAGAATGCCGAGCTAACCAGTCCATTCCCAAGATAACGTCAAAGTCTGCCATCTCGAGTTGAATCAAGGTTGCATCCAACATCTTCTCGTCGATAAGAAATTGACATGGTCCATAACATTTTTCTAATTCCACTTCTAATCCCATAGGTGATCGTACAAGCAATTTGTAGTCTAAAGATCTGAGGGGTAGATTTAGCTTCTTTCCAAATGGCATAGATATAAAAGAATGAGTAGCTCCAGAATCAAAGAGTACTCTAGCGGGTATGCCATTAATAGGTACGATACCTGTGATTTATTTTAATTTAGTCTACATGCTCACACAAGGTAATACAAAATGAAAGGTTCAGGTCATACCTGTGACCACATCAGGCGATGCGGCAGCATCCTTAGATGTAACTGCATAAACCTTTCCTTGCTATAGCTGCTTCCTGGGCTTAGGACACTCCCTTGAATAATATCCCATTTGATTGTAGTTATAGCATTTTACTCCTTCATTATTTTGCTTTTGTTGAGGTTGGACTGTTGGAGTAGTCTTGGCTGCAGCATTAAAGCCTTGAGTACGGAAGGGTTTAAATGTCTTTGTGTTCCCTCCGTTATAAGAATTTCCATTCGGCCTTTTGATACCTCTATTCTGAGCAAAGTTGTCACACCCCAATTCTAGCTGAACCAGAAGTGTGAGTGAACCGTCACTGAACCAACGGTTCACACCAGGATCTCAATAAGACCGTGTCCACTCATACAAACCATTACACATAATCACAATCAGAATAATAATAAATACAGCGAAAGTCTTAAATAGAATGAACTAAGTAATCTATTGATAAATTTAAATAAAATATCAAGTTATTCAAATTCCCAAAACTTAAATAAATGTTTTTACATCACTGTATTTCCATCCGAAAATAAATAGAATAAATTAAAATCAAATCCTAAAGGTACACGCAGAAAGGGCACTCGCATGAAGCATCATGCTTATCCTCTCCTGCTTGCACGTCCAGGGCAGCCACACCTCCATATACTGGAGCGTCCACGTAATCCTCCACTGTGTAACCTGCATCCACATTTAAAAACATATATATATACAAGGGTGAGCTCACAACTTAGCTCAGTAAGACAATCAGACAATGCAACATACATATGCATGAGTAACATTCACTTCATGGTCTGGTTTTAAGTTTGCAATGTGCTATAGAAAGGATTGGCGGCCACCGCACCTCTATACACAAGTGTGTGAAGCCGCCCAATGGATCAAACACCACTGCCGTCCCACATGCACCCTATCATGGAATAGAGATAGAGCTAAGGCGTTCGGATCAAACACCGCCAACACCTCCCCTGATACTCTACCCATACCAACACATTAGCCCCTATTGGCGTGGACTTGCAAACTGGACTCGCAACTAACCAATCCTACATGTCATCACAGTAGGCCCTGTCCCAGCACAGCTCCCTACGGCATAGAGATAGAGCTAGAGTCTAGTGGTCAGGCCGAAGACCACAGTGCCACTCCCTCCCACTGATACCCTACCCGCACCAAGCATGCTAAGACAGAACGATACGAAAAGGTGCTAGTGTGAGGAATGATCCCAGACCCCAGGCCCTTCCCATTCCACAGACCAACGAAAACAATCACATGCCTAACAGTCACAACCTAGCATAGCAAGTATGCATGGACAATAATAATAACTGAAAGTAAAGGATGACATGTGAGAATGCACAAACATCAATCCACAGAATCATAATTATTAACAATGTTTTATTGTTATTAATTACTAGGGTTTAGGTCAGATTCCCTTACCTGACACTTGTTTGATAGCTTGCTCCACGTTGCAAGGTCCAAACGTGCTATCACAAGGTCCTATACGATATTAGGGTTTAGTTAGAATAGGTTTACGTTGGTCGAAAAACCAACAATGGCAAAACACATCTCACAGAGCTGACTAGTCACAGTACCGGTCGCAACACTGTGGGGAAACCTACGACCGGTATGGTCGAACGGTCCCCACAGACCAATCCCCGAGAAGTACCGGTCGCAGTACCGGTCGCATGGGGTGCGACCGGTATGGTCGACCGGTATGTCTCCGGAAGACCATACGTCCGATTTCTCGACTTTCGTCTATCGTCCCCTAATGATCTTAGGGTTTCTCCTACACATTGTAGGTCTGAGCATTGAGTTAGAGTTGTTTCCAACTCCATTCAAGTCCTAGTTTCGATGGTCTCAACCCAGAACTTGAATCTAGGGTTTACCGACTAGATTAGGGTTTGACGACAAAATAGGGTTTAGATCAATGATGCATTGCATGGTATGGATCCAAGCAAACTAACCATTCTAGATTACTTATGGTAGAGGAAGGTTTTAGTACTTACAGTTGACTTGCGGTAACTTGTTCTTCGTCAAACGGCAATGGCGGCTCTTCCCTCTCCTTCCAAGCTTCTTCTCCTTCTTCAGCCTCTTTCTCCTTTCTAGGGTTTTGGAGGATCATGGAAGAGGTTTTAGGAGGTTTATAGGGGTTTATATAAGCTAGGTTTAGGTTTAGGAATCCTCCTAGCATTAGGAAAGTTGTTCGGTTTGAAATTTAGAAAGTGGGACTGCAGAGAGCCGTTTCTGGATCTAAGTGGTCTACTGCGTAGGCCAAGACCGGTACCATCGACCGGTATGAATTGATTCATACTTAAATGGTTCGATTTCATACCTGTTTGTCATCCGCTCGTCCCGTCTGGCCCGGTGATGATCGGAAAGACCTGTTACGACATGAACGAAAGGTTTAGATCGGGTTCATGGAGTGTGGGTCTTACAAAAGTAGCTCTCCCTCTGGCTCAATTCTAGTACTCGAGCAATCTGCACAGCTTCATTATAAACTTTCTTTTTTAGCCCCAAAACATGCTCTCGAATGCTTCCCCTAAGTCCCATGATAAACCTTCGGATTTTAGAATTTTCCTCCTGCATGCTAGAGGGAGCAAAGAAAAACAGTTCTTCATAACACTGTTGATATGCATCGACAGTCATCTGTCCCTGATACAAACTCTGGAACTCTCTTTCCATTGTGTCTCTGAAACTTCTAGGAAAATATTTCTCGAAGAATGCCTCTTTATAGATATCCCAGGTTAATTAGGCGTGCTTGGTTAACAGATAATTCCGAGTAGATTTCCACCACTGGTGTGCATCGCCTTTCAGCATAAATGTTGCACACAGTACTTTTTCCTCTTCATTAACCGTCATCATCATAAAATTTCTCTCCATCTCATCAATCTAGTGGCTGGCCACAAAGAATCCGCTGGCTTGCCATTATATTCCTTAGGTTTCATTTTCAGAAAATGCTCGATCAGTCAAGAGTGGTCAACTGATACTGAGCATATGCCCCATACACAGGTGGTTGATACTGGTAACTGCCTTGGGCTACTTGAGGGTTCTGTACTGGAGCTTGTACAAATGACGTCTCAGGTGCTTGGGGTACCGTGTTGCTACCCCCTGGTACTGTGCTAGCTTGTCTGACTAGCATAGGTGTAGTATCTACGGCTGGAAAAACCATTCCCATAGCAGCTTGCATATTGGCTTGTACTTGCTGTATTTGCTGCAGCTGTTGTGCTAGGTTCATAACTGTTGTAGCCAAATCTATAGGTGGGGTTGACAAGTTTGTAGGATTATCCTGGCCATTAGCTCCTGGTGGTGCCATATTTTGATTCCCTTATCCTTTAGGATTTTCATGGCTATCTTCCTCCACAGGTGGTGGTGGTGGAATTGGGTTACGTCCTCACCTAGTTACTCTTCGCCCAGGCATTTCCTGTTCCGATGGTGGTAGTGTCTGAAAAAATCATAGAACATGTGAGGCAATCATAATATACATCATTCTCATGTCAAAATCCAACTAATCAATGTAAAATTCCAATTTTCCAAGTCATTCAGTCAAAATACTGTATTTTCCATCGTAGGGTCGATGGTGGGGTCGCACTATGTCCGACCACAGGGTAAGCGACCTCACAAAACCTTGTCAGCTCACCGAGAGCCTGGAGTCGAACGTAGGGTCGGTATATGTCCGACCACAGGGTCCGACCACACGATGTCTGTCACCTCACCGAGAGCCTAGGGTCGATCGTGGGGTCGGTCGTGTGGTCGCATATTTAGTCAAATTTTGCGACCGCACGACCCCAAATCAGGTTTTTAAACCCGATTTTTGGAGTCATTTCCCACTTTCTCTTTTTCCTTCAACTCGACTCACTTCCCCTGAGTTGCTACAGTATCAACTACTTATGTTTGGTGATTATTTCTTCCATTCACGACTTCCGTTCCTTTCCTTCAGGTATGTTCTCTACTGGTCCTCATTTTTAAGCTTTCAAAACTAGGTTTTTATCCATTTATAGCATTTTTTTCAAATTAAAATTTTTCTAACAGTAAAAATTTGATTTTTATTGGGGGATTTTGCTATTGGCTACCCAATGGATGAAAGCTCTCAAGAAAATTTGAGTTTCATCGGTTAGATTTTGAGATACTTGAAATTTGCCATTTTTGACCTAATTTTTGGGATTTTTCCAAATTGTTGAAATTTCTTCAAATTCAATCTACCTAGTTTAAATTTCCAACTGTATGAGCCTTGCAGGATGGTTTGGAACATATGTAAGTCCTCCTACCCAACTGTTTGGGTGAAAAGTGAGGCTTTTGGCCAAATCACGCCGTTATAATGCCAAAATTTTGAGTTTTTCACCATATCTAATATCTTGTCTATTTGTCTGTGTCTTTGCAGATAGCATGGCTCGCACCAAAGTTCCTAGAGTTCATGATCCCATCCGCTTCCGGTCTAATGAAGTAGAGGCTCAGTATGCTCGTTATGAGCGTAAAAAGGTAGAAGGTGGTCGCTGTGTAAACTTGGCTAGTCTAGCCTTGTTTAATGTAGAGGGTGCTTTTGATGACATAGGTTGGCTCCCCGTGATATCGTATGAGGCTTGCACCTATCCTGCTCTGGTGAAGCAGTTTTATTGCAACCTTCAGGTAGTAGGTGACCCAAATGATACAGACAGGGGTAGGGAGCTCAGGATCACCAATTATGTGAAAGGGGTGGAAATCTTCTTTAACTGCCAGGAGTTGGCTGATCTCCTGGGTATATCAAACGATGGCTCCTTGGTGTACTGTACACCTAAGGAACCCCAGTTCCTATCTTTGATGATGTGTGCAGAGATTGATCGCCAGCTTCTTAGAGGTGATCGCTGGGAGATGAAGGCAATCAACCTACGGTCAGAACCTCAGGTGTACTGCAAGATTATTCAGCACAACCTGATTCCTCAGAGTGGGCATTATGAGAGGATTTCCTAGTTGACCCAGTATCTCCTATACTGCATCTGCACTAGGCAACCCGTCTGCCTTCCATACATTATCATTAGGACGATGATCCGTGCTACGATGCCTGGTCAGATAGGCAACCTGCCCTATGGGCGTTTGATCACTACCCTGCTCACTCGCCTGCATGTCGACTTAGTGGATGAGAGGATTCATGAGGATACCTTCTCGTCTGACCTTGACTGGGAGGCCATATGCAAGATGGGGATGTGGGATGCACAGGTCAGTAACGAGGAGAGGAATGCTATGGTGCGTCCCCGCACTCGGGTCGAAATAGCAGACGCTGAGGGCGGCAGCAGCAGTAGGAGTTCATGGGGGTGATGCTGAGGATGATGATCATATGTACATGGATGTGGACGACGTACCTCCTCCATCACCATTGCATTCCACTGGAGCTGGCCCTTCTCGGGTTCCTTCTCACTCAGCTGGTTCTTCGCACCCACCACCAGATGACGTGATGAGGTTGCTGTGTGAGATTAGGGAGGCCCAGCGCACGTCTGATCAGGGATAGCCGATCTGGCAGCTAGTCTCCAAGTGACCTAGACTCAGGTAGCCTGGCTGACTAGAGTGTATGCTGAGGACTATGATCGAGATCGTGAGGCACCTCCTCCTCCAGCATTTTCAGCTCCATGATGAATTCTTTTTACTTTTTCCTTGTCCTACAGAGTAACTGTCTGGATTGTGGACCGTACTTTGATTTGGATATATATATATTGTTTTTATTCGATGTGTATATAAAACTTGTTTCTCATCTTAATAGTGCATTATTCTCTTTCTAAATTTTGTCTCATATAACACAGGTGCTTATGGTGTGTTCTTATTATAGCTTTTAAATTTTATCCTAACTCAGTTTACGAACTTTTATGGAAGTATATCGGTTTAATAGACAGGGCCCGAGAGCTCTGATTCCAAGTTGTCACACCCCAAATTCTGCACCAACCAGAATGGTGTGATGAACCGTCTATGATCCAAAGGTTCAACAAGGATCTCGAATAGGCTGTGTCCTTTTGCTTAAACCATATACATCCATAACCATAATCAAAGTAAATAAACAATAGCGGAAGTCTTTTAATATTAATGAACTGAGTATCTAACAGTGATAACATAAATAAGTATCCAATTATCTCCAAAAGACTAAGACATAAAATAAAATAAATTAATCAATTACATGTTCTTAATAATCCAACTAATAAATCTAATCAAAGACGCATGAGTTGCACTCGCACAACGAATCATGCGACTCCATCATAGCTTCTGCATCCATCGCCGCAACATGTCCGTACATCGGAGCATTCATATAGTCTTCTACAGTAGTACCTGCATCATCAACTAAAAATATTCGACGTCGAAAGGGTGAGTACACATCATGGCTCAGTGAGCAAACAAAACAATGCAACAAACATATGCATGCATTCAATTCATATCTTTGGTCTGCTCATAAGTTTTCAATGTGCAATAGAAAGGATAGGTGGCCGCCGCACCTCTATACACGAGTGTGTGAAGCCGCCCAATGAATCAAACACCATTGTCATCCCACATGCACCCACCATGGAATAGAGATAGAGCTAATGTGCTCGGATCAAACATCGCATGACACTTCTCCTGATGCCCTACCCATACCAATACGTAAGTCCCTATTGGCGAGGGCTTACAAACTGGGCTCGCAACTAACCAATCCTAATGTCAAACAGTGTATTCAAGGCCTCACCCCAGCATCCCTCAATACATGTATAGAGATAGAGCTAAGCCCCCCCGGCAGAGTTAGAGACTACACAGTCCGAGACCACCTCCCCTGATGCCCTACGACGTAATAGTTCTGCTAAGGTAATGGCGATACGACGATGTTAGTGGACAAGACTTGAGTAGAGATAGAGCTAGAGTCTGGTGACGAGGATGAACCACAGTGTCACGTCCTCCCCCTGATGCCCCACTCGCATCAAGTACACTAACCACACACATACATTCACATGCCTATTCCTAGCATCATCATCACATCATGTTATAATTAAACAGAATTAAATATGCTTGAACAGTAATAACAGGAATATTAGATGATATGTGAAATGCACAGGCGATACGACGATGTTAGTGGATAAGACTTGAGTAGAGATAGAGCTAGAGTCTGGTGACCAGGATGAACCACAGTGTCATGTCCTCCCCCTGATGCCCCACTCGCATCAAGTACACTAACCACACACATACATTCACATGCCTATTCCTAGCATCATCATCACATCATGTTATAATTGAACAGAATTAAATATGCCTGAACAGTAATAACAGGAATATTAGATGACTTGTGAAATGCACAATACACGCATACAAGCATAGAATCATTTATGACATTAGACTCAATAAATAAAAATAGTTTATTATTAGCCAATTAATTCGTTCAAGCTTTATAATTAACTCTTAGATCACTTGAAAACCTAACAAGTTGATATATTTTTAATTAGAATTAATTCCCATGTGTTTAGACTAATAGAAACTGAGGGGTCGCAGGTGTGGCAGCACCTGTGGTCTCAGTTTCCGTGACCACAGGGCGTGGGGTCACAGGGTAGGGTCGGGCATACTCCGACCACACGTGCGACCACACCCTCCCTGGAAACTTTCCGAGGGCATGTGGTCGGACATGTGTGTCTTGTGGGGTCGGACATCATGCGACCTCACGTATGACCACACGTGTTATGGTCGACCTTTCACTCTTAATTCCATTCCTTCATGTTTGAATCCTTTGGCTTATCATCATGGTCCTTCCTATGATTGTTCTATGGCTCAAAACTATTATTTAATACACCATCCATTGTCCACATAATTTTCTCCATGGTTTCTCTTGAAATTTGTCCATGGATGGATGATTTGGGTTTCTCCTAAATCCTATCTTCTTCATGAACTATTCTCGGCTCTCAATTTAACATGGGGAATATGTTCATACCTTAAGCTTGCTGAAGATTCTGAGTTTTCTCTGAATTTTCCTCCTCCTTAGTCTTCTTCTTTAATTCTCCTTCTCTTTCTTCTCTTATCTTTCTTCCACTTTCAATTAGAGTTCTAAAAGGGTGAAAGAGGCTAAGGGATGTCCTATTTATAGAGGAAAATCCTCCATAATATGCCCCAATGAGTTTAGGAAAGAACCCCCTTTGGATTAGGAAGGTTTCCTAAATTCGGTTTCTGACTGGGTTCCGTGGGGTCGGAGGTGGGGTCATAGAATCCGTCGACCATACCTTCTGAAATGTCTGACCACACAACCAAAATTCATGTGGTTGGACTATTTTAAGGTGTGGTCAGTCACACCTGTTTAGGCATGCGACCACACACTCATAATTGACTATTTTTGGGTTGATTTCATACATGGTCTTGTGGTTTCTTCACGCACTTGGTCCACTTAGCTCGACCATGGTAGGTAGACCTGGTACAATGTGGTAAGACCGGTTAGTTTGATACAGGTCTTACACCTCCTATGGGCTGGTATTTCTTTAAGGTGAGACCGGGGGCACCAAAAGTGCGAGCATACAGAACAAGGTCCACAACTGGGAGAAGAAAATTTTCTTTGTCAGTCAAAGAGATGGGAAACCCATGTCCCTCCTCAATATATGACGACTTCCTGAGGTTGGTGAGAATAACTTGTTACCAATCCTGATCGGTGTGGAGAGGGAGAGTTACGACATGATAAGGACGGGTGATCCCATCCCCTATTTGAAACTCGCCCAGATGGATGTGGACTATCTAGGTGACTCCGACAGTAGTGACGGAGAGCAAGTCTTGACCAAACCCTCGAGAGTTAGTGAGGAACCCATCGAGGTTCGCGATGATCCAGTCGAACACGCAGGGACGGAAGGCTCTAGTACGTCCCATCTTTGTCTATGAACTGTATTTTAAATTTAATGCGACTAACATCGGGTTGTGTCTTCTTGTTTTGTAGTGGGAAGAAAAGAACTGGATGCCCGGGAGATTATGAGAATGCTTGCGAGTTAGAGTCAGAGGTAGAGAAAACGACCAGCCATTGGCACCAGCAAGGGTGTCAAGAAGGCACGAGTGTCGAAGATGACCGTGACCAAGCCTCCCTCGACAGGGTGGACCACTGAAGCTTTTATCAATACAAGTCTGCAGTCACAGCCTCCTTGCAATGTTCCTGAAGAGGTTTCCCCTTCAAGTGAGACCGCTCCGAGAGAGTCAGACGATCCATTGGAGATCCAGCTTCCTGCATCACGCTAACCATTTATAGGTCGGCAAGAAGGAGAAGGCGCGACATGAAGGTCCCAATCTGAGACCCCTCCAGACCTGCCCCTGTATAGTGGGAGTTTGGCCGGGAGGGAAGAAATCCTGGTGCCAGAAATTAAGCGAGTTGGAGCGTTGCCTGCGAGATCATCCTCAGGAGGACCTTTTGAGACCCATCACCCAGGAAGGCAGTCCACATGGCACTACCCTAACCCAAGTGGGGCGTACTGGCCACACTAGACCATAGGGAGATTGTCCAACCCATTGGATCCTGACATGGTGCTGCAGCTGGTGAGCGGGATCCATCTTCCCTCAACAGAGGACTTCTACAGGCGATCAGAGTAGGAGAAGCTTTATCGCATACTGGAGAATAAACTGGTCTAGGTAAGTCTCATCACCTTCCCCAGTTACTGTGTTGCACTTTATTTTTTACTTACATTCGAAGTCTGGAGGTACTAATTTTTCTTTATGTTGCGACTTTGCAGAGCACCCATGCCCTGACTACGCCTAGAGAAGGCGAGGCTAACGTTAATGGTGCAGTTCACCATCTAGAGTTGGAGAGGAACAACGCTTTGCTCGTTCCGTTGAGAAGACAAGGGATAGAGCTATTGAAGTGAGACACCTATTCTCCAGGCGAACGAAACCTTGACGGAGGAGCCCGATGCCCTAGCGAGGGAGTTGGACACCTTGCAAGTTCAGACCAGGCTGGAAAAGGAGAGTCAGGAGGAGGCCCTCCAGGAAGAAAGAGATGATGCTTGCGCGCCGTAAAAAAGCATCTGGAGAAATCCCTCAAGGAGAAAAAAGCGAGGGTGGATGGACTTAACTTCCTTTACATCGAACGTCTCTCCTTCATTGCTGCTTATGACCAAGTAACTGAAGTTTTGAACAATCGTTGGAAGCAGTAGGAGGATATGCGGAGCAAAGAGATACATGAGTGGCCAGATAGGGTTGTTAGGCTAGAAGGTCAAAGTGCCATAGATCATAGACTACACGTGGAGAGTTACGGCGAGCTTGTTCAGTTGAGGAGAGAGGTGGTTGCATGGAGGAAGATAAGTGATGACGATTATCATTTGAGGTTCACCACAGAGGTGAGATTGGACCTCTTAGCGGAGAAGCTCACCAAGGTCGAGGCGAAGATTGCTGAATTATTAGGCTATAAGTGGGACAATGGTGTATGGTATTGAAATCCGTTCCCAGCTATACAGGAAATTTATGAGACCATGTCGTGGCAAAGTGTGAGTGCTAGATATGAAATAGTGTTGCGGGCGAAGAAGTTGCTTGACAGTGTTGAAAAGTTGAGAGAGCCTTCGCCGAGATTGCCAGGGAGCCAATTTGTATAACTCTTTTTTCTTTTTCTTGAGTGATTATATGATGTAGTACCCGGGTGCCCCCCAGTTCTTGGTATTGAGAGTTTGTCTAGTGCCAAGAACTTTCTGGCATAGTGTAGTCATTTTGCTGTAATTAATGAGAAAGTGTAATTAAACTGTATTATGCTAGTACTTTTTGTTTCTTTCCCAAGGTATGAACTTGAGGGTATGGCCCTCTTTGCAAGTCCATAGATAGTTGCATTAGTGTTTGCAATGGGATATATGTAATGGTGCCTCTGGCTGATCGGATGTGACTTGGTCCTCCAAGGCATTGTTGGCGACTTAACCATTTGCATGGACACATAATTCGTGAGAGTGAATTCTTGAAGTGTCCAAAATTGAGTCAAGTTGCGGTGTTTGTACTGTGTGGTTAGGTGACTGGGCTTTTAACCCAAGTGTTCCCACGAAGTGATATATGTTCGACTTACATCGAAAAGTTACAGTAGATCTTGTTAGGCAAAAAGATTTGTATGTGTAAAGACAATTCATTAAAATGTAGAGAGTCTATTACATAATTGGTAGAATTTTCATAAATTCTTAAAGTGCCAAGGCTTCTCGATGTACTTTTCTTTTATTGTTTCGAGATAGTATGTGTCTGGCCTCGTTACATGGATTATCCTGTATGGTCCCTCCCAGGTTGGCATCAGTTTGCCTTACTGTTTGGGTTTTGATATTGCAGTGTGGCGGAGAACTAGATCATCGCATTTGAAATTCTAAACCTGTACCCACGAGTTGTAATACCTGGCAATCCTTTGCTAGTATGCCAGTATCTTCAAATGTGCTTTGTCGCAAGTGTCTTCTATCAGGTCCAGATTGGTTCTTAGGCCTTCATCATTGAGCATTTCATTGTTGTTGGTGATCCTAATGGTGGGATGGGTTGCCTCGACAAGTATAATAGCCTCTGCTCCATACACCAACATGAAGGATGTCTCTCCAGTTAGAGTTCTACTTGTTGTTCTGTAGGACCAGAGTACGGTTAGTAACTCATCGGCCTATTTTCCCTTTGCTGGCCCAAGTCGTCGCGCTATCCCGCGAGAGATTGTTTTGTTGGTTCCGTCGGCTTGGCTGACAGCTTCTAGGTGGTACACTGAGGCAAAGTGCTGCTGGATGTTAAATCCCTTGAAGAAGTTTTGGAATTGCTGGCTGTCGATCTGTGGTCCATTATCCATGACAATGACTTGTGGGATGCCGTACTGGTAGATTATGTTCTGCTTAGTAAAGGCTTCAATCCTTGCTGCATCGATAGTCGTCATGGCTTTCACTTCTGCTCATTTTGAGAAGTAATCTACTCACGATAAGGAATTTCTTTGCCCCCTTTTTCCTAGGCATGGGGCCAACTATGTCGATCCCCCACATTGTGAAGGGCAGCGGAGTCATGATAGGTTGTAACTCATTTGCTGGCAGATGGCTGACCATGGCATGTTTCTGGTAGGTCTTGCATTTAGTAGCAAAGTCTGTGCAATCTACGGACATGTAGGCCAAAAGTACCCTTGCCTCAGAAGTCACTGGCATAAGGAGTGGCCTGTAAGATGACTACCGTATATCCCAGGGTTGACTTCCCACATTACTTCCTCAGCTTCTGCTGGTATGAGGCATAACAAAAAATGACGCGTGAAAGACTTCCTGTATAATTTTCATCAAGGACAGTATATCCTTGAAACTTTGCCTGAACCTGTCTGCGTTCTAGCCGGTCTTCTGGTAACTCGCCATTTTGATGTAGGTTTTGATTGGATTGATCCAATTCGTTTCGCAACTGACTTGTTGGACCTCTAAGCTGTCGCCCACACTCGGCTTCTTCATCACATCAATGTATACTGACGAGTTTAAGCCAGATAAATCTTTGGCCATTAGTTGCGACAAGGCATCTGCTTCCGTGTTGTTCTCGATCCACATTTTTGATTTGATATGCTTCAAATTACGCAAGCTCTGACTTTGCCTTATTTAAATATTCTAGCATGTATGGTTGTTTTGCTTCATATTCCCCATTGATCTGTCTCACGATGACTTGTGAGTCGCTGTAGATGTCTAACTTTAGTACCATGAGGAACCTTGCTAACCTGAGTCCGACTAGTAGTGCTTCATATTCGGCTGAATTGTTAGTCGCATGAAAATAGGATCGTAGAGTGATCTGCACTCTAAAGTTCTCTGGATTGTCTAGAATGACCCTGGCCCCCGAGTGTTGGTCGTTCGAAGACCCATCTACAAACAGAGTCCAGGGTGGCTATGGTTCCGGCTTCTATCTTTTCTGCTTCTGCTCGTTATCCTTTTCTGCCAGGGTTTTATCGATGTCGGCACTATCGTTAGCAGAGGTTTCCAGCAAGAAGTCGGCTAGCACTTGGGCTTTGATTGCCGTCCTTGGTTGGAACTATATAACGAACTCGCCAAGCTCGATCGCCCAATTTACCAAACGACCCAAGATGTCAGGTCAGGCCAGTATTTTCGGTGAGATGGCTAATTAGATTTGAAGTTGGTCGCCGACTTCTGGATAGATGAGCAGAGGTGGTGATGTTAAGAATGCCTTTAACTCGTCAAAAGATTTCTGGCATTTTGGAGTCCACTCGAACCATTTAGCTCCCTTTAGGGTTTTAAAGAACGGTAGGCAATGGTCTGTCGACCTAGACACTAATCTGCCCAAGGAGACTATCCTTCCTGTCAGTTCTTGGACCTGTTTTGGTTTGGTCGGAGGTGGCATGCCCATGATAACTTCTATCTTTGAGGGGTTTGCCTCAATGCCTTTGTTAGATACCATGAACCCCAGGAATTTTCCTGATGCAACCCCAAAGGTGCATTTCGTGGGGTTGAGATTCATTTGGTTTTTATGTAGTACCGCGAATGCTTCGTCCAAGTCAATGAGATGATGCGAGGTTCTTTTACTCTTCACCAGGAAGTCGTCAACATAAACTTCCATGTTCCTACCGATTTACTGTGCAAATACCTTGTTGATTAAATGTTGATATGTAGCACCAGCATTTTTGAGGCCAAATGACATTGCATCATAGTAGTATAGGCCATTACTTGTTATGAAGGCAGTGTTGATTTCGTTGGGTTGATACATTTTGATTTGATTATAATCCAAATATGCGTCCAAAAAAGATAGCATGTCGTGACCGGCAGTGGCATCAATCAACCTATCAATTCTAGGGAGAGGGTAGTAGTCCTCAAGGCATGCTGTATTAAGATCAGAGTAATCTATACAAATGCACCATTTACCATTGGCCTCTTTCACGATCACTACATTAGAGAACCATTGTGGGTATTTGATCACTTTGATGAATCTTGCCGCGAGAAACTTTTCCACCTCAACCTTGATTGTCGCTTCTTTTTCTGGCGTAAAATTTTGTTTCTTTTGCTGCACAAGCTTGAATTGTGGGTTGATGGCCAAGCGGTGTTTCATTATATCTTGCGAGATCCCTGACATCTCTGAGGCTGACCAAGCAAAGACGTTGAGATTGTCTTTGAGGAAAGCGACAATCTGGTCTCGCTGGTCTTTGTTTAGCGATGAGCGAACTTGAAAGTATCTTTTAGGATCTTCCTCTGAAATAGGGATATCGATCAAATCCTTCACAGGGGATCCTCACTCCTCCAATGTGTGGGAAGTCCTTATGGGGGGAGTTCCAACTTGACGCGTTGGAGTGCTTGGGCTCCCTACTAACGTAACCTCCTCCTTAGAGTCAGAGAATTATTCTTTGGGTTTGTCCCGCAAGTAGAGGTAGTCAAGTCACCGTGTTAGATCTGTTACACATTTCTTAGGGCCATAGCCAGTTTGCAACTTTGGGTGTGGGTGGTTCTTGATTCTGTGACTTAGGTAGCGTGCCATACTGACTCTCTGACGTTGATTTCTAATTAGTTGCTTGAGTTGGGGAGTGATCTATGTGCTTTTTAGGATGACCTAGATGCAGCCGAATTGTCTCCTTTAGAATCATCTCGGTTTCGGCGAGCATGTCATGGCTCAATGTTATCTTCTTGCTCAGCAGGTTGCTTCCCCTTCTATTTGTTATCAGCCATGGTGGGTTTCTCTACATACTCGAGGATATGGTTGTGTTTGATCAGGTCTTCAATGGCATACCTTAGGGCACGACACTTGTTGGTGTCATGTCCCTTCTCACAGTGGTAACCACAGTAATTCTTAGATCTCTCCCTTCTCAGGTCTAGCTTCATTGGAGGTAGGCAAACAAGTTCATACTGTGTCCCTTTGAGATTATGTAGCAGCTCAAACATTAGGATAGTCAATCTTGTAAAGTGGTTTCAGTCAAAATCAACCTTGGCAACTTGCTTGCCGGGGAACCCGTCTTTGCCAGTCTTCTGTTTCTTGGGGATCTCACTGGACAACTTGTTAATGATTTGAGTATCGTTTCTTCTCTTCTCTCTAGATTTAGGATGTGTGAGAAGGAGCGCCTCATTAGTTGTAGCATATTTCTCTACTCTGGTTATCAATTTTTCATATGTCTGAGGATGCCTCTTGTAGATTGACTTTAACAAATATTTTTCGGTAATTCTACTTTGGAGCACCATCATATTGACTTCTGAATCGACATTCTTGATCTCAAGTGCCTTGTGGTTAAATCTTGAAAGATATGCTCTCAAGGTTTCATCAGACTTCTAGTTGATAGCCATCAAATTTGCGTACGTCTTCTTGGGAGTGGTCTGAGTTTGAAACTGTTTAAAAAATCGGTCACTTAGCTGGTCAAAGATCAAATGGAGTCAGTAGGCAGGCTATTGATTCAAAGTCTCCCGGTGCCCCGCAACGTGGATGGGAATGCTCTATACAAAATGGCATCCTCATATGTGTGTAGAACCATTAGGGCAGAATAGTTATCAAGATGCAGTTGGGGGTCTATTGTTCAGTCATACGGGTCAATCTTTGGCATAAAGAAATGCTCTGGCCATGGAACATCCATTATTTCCCTTGTGAAGGCCATATCACTGCAATACTCCTTCTTTCTTGAAGTCGCTATAGACGTCGATTGTTTCTTTTCCATTTTTGCCATGAGAGCTTACATGGCGAGGAACTATTGTTCTAAAGAACCTTGTGGTATGCTCGCCTGTGCTTCCTTCTCGGCAGCTTGTCTCTGTTTTGCCTGTCGGCTTTTAATGGCCATTATTTTTATTCAGCCAGCTTCCACCCTTTCTTGGGTGTCATTTCTTGTTCTTCGATTATCTTTTTGACTAGGGTCCTTTTTTTTGTCATGTTGCACGGTGATTTCTTCTACATCTGAATCATGTGTGGAATATAGTCTTTCCATTCTAGTTCATTTCTTTTTCTCTTGCATCGGGGAGATCTTTCTCGACAGGCAGATCTTGACCTTGAATTGAAGTTTTGGATCTCGTCAAATCCCTGGTTGCTCTTCGGTGAGTCGGTGGCAAAGGTGGCTTGAGCAGCCGTGTTAGTTCTGCGAGTTGATCTTTCACGGTGTTGAACTGATCGACCGTGACGTACTATGATGCTGTTTCATGGCTTTCTGGGATAGGAGGCAGCGACTCATGAGCAGTAGAGGAGTTTCTGCCATTGTTTCTTGGAGGAGCATTGTCCTATGGCAGTCCGTCTTCCGTTATTTCATCGCTCCCATCTACGACAACCTTAGTGGGCTGGTTTTGAATTTTCACCATTATTCAAGAGATGGAAAGAATCAAAGTTCTTGAATTCATTTTCCAAGAAAGAAAGGCCCCACTGTGGGCATCAAACTGTTGCTGCGGTAACCGGTTTTGTTGATGTGCCCGTCTCCTGCAAAATGAGAGCAGGAGGTTATCAGAGCTAGGCGGGTATGCCCGGAGTCCGCTCCAATGATTAAGTCACTAACAGGGCAATCAATAAGGATCTTGGTAAAGAAGGCAAACTCCTAGGGTGTGAGGATGAAGGAATTAAAAAAAGATGCGTGATAACAGTAGCAATTTAATCACAGGAAGGAGTTTCAGATTGTTCCTGACTTTACCTTTTATCAATGAGTAGTTGTATAGAGCAAGGAGAATTCTAGATAAGCTTCCAACTTAACCGCCTAACCACCAGGAGTGTCTATGATAATCTCCCATAACCGTTGGATGATGATCTGACGGCCAAACTTAATGCTGTGTCACTGTAATCACCCGCTTTCCTCCCCACCAAGAGATCTTATACTTGCTGACGTGGCTATCTTGTGAATGATGAAGGAACTAATCACGAGAGACACACGTGCAAACTACCTTGTCTTTATATAGGCAAGTCGCAGTAGTTGGGACGTTGCTAACTTGTAAGCTCATGGCAAGACCCATTATCTTAGCGAGATGATCCAGCGAAATATAACTCGTCAATGATGGCAGCCACCAGCTCGAGTAGAAGGGCGAGTCAAGGGATTCAAGCACATGTCACCTTCCCGTTTGCCAATGCCTGGAGACCCGTATCGCTTCATAATTGGAGGACAAAATATGGCATTAACAGTGGCCATAGCTGAAACAGTAGGGTTAGAGCCGAGCTCCACACAGGATGTTAGGCTGATGAGCTCTTCCCACGGAGGAACTATTCCCTGGGCCCTTCTCTTCCTCAGTCGTCTTTATCACTAGGAAGTTCCAGAAGGCGTTACTTGAATAAGGATTGCCAGGGTCCTTATTGGACGGTGTGGCGTATTGATTGAGCAGATAGTGCAATGGCCAAGTACGATGTCGCTCGCCAGGTGGTAAATGGTATGTGTCTTCCTGCGGATTGGAAGGCTTTTGATTAGATGTCCTTGGATGCCCTCCATCAAGCAGGAGAGCGATATCTTTTTGGGGTAAGGGTCGACTGATGTGTTTGTTTTTTGTTTTTACTTCCTCGTCTTCTTTTCCTTGACGCTCTATATTTCTTTTGCTAGCTGGTAAATGTGTTTCGATCTAGTCACAACTGTGGTCTTGGTATGGCAAGTAAGCTAGAATCTGTGAAGCTGAAACTGGGGTCTGCCGAGAAAATGCTGGAAGATGCTCAACAAGTTCGCCCCAGCTACTCTGTAGAGAATGAGAATCTGACCAAAAAGTTGAAGCTCATTGAGAATCGTCTTGAAGTAGCGACTTTGGGCCAAAAAGGAAAAGAGCAATGCTGAATCTGAAGTGGCGAGGTTAAATGCGTTGCTCAAGGAAAAGGAGATTGTCGAGTCAGATCTTAAGGAGTGACTGGAAGTGGCTGACAAAACTATCGAGGACCTCTGAGTCGAGTTAAAGAGTACCGAGATGGGAATTCCAGAGAAGATTGATCCAACTATCATTTAGTTTAAGATCTCTTTAAAAAAAAAAAAAAAAAAAAAAAAAAAAAAAAAAAGAGGATGTGAAAAAATAGAAAAATAAAAATTAAAAGGAAAAACCTGCGAAGGTCGCGTATGCTGGAACCTCCTGGGGTTTTCTCGTTTAGTTTAAGATCTCTGCCGAACATGAAGTCTTTGTCAAGAACGCTCCTGAAAAGGAAGCTCTGCTAACCGATATTGCTGGAACCTCCTTCCTTGAAGGGATATATGATTTGGGTAAGTTCGTGTGGAAGGTCGTCCCTGACATTGATTTCTCAGCTTATCCTTTCATAGTGGAGAAAGCCTGATCCTCTTCGGAGGGCGAAGATGGTGCCAACAGTTTCGAAAATGGAGGCTCTGAGGGGGGAATCTGCAAGAGAACCGCGTGCCTTGGCGGTGATTCATCCTTCTACCCCTATTCCGGATGCAGTCTCTTCACAGGATACTCAAACGGTGGGTGGTCAGATTTGTCTTGGTTAGAAAGATTCTTCCGTGGATGCCGCTGCAAGCACTCAAGTCATCGGGCCAAATGTTCAGTTGAACCATCCTCTTCGCCAAAGAAAATTTTTTTTGCGCACCTTCGGTCACGCGTTTTGTAAACTTTGCTCTTGAACTGGATAGACACTTGTCTCGTCGCACCTTTGTTTGCATCTTAGACGTTGCCTTATAGGCTGCTGCAACAGGCCGGGTTGGGTCGGGTTTTTCAAAACCCTAACCCTAATCCTGACTATTGAAACTTAACCCTAACCCAGCCCAACCCTGTCAGGGTAAAAAAATGTACAACCCTAACCCTGACCCTGACAGGGTTGGGCCTAACCCTAACCTGCCCTGATTGACCCTGACAGGGTCGGGTTGGGCCGGCTCAACCATGATTAACCCTGATTCAGGGTTAGATTGACCCTGATTGACCCTGATATTGAGCCTGATTCAGGGTTGGACTATTGAAGCTTCATTTTCTTGTTTGTCCAACATAATGATCAGCATTAGCAATATATGTATATTTTAGATAATTTAAAAAGACCTTGCTGTAGGTAACTTACCTGATCCGATTCAGAATCTTGACAATAGCAAGTTAGCAACTAATCAGAAAATCGAAGAGAATCATGAGAGACAGTCGAGAGAGAGATAGTCGAGAGAACTGGAGAGAATGAGAGATTGAGTGACTGAGGGTTTCGTTTGAGAAGGGGAGATTGAGAGAAGAGATGAAGCCTGAAGGCGCCATTTCGTTTGAGAGAGGGAGACTAAGAGAAGAGATGAAGGAGCGCCGTAAATCTTAGCCTTAGGGTTTCATTCGTTCGTTCGTTCAAGCGAGATTGAGAGAAGAGGGGAAGGCTACTGTGATACTGATTTCTATGAAGCCGTCTTAGCCGTGAGAAATGAGAATTGAGTCTGAGATGCGACTTAGGTTAGGTTTAGTTTTAGGGTTTATCTATATATATATATATTCAAATATATACAGGGTCGGATTGGGCCGGGTTCAACCCAGAGGGTCAACCCTAACCCAGCCCAATCCTGCCAGGGTTCATATAAAATTAAACCCTAACCCAGCTCTATCAGAGTTTGGGCCGGGTTCAACCCTGCCAGGGTTTAGGACGGGCTTGGACGGGTTCGGATCGTCAGAGTAAAACTTGCACCCCTAGTCTTTCTCATGCTGAGAAGACGTCTTCTTCCCCCCAATCCCACTATAGTTTGATAAAGCTGCTGTGGGATTATCTTTCTATGGCTTGGCTGTTTCTCCAGATTCCAAATATTTGGATACCTTTTTTACCTGACTTTCCTTTGGCAACTTTGGTAATTCGATCAAGATGAATTAAAAGATTTTCTTCCTACGTCCCTAGGCAGATTAATTTGGCAGTTACCCGTTGATGTAGGGGTGTTGCCACGTGGAAAATAGTCTTCCTTTGTGTTATTGTGACGGCTGGGCTTGATTTGACGGTTACCTTAGTCATCATGAGGTTTTTAACTTTTGAAATTTGGAGGGAACTGTTTTTATAAGTTGCTATATATTGATTCGTCGACACCTATAGTGTTGAATCATCTTCTCTTTCCCTTCTTTGATAGGTTTACTGTAATAATTTTCTATCATGTCATCTTCTCGAACCCATACGGGCAGTAGTTCTTCTGCCAGAGAACCATTCCACCCTTTGAGGGAGAGATTAAGTTGTATCACCTATCGTTCCACCTTGAGAAGAGGGGATGTTTTCCTTCTATCCGGCACTTTCTCCATTCCTGGAGAGTTTGAGTGCAGATATCTGGAGGACAATGAAGTCCCTAATGTCCCTCATTCTCTAGAGATCTGCATTTTCAAGGAGATGTTTGGTTCTGGATTCCGTCTTCCTCTTCCTGATGAGGTTTTCGTAATTCTCAAGTATTACTTGCTTGGGCCTGGGCAGGTGCAACCCAACTTGTGATGTCACTTGATTTCTTTCATTCTCTTCTTTCAGTAGATTGGTCATGTTCCTTCTACAAATCTTTTTTAGGGCGATTTACCGCCTGAATGTGGAGAAGCAGACCAACTCTCCCAATCCTATAGGCTGGTGTTTTTTTTAGGACAAGGGCTGGAGCACTAAAGATTTTGCGCACCCAGAGGGGTTCCATATCGAACTGGCATACCTCTTTCCTTTTTATTGGTTGCACTAATGGAACTCCCCTTCCAGTGAACAATACATGGACTTTCCATAGTGATGATCAGGCGAAGGAGTTGAATAAAAAACCTGATCTGTCCGTCGATGACTCAGATTCCCTTCGGCTTACTAGAACTCACATATGTAGGTTTCAATATTCTCATAATGATTTTGCAAAGCTTGAGTTTCTCCCGTTTCTTTCTGAATAACCTATTCACTTGCTTGCTGAGGAAGGTGACCCCTCTCTTCACTCGACTGATTCTATGGAGGTGGATGATGGTGCATTATCTAAATCGGGTACGCATACTCTGCTCATCTCTTTCATGTTGCCATTGTATCCATTAATTATCTTCTTATCTTTGTTTTCTTAGTCGATTCTTCTGTGGAGGTCTGGCTTTCAAAGAGTAATCGTGGTTCCATTAAAGCTTTTAGGTCTTCTTAACGCTTGAAGGCTAAAGTCATACAGGCTTCCTCTTTGAAGCGAAGTATGGGGTTGTTCGATCCTGTTGATATTTTTGGTTCACTTGATCTTGGTAGTGTAGATTAGATAGTCCTTCAAGGACTATTCCTCAATCTCCTTTTCCTGGAGGGTTTGTTGTATGGTAGTGTGTCGAATGCACCAATTTTAATTAAATATTTTTTTACTGACCTGATTAATAAACTGTAAATATGGCAAACAAAGGTCGATCCCACAAAAAGTGATTTTATCAAAATTTATATTCTACTCAAACTAAATATACTAATTAATGCTAAGCAAACACAATAACGAAGGAGGGTTTTGGTTGGTTGAATCAAATTGAAAGTAAATAGACAAAATTTAAATAGAAAATAATTAGATGAGAATATTCAGTTTTTGGTTCAATATCCACCCACACATTTAATGAATAAAATTAATCGCAATGTTAATCTCTTCCTCCCAATTAGAATTAAAGACCCTAGATAATAATATGCTCTGTTACCCTAGTTTTTTCTTAAGTATCTCTACTGAAACAAGCTCTTTAGGGAGATCTAACTATTGAATAACACTGAATAAGCTCACAATATCTAATTCAATGGCAAACATTAAGTAAGTGGAAAACTGATAAATCTAAGCAATAATCACACACAAATGAGGATTATTAAACTTAGGTTATATTATTCACAATGATGAGATGAAAACTTGGACATTATCTACCACTGTTTTCTACTTGTTATTAGAACTAGGATGATTACGTATCATAGATTCTAGATCTAGCAATTAATATTAATCAATCTGATTCAGTCGGCCATTACTGAATTATTCAGATAAATATCATAAATAAAGATAAAAGAATAACATAAGCAATTCCAATAAAAGAGAGAAGAAGAATAATGTTACTGAAAAGAGATTACGCCATTGACATGAGTTTGGGCTTCAATATTTCCTTGAACTGAATGAGAAAATTAGCCAGACATTACAATCCTTTCAGAGAGAGAAAAATTTTCAACAAAAGAGAGTAAGAGATTGATTATCTTCAATACTAGTGCTTTATATATAAAACATGACAATTCTTTGTGGCTTAGAATTCCTTCTTTGTATAGGATTCCTTCTTTGTGTAGGATTCCTTTTCTATTTAGAATTCTAAAATAGTAGAGTTTACTTTTTTCCTTGGAGTCTTCTATTGTAAGTTTCTAACTTGAGTAGGAGACTCCTTATGAAAATTTCATCCACCGTTGAATGATTTAATCAGATTGTACGGCTTAAGGGTGTCAAAAATGGGCCCAGCCCGGTAGCACGGACCGAGCCAGCCCGATATAACCCGAACCCAACCCGGACCGAACCTTAATGGACAGGTTTCGGTCTCGGCTTGTAAAGCCCGACACCGTTTCAGCCCAAATCGAAACCAGACCGGACCAGCCCGTTAAGAAGCCCGAACTAGCCCGAACAAATAATACCTAACCCAAACACCGGTAAGGTCCATCCGGGCCCAGTTTCTTAATTTTAATGGTTTTAAATTTTGATGGATTATATTACACTGTTATAGTTCACTTCTTAATCGAAAAGATTATATGAATCTATAGTTGAAAAGAGTATGTTAATTGTTACAATTTACTAAATTACATGCATATAGAAGGAATGATGCTAATTTTATAGATAGAAATAATAAAATAGGCTATATATCTTACATATAAAATAGGCCTGATAAGCTTGATAAGTTTGGTCCGGACCGAACCAGCCCGAAATCACCTCAATAAGCCCATCCCGATAACAAACCGACACCGGATCAGCCCGATAGTTATTGTGTCCAGCGCAGCCCAACCTAGCCCGAACTCTTAATGGACATGTTTTGGGCTGGGCTTATAAAATCCGACACCGATTCAGCACGGACCGAAACCGGCCCGGACCGGCCCGTTGACACCCTTAGTACGGCTACTTCGATTCGGATTTATATAAGATTTTTGTTTTAGACTTTGAGGCAATGTTTGGAGACCCAAACAAACTTGTATTTTTCTCCATAATATCATTTCGAAAAAGTTGAGACATCCTCTATAATTTACTGAAGACAACTTTTCAATTTTGAAACTTTTTTCATGTCAAAAACCTACATGAAACTCAAAACATTAATATTAAGAATGCTGAAATTTTTTTTTATCTTTTAGCAATTAATTCACAAAGTCTCTAAAATATGTCAATTAATAAAATTCATCCTATTCAATTTAATAAGGCATAAAACGCATTAAAAAATATAGTGCAAAGGGAATAACAATATACAAATCACACACTTATCAAATACCCCTACACTTAGCTTTTGCATGTCTTCGGACAATGAAAAATATAAAAATAAAATAAAATAAAATTCTAACTCTCTTTCGTAGGAATCATGATTGCACTTAACACGTGCAACAAGCCTTTAAATCCCTAGGTCACCCTTAGTGGACGAGTTGGGATTCGTAAGTGTTTTTAGAGAATAAACATACAAAATTTATATAAAAATTTTAAACTTTAACTTTGGTAGTTAGGAAAAAAGAACATACACACATCCTATTAGTCAAGACATTCAACTTGGGATCAAGAAAATAAGGAAACCCCATACTTAAACTTTATTATCTCATATGATTCAAACACTAAGTACGCATCTTTACTTGTTATATCTTCCAAACAGACATTTCCTTAAGGTAAAACCTATGGTAACACACTGGCAACCAAGACCCAAGATTTAGAGCCTATTTGACCATATTCAACTTTTAACACTTTTATTTTATATTTTTTTCTACACTATTCCTCTCTAAGCTACTCTACTACAATTGGCTTGAGAACTGCAAATGGTTATGCATTCCCATGATACTTATGTAGCTTCACTTTTTGCATATATCCTCAGGGACATTGATGCTAGAGAGTACCTTTTTTTAAGAAATCTCATCCAAAGAATTTCAATCAAGACACCTCGCTTCTTGAGGCGAAAAGCCTTGTCTAGTTCCAAGAATATAAACTCTTATTATTATCCCTTTTTATTTTTTTTAAGAAGGTCTCAGCTTTAATCAAAGGCTTAAATTACCAACTAGAACCGTAAAAGATTCATACCTTTAAGTCACGTAATATGTATTTTCTAACTTCCCACCTCAAGATAAAAACTAGGTATCATCCTCACATAGGTTTTTTATTACTTCATGTGATGGTGTCCTAAGTCTCTCTCTCATTCATCTTTTGTGTCAAAACCATAGAAAGAGTGTATGACTTTACCAAAAACTAGTATTAAAAACGTCAAAATTTTTCAATGAAAGCTACTTTCAAAGCACATTAACACTAAAAGAAACTAAAAATAAAAAACACGACAATAAATAAAGGTAAATAAATTTTAAAAAATAAAGCTAAGTAAAACATAAAACTAAATTTGCTACGATAGATCTTAATTTCTCCCCCCACACTTAAATTTGACATTGTCTTCAATGTATGCAGAAACATAAAATCAAGGACAAGGGAAAGAAAAACTCCCTGAATCAATAATCGAAGTAAAAAGGCTCATAGAGATCCATGGCCTCTTTAGTGGTAGAATTCCTCAACTCCTTATGTTTTTGCAGTTGTAACTTCCTTTGAGCACCAGCTTCATTCAGATTCATATCGCAATGCTTAACCGTCCAATAGGCACAATATTCCTTATGATACCTTAGCATTCGAACCAACTACTCTTCTTGATTAGGTGTCAAATTCTTCGCAATGATTACCGATAATATCTCATTTTCTCCCAAGTACCCGTACTTTAAATGGGCCGGCAATGGCTTCAATTCCAGGGTAGCGGCCTGCAAAATAAAAAGTAACAATTTTTGGTGAGATCAAGTAGCTTTATAAAATAAACTCTAAATTTTTTTTGGAATCAGTTTTAAAGAGTGTAAAGTTGCCATAGTCTCCTTCAATTCTTCATTGATCTCTATCTCTTCTTTCTTTTCCAACTCAAGATGTTTGATAATAGCAACCTCTAGTTCAGTCTTGCTATTTAGCTCAAAAACCACCTGTACTATAGAGTCAATAGTATTAATAACAAAAACTAAATGAACATCATTAGGGTGTTTCATGGCTTCAAAAATATTAAAATGAATTACTTTACCATCAAACTCCATCGTGAGGGTACCATCATGAACATTTATCTTGGTTTGGGTTGTATTCAAGAACAGTCTTCCCAACAATATAGGTGCAAGATTAGGTGAGACATCATCTTCCATGTTCAGAATATAGAAATCAGCTGAAAATATTAGCTCATTTACCTGCACAAGAACATCCTCAAGAACCCTTTCAGGGTATGCATTAGTACGATAAGCGAGTTAGACAATAACACCAGTTTCTTTCAAGGGGCTTAGATTTAATGAAGCATAAATAGATTATGGCATTATATTAATAGATGCTCCTAAATCTAGCATAGCTCTCTCAATTTAGTATTATCTATTTTATAGGGAATGGTGAACATCCTTAGGTCTTTGTAATTGGGAGGAAGTTTTCTTTGGAGGACTGTTGAGACATTCTCTCTCTTACTTAATATTTCATTACCATTCAACTTCCTTTTATTAATGCATAACTCTAAGAAATTTTACATACCTGAGTACCTGTTTGATTGCATCCAACAGGGATATATTTATCTCTGTTCTATGAAATAAATCTAAAATTTCTTTATCCTTGTCTTCTTTCTTGGATTTTGTGAATCTACTAGGAAAAGGATGAGGATTAGTTTTAGACAGAATGGAAGGTTTGGGTGTTACCTAAGGTTGAGCTGCTATTTCATCTTTCTTTATTTCTTTCTCAATTTCTTCTTCATTTGGTACAGTAGGAGTCACTCTTTTCAGTTCTTCAAGTTCCTTACCATTTCGGAGTGTTATAACATTTATATTTTCTTTTGGATTTACCATGGTTTGTGATGGTAATTTTTCTCCAATATGAGCTTTTAAACGACTCATAGTAGTTGCCATTTGACTCACCTAACTCTCCAAACTTTGAATACTAGATCTTGTTTCCTTTTGAAACTATTGGGTATTTAGAGCAAGAGATTTAATTATGTCCTCTAATGATGAGTTCAAATTTTGAGGGACAAGTGGCCTGGGTTGGAATGTTGGCTGTCTATTTTGATAGAAGTTCTGCCCTACTAGTCTGTTTCCTCCATAGCTCAGGCTTGGATGATCTCTCCAACCTAGATTGTATGTGCTAGAGAAGGGATCATATTGGCTTGGTGGTTTTGGAAAATTACTAATGACATTTGGCTTGTTCTATGGGTCCTTCTTGAAGTGTTGGGCACATATCAGCTGGGTGCCCCATCATTGAATATATCACACAAGCTTTTACCTGCTGTAAGTTTTCTACCGCCATTTGTCTAA
This sequence comes from Protea cynaroides, assembly GCA_028583415.1. Lineage (NCBI taxonomy): Eukaryota > Viridiplantae > Streptophyta > Magnoliopsida > Proteales > Proteaceae > Protea > Protea cynaroides. The sequence continues at coordinate 20,387,910 of CM053270.1, forward strand.
CAAGAGATGTAAGGTCAGATAACTATTTTTTAAAGGAAGATGTATTTACCTCATTCGTCTTTTTGAGTGGTGCATCGTTTCTTGTACCAAACTATTGGGAATATGCAACCATGTTTGCAATTAACCTTTTTGTAACTTTTGGAGTTTTATCCACTAAAGCTCCTACACTTGCTACATCTATCATGTTTCTTTCCATGACAATAATCCTTTATAAAAATATTGAATTAGGAGTTGATCACTTATCTGGTAGTGTGGACAGCTAGCATATAGTTTCTTGAAACGCTCTCAATATTCATGGAGTATTTCTCTAGTGTACTGTCGTACACTATAGATTTTCTTTCTGATGGTGCAGCTCTAGAGGCTGGGAAGTATTTTTCCAAAAATAATCTTTTAATTTCGTTCCATGTAGTGATTATCCTAGATGTTAGGTAGTAGAGCCAATCTTTTTCGTCATCTGATAATGAAAAGGGAAAGGCTAGTAATTTAATCTGTTTTTCCAATACTTCTATCGGTTTCATGCTTGAACACACTACATGAAATCCCTTTAGATGTTTATTTGGATCTTCACTTGCAAAACCATGAAATTTAGGCAACAAATGAATCAAACTAGACTTAAGCTTAAAAGCGACATCCAAAGTAGGGTGTTGAATGCACAAAAGTTGTTGGTTAAAATCAGGAATAGCCAACTCCTTTAATGTCCTGTCATTCTCAGCCATGATTTCTTCTTGTTCAGAGTTACTCGAAGAATCATAAACTCACACCCTTAGCTAAAAAAAATTAAGAAGAAAAGGAAACAACACTATTAAACAGTTAAAAATTATAATTTTCGTTTTCTTGATAATGCAACGGTTAAAAAATTTTAAATTTTTTTATTATTAACCGAACCCAGAAAAATAATAAATTAACCAAAAAAAATTATTCAAATGGAAATTATGCTAAACCGAAAGAATTTAAGTGAGGAAAGATATAAAAACTAATCAAAATTTACTCCTCGACAACGGTGTTAAAAATTTGGTAGCGTGTCGAATGCACTAATTTTAATTAAATATTTCTTTACTTACCTGATTAATAGACTGTAAATAGGGTAAGCAAAGGTCGATCCTACAGAGAGTGATTTCATCAAAATTTATATTCTACTCAAGCTAAATATACTAATTAATGCCAAACAAACACAATAATGAAGGGGGTTTTGGTTGGTTGAATTAAATGGAAAGCAAACAGATAGAATTTAAATAAAAAATAATTAGATGAGAATATTCAGTTCTTGGTTCAATATCCACCCACACATGTAATGAGTAAAATTTATCGCAACGTTAATATCTTCCTCCCAATTAGAATTGAAGACCCTAGATAATAATACATTTTATTTCCTGAGTTTTTCCTTAAGTATCTCTACTGAAACAAGCTCTTCAGGGAGATCTAACCATTAAATAATACTGAATAAGCTCTCAATATCTAATTCATTGGCAGTATTAAGTAAGTAAAAAACAGATCAATCTAAGCAACAATCACATACAAACAGAGATTATTTAACTTAGGTTATATTATTTACAATGATGAGATGAAAACCTGGACATAATCATCTACCACTGTTTGCTACTTATGATTATAATCAGAACGATTATGTATCACAGATTATAGATCTAGTAATTAATATTTATCTAACTGAATCAGCAGACCAATGCTAAATTATTCAAACAAACATCATAAATAAAGATAAAAGAATAACATAAGAAATTCCAATAAAATAGAAAAGAAGAACAATGCTAATGAATAGAGATTACATCATTGACATGAGTTTGGGCTTCAATATTCCCTTAAACTAAATGAGAAATAGTCAGACATTACAATCCTCTTAGAGAGAGAAAAATTTTCAGCAAAAGAGAGAGAGATTGAATATCTTCAACACTAGTGCTCTATATATAAAATATGAAAATTCCTTGTGGTTTAAAATTCCTTCTTTGTTAAGAATGCTAGAATTTTGTTATCTTTTAGCAGTTAATTCACAAAATGTCTAAAATATGTTAAATTAATAAAGTTCATCCTATTCAGTTCAATAAGGCATAAAATACATTAAAAAATATAGTGCAAAGGGAATAAAAGTATAGAAATCACACACTTATCACTGTACCCCTCCTCTGTAATTGGTGGTGCTTCCAGTCTTGCTCTTCAAACGTTCCCGCCTGGACAATTTTTTGTCCCTTACTTCTCCTGAGGGAACTTCTGACCTTGTAAATGAGAAAATATCATTAGGGGTCATGAAGGTAAGATTCTTTTGTCCGGTATTCCCTATCAATAGTGTCATCTACATTCACTGATTTCTTTTCTTTGCATCGTAGCATGCCAATTCTCTTCATGACCTTGATGCGAGGATTGAGCTTCTTGAAGCCAAGTTAGCACGAGCTGAGTTAAGGCGCAAGATAGCCAAGGACGCACTTGCAAGGGATAGAGAAACAACAAAGAATCAAATTAGTACGCCTAGAGAGGAATCTTGGGGCATAGACAAAGGGTGATGACTTTGGAAAGTGAGCAGGCGAGGCATCTAGAGGAGAAGACTGAACTATCAAGGGAGCTCTTCACCCTGCGCGACTTTATTCGGGTAAAAATTCCTAACTTTGACTTTTCAGACTTCCAAGGGGTGCCATCTCCTCATTCTCACTGAGAATTTGAGAAGATTTTTTTTTAAATGGGTGTTATGTCCCCATTAGTAAGGATTTTTGAACTTTTAATATTTGGTACTCTTTCTATTGCCGAGCTTGCATGTTCTTTTGTCTTTGGTTTTTCACGATCTTGAGATGTCTTTTCCAAGTTAATCATAGTTCATTGTAGGGTGCATGCTGCATGAATCTGAATTTATTTGGTCGTGAATCGATTGACCTTCACGATTAATGCTCACATGGTCTGTTACAATCCTACTAAATAGCTTATTACAGGATTCGTAAGGCAAAATTTCTGAGATGTAAGACATTTCATTGAAGTTTCCTCATGTCCATTACATCATTAATAGAATTTTCATAAATTTTTCGAGTGCCAAGGTTTCTGGATGTACCTTCCTTTTAATGTTTTGAGGTAGCAAGTCCCTGGCCTCATTATACGGATAATTCTATAAGGTCCTTCCCACATTGGCATCAATTTGCCTTGTTGGGTTGGTTTGGATACTACAGAATGGCGAAGCACCAAATCGCCAACCTTAAATTTCCTAGCTCATACACACGAGTTATAGTACTGTGCTACTCTTTGCTGGTATGCCAATGTTCGTTCCAGGGCATTGTCACTGACTTCTTCGAGCAAATCCAGGTTGACCCTTAGTTGCTCGTCATTCTTTACTTCATTGTAGTTAAAGATCCTAAAAGTAGGATGAGTAACTTCTGCCGGTGTGACTGCTTCTGCCCCGTAAGCTAACATAAAGGATGTTTCTCCCATGGATGTTCGGCTAGTTGTTTGATAAGACCACAGGACACTTGGAGCTCATCGGCCTACTTCCCTTTGGCCGTACCTAGTCTATACCCTATTCCGCGAGAGACCGTCTTATTTTTGGCTTCGACTTATCCATTGGCTTCCGGGTGATATACTGTTGCGAACCTATGTTTCATTCTGAAGCCTTCACAGAAAGCTTTGAACTGGTGTCCATCGAACTGTGGTTCATTATCTGTTACCAGTATTTTCAAAATGCCATAGTGGTATTATGATATTCGTTCGTAAGAAGGTCTCAATCCAATCTGTGTTGGTTGATACAACTGCCTCTGCTTCTGCCATTTAAAAAAGTAGTCCACCTCTACTAAGAGAAATATCTTGGATGACTTGGCCCCTAGCATTGGGCCAGTGATGTCCAGTCTCCACATTGTGAATGGTAAGGGACTACTTATTGATTGGAGCTCATTTGCAGGCAGGTGGCTGACTGTGGCATGTTTCTAGCATCTTTCGCATTTGGTTACATACTTAGTGCAAAAAGCAAGCATGGATGGCCAATAATAGCCATGATGAAGTATTTTTTGACAGAAAGCATGACCACATATGTAGCTTCCACAGATTCTTTCCTGTACTTCAGAAGCTGAGTGTTGGGGTAAGATAGAGTAGGAATGGATGGGTGTACAATTTATGATATAGTTTTTCGTTCATTACTATGTACTGGCAGAATCTTGCTTGCACTTGATGTCTTTATAGCTCTCTTCAGGTAGCTAGCCGATTTCAATGTATGTTCTGATAGGATTAATCCAGGTTGACTCACTATCGATTTGCTGGACTTCTATCTCCTTGGTGATGCTTTTTGGTTGGAGTACTTCAATATAAATTGACTTGTCAAGATCAGAGAGATCTTCCACTAAAAGTCGGGATAAAGCATCTGCTTGAGTGTTATCTTCTCAGTCTACATTTCTTATCTGATAACTTTCGAATAGAGCGAGTTGCGACTTTGCTTTCTCAAGGTAAGATTGCATATGCCGTTGCTTGGCTTTGTATTCTCCTTTGATTTGCCTGACCACGACTTGGGAATCACTATATATGTCTAGCTTTTTTTACCAGTAAGTACTTTGCCAATTGTAGTCCTGCTAGGAGAGCTTCATATTCTACTATGTAATTTGTAGCATGGAAGTTGAATCGAAGGGTGACTTCCACTTTAAAGTCTCTGGGCTTGTTAGTATTACACCAGCCCCCGAGTACTTGTCGTTAGAGGAACCGTCTACGTGCAATGTCCAAGCTGGTGAAGGTGCGACCTTAGGTTTCTTCCTTTTCTACCATATATCTTCTTCTGCTAGTGTTTTTTCTATATCGACGTCTTCTTCTTCAGTGGTCTCTAGCATAAAGTTGGCTAGTACCTGAGCCTTTATGGTCGACCTTGGCTGGAACTATATGTCGAACTCCCCTAGCTCAATCATCCAATTAACAAGCTGTCTGGAGATATCTGGACGTGCTAGGATTTTCTTTAAGGGTTTATTCGTCAATACTTGTATCGTATGGGCTTGAAAATAGGGTTGTAGTTTCCCAGCTACTGTGACCAATGCTAGGGTGAGATTTTCGATTGTTCTATACCTAGTTTCTGCATCGAGCAGGGTCTCGTTGACATAATACACCGGTCTTTGAGTTTTATTCGTCTCCTTTATCAGAATCGCACTGACGGCTGCTGTAGATATAGCAAGATAAACTTTTAACTTGTCACCAGTTTTTGGATATACCAACATTGGAGGTGAAGTCAGAAAGGTTTTCATTTGTCAAAGGCTTTTTGGAATTCCTTCATCCATTCAAAATTCTTGTTTCCCTTGAGGGTTTTGAAGATTGGTAGACTCCTATCTGCCGACCTTGATATAAATCTCCTCAAAGCGGCTATTTTTCCTCTTAGCTCCTAAACATGCTTTGGTTTTGTTGGAGCCTGCATTTGCATTATAGCGTCAATCTTTTCTAGATTGGCTTCAATGCCGCTATTGGATTCCATGAATCTGAGGAACTTCCTAGAATAGATGCCAAATGCACACTTGGTAGGATTGAGTCTCATCTGGTTGCTACGAAGAACCTCAAATGCTTCTCTTCGATCATCAATCTGGGTAGTGTTCTTCTTACTTTTCACTAAGAAGTCATCTACATAATGTAAGACCCGTATCGAACTAATCGGTCTTATCACCTTGTACCAGGTCTACCTATCATGGTCGAGCCAAGTGGACCAAGTGCGTGAAGGAAATCACAAGACCAGGTATGAGTTTGACCCAAAAACAGTAAATATGAGGGTAGAGTCGCATGCCTAAACAGGTAGGTTTGACCCCACCTAAACAGAAGTCCAACCTATGATTTTCTAGTCGTAGGGTCGCATGACTAGAAAAACGTAGGGTCAACGGATCCTACGACCCTATGCGGGACCCTACGATTTCAGACAGAAACCGTAAATTAGGAAACTTTCCTAATTCCAAGGGGTTCTTTCCTAAACTCAATGGGACTTGTTTTGGAGGATTTTTTCTCTATAAATAGGACGTCCCTTAGCCTCTTTCACTCATTTTAGAACCCTAATTGAAAGTGAGAAAAGAGAAAGAGAAGGAAAAGAAGAAGAGAAGAAAAGTTGAAGAAAAGGCTAAGGAAGAGGAGGAAGTTCAGAAAAACCTCTGAATCTCAGTCAACTTTAGGTATGAATCTAAGTCCCTTCATAAATTAAGTGCCTAGAATGGAACATGAAGAAGTTAGGATTAGGAGAAACCCAAATCATCTATCCATGGATGAGTTTCAAAGGAATCCATGGAAGTAATCATCATAGGCAATGGAAAGTGTGTAAAAATCATAGTTATGAGTCATAGAACAATCTTAGAATGGACCTACAAGACCACAGGATCGATCACATGCCCTTGGAAAGTCCCAGGGAGGGTGTGGTCGTACATAGAGTCGATTGGTAACCGACCCCACGTCCGACCCTACCCCTAGGGTCGATTGGTAACCGACCCCTACCTGCGACCCTATGATTTTAGCTAGTCTAAATTTGTTGGAATTAATTCTAATTAAAATCTATCGACTTATTAGGCCTTTCTAGTGATTTAAAGGTGATTTATAAAGCTTGAACGAGGATCTACACTCAATCAAAGGTGAGGGAACAAGACCTAAACTAATCGGCTAATAATAAACTATTTTCTTTATTGAGTCCAACACCATGAATGATTCTATGATTATATGATTGTAATGTGCATATCACATGTTGTCTATTATTCCTGTTACTACTGTTCATGCATATTTAATTCAGTTATTTACAGCATGATGATGATGATGATGCTAGGAATAGGCATGTGAATGTTTGTGTGTGGTTGGTGTACTTGATGCGAGTGGGGCATCAGGGGAAGTGTTATGCGGTGTTTGATACAAACATTTTAGCCATATCTCTACTCAAGTCTTGTCCACTGACATCATCGTATCGCCATTACTTTAGCAGAACTATTACTTCGTAGGGCATTAGCGGAGGTGGTCTCGGACCGTGTAGTCTCTGACTCTGCTGGGGGCCTTAGCTCTATCTCTATGGACATATTGAGGGATGCTGGGGTGAGGCCTTGATACACTATTTGATATTAGGATTGTTTAGTTGTGAGCCCAGTTTGCAAGCCCTCTCCAATATGGATTTACGTGTTGGTATGAGTAGGGCATCAGGGGAAATGTTATGCGGTGTTTGATCCGGACACTTTAGCTCTATCTCTATTCCATGGTGGGTGCATGTGGGGGCGACAATGGTGTTTGATCCATTGGGCGGTTCCACACATTCGTGTATAGAGGTGCGGCGGCCACCTATCGTTTCTATAGCACATTGTAAACTTATGAACCAGACCAAAGATATGAATTGTATGCATGCATATGTTTGTTGCATTGTTTTGTTTGCTCACTGAGCCGTGATGTGTGCTCACCCTTTCGACGTCGAATGCTTTTAGTTGATGATGCAGGTACCACGGTTGAAAACTACATGAATGCTCCTATGTATGGACATGCGGCAGTGATGGACGCTGATGTTATGGTGGAGTCGCATGATTCGTCATGCGAGTGCAACTCTTATGTTTTTTATTAGAATGTTATTCAATTTATAAAGACGATGTAATTGATTAAATATTTATTTTATGTCTTAGTCAATAGAGAATAATTGGATAATTTATTATTTTATAATTGTTAGACTCTCAGTTCGTTAGTATAAAGACTTCCGCTATTGTGTATTTACTCTGATTATTGTTATGGATGTGTATGGTTTAAGCTAACGGATACAGCCTATTCGAGATCCTGGTTGAACCGTTGGTTAATTAGTGGTTCATCACACCATTCTGAATAGTACAGAATTGGGGTGTGACAACTTGGTATCAGAGCTCTCAGACCCTGTCTATTAAACCAGTATATTTCCACAAAAGTTCGTGAACTGAGTTAGGATAAAATTTAAAAGCTTTAATAAGAACACACTGTAAGCACCTGTGTTGTTTGAGACAAAATTAAGAAAGAGAATAATGCACATATAAAGGAGAAACAAGTTTTATATCAATCAAATAAAAAAAAGTACTTTTATACATATCCAAAGCAGAGTACAGTCCATAACCCTGACAGTTACTATGTAGTACAAAGAAAAAATAAAAAGAAAATATACATCATGGAGCTGGAGGTGATAGAGGAGGAGGTGCCTCGCGATCTCTATCATAGTCCTCAGCATACACTCTAGTCAACCAGGCTATCTGAGTCTGGGTTGTCTGGAGACTAGCTGTCCACTTGGCCATCTGCTGATCCGATGCACGCTGAGCATCTAGGAGCTCTCCTACTTTTCTATCTGTCGTACACTGGGCATTTAGAAGCTCTCCCACTCTCAAGTCCGTCACGTACAATAGGGGTCTATTAGTTCGAGAAATCCCTTTTTTTTCTGGAGTTCCGCAGCCGAGGGAAGCCCCCCTATAGGCCTGTTCGTGCCTTGGAACGAAGACAAAATCTTCTTGCGATGCTGAGCCTCTTTGATCTCACGCAGTAATCCCATCATATCATCAGATGGTGGGTGTGAAGGATCAGCCATGTGTGAAGGAGCCCGAGATGGACCAACTCCAGTAGAATGTAGAGGTAATGGAGGAGGTATAGCGTCTACATCCATATACATGCGATCCTCATCCTCAGCATCACCCCCATGAACCCCTGCTCCAGCTGCTGCTGCTGCTGCCACCTTAGTGTCTGCTACCTCTACCCGAGTACGAGGACGCACCAGAGCCTTCCTCTCATCATCACTGACCTGAGCATCCTGCATACCCATCCTACAGAAGGCCTCCCAGTCCAGCACCGATGAGAAGGTCTTCTCCTGAATCCTTTCATCCACGAAATCAACACCCAGGCGAGTGAGCAGAGTAGTGATCAGACGTTTATAAGGCAGGTTGCCTATCTGACCAGGCAGCATAGCACGGATCATCGTCCTCAGGATAATGTAAGGAAGGCAGACGGGCTGCCTAGTGCAAATGCAGTAGAGGACATACTGGGTCAACTGGGAGATCCTCTCATAGTGTCCACTCTGGGGTATTAGGTTGTGCTGGATGATCTTGCAGTTCACCCGAGGCTCTGGACGTATATTGATCGCTTTCATCTCCCAGCGATCGTCTCTAATGAGCTGACTGTTAATCTCAACACGTATCTCCAAGGAAAGGAACTGGGGCTCCCTGGGAGCATAATACACCAAAGGGCCTTCATTAGATATGCCCAAAAGATCAGCCAACTACTGGCAGTCAAAGGAAACCTCTACCCCTTTGACGTAGCTCATGATCCTGAACTCCCTATCCCTCTCTGTGTCATTGCGATCCCCTACTACCTGGAGATTGCAATAGAACTGTCTCACCAAATCTGTACAGGTACAAGTGTCATAGGTAATCACAGAGAGCCAGCCCATGTCACCAAATGCCCCATCCACGTTGAACAAGGCTAGACTAGCCAAGTCCACACAGCGACCCCCCTCTACTTTCTTACGCTCATAGCGAGAATACTGAGCTTCGGCCTCGTTGGAGTAGAAACGAACTAGGTCATGAGCCCTAGGCACCTTGGTACGAGCCATGTTATCTGCCAAAACAAAGAAAAACAAATAATAGATCAGTAATGGTGAAAAACCCAAAAAATTCGGCATTATAACGGCATAAATTGGTCAAAAGCCTCACTTTTCACCCAAACACTTGGGCAGGAGGACTTACATAGGTTTCAAACCATCCTGCAAGGCTCATACAGTTGGGAATTTAATTTAAAAAGATCGAATTTGAAGAAATTTCAATAAATTCGAAAAATCTTGAAAATTAGGTCAAAAATGGAAAATTTCAAGTTTCTCGATAACCAACCGATGAAACTCGAATATTTTTTAGGGCTTTCGTCCATTGGGTGACCAATAGCAAAATCCCCCAATAAAAATTAAATTTTTACGATTAGAAAAAGTTTAATTTGAAGAAAATGATGTAAAGGGACAAAAACCTAGTTAGAAAGCTTTAAAAATGTGAAACAGTAGAGAGCATACCTGAAGAGAAGGAGCGGGAGTCACGAACGAAAGATACGATCACTAAACAGGTAGGGGTCGATACTGTAGCAACTCAAGAAACCGAGTTGAGTTGGAAGGAAGGAGAAAGAATGGGAAATGAATCCAAAATCGGGTTTAAAAACCTGATTCTGGATCGTAGGGTCACAAAATTCGACCAAAACATGCGACCCTACATCAGACCCTACCACTGACCCTAGCCTCTCGGTGATCTGACAGAGAACTAGGGGTTGGACCTAGGGTCGGACAATTACCGACCCTACCATCGACCCTATGATGGAAAATACAATATTTTGTCAGAAAGATCTGAAAATTTTGAAATTTATATTGATTAGTTGGATTTTTGACTTGAGAACAACTTATATTGATTGCCTCACATGTGCTATGATTGTTTATAGACATTACCACCACCAGAACAGGAAATGGCTGGGCGAAGAGTGACCAGACAAAGCCGTAACTCAATTCCACCACCACCACCTGTGGAGGAAGACAGCCACATAAATCCTGAAGCATAGGAGAATCTGAATACGGCACCACAAGTAGCTAGTGACCAGGCGAATCCTACAAACTTGTCAGCCCCACCTACGGATTTGGCCACAGCGGTAATGAACTTAGCACAACAGCTACAACAAATACAGCAGGTTCAAGTCAATATGCAAGCTGCTATAAGGATGGCTTTTTCAGCTGTCCATACAACACCTATGCCAGCAGGGCAGACCAGCACAATACCAGGGGGAAGTAACACGGTACCTCATGCACCTCAAACACCAGTCATGCAGGCCCAAGTACAGAATCCTGAGGTAGCTCAAGGAAGTTACCCATATCAACCACCTATGTATGGGGCCTATGGTCCGTATCAGCTGAACCACTCCCGACTGATCGAGCATTTTCTGAAGATGAAGCCCAAAGAATATAATGGTAAGCCAGCAGATCCTTTGTGGCCAGCACACTGGATTGATGAAATGGAAAGAAATTTTACGATGATGACAGTGAATGAGGAAGAGAAAGTGTTGTGTGCAACCTTCATGCTGAAAGGCGATGCACACCACTGGTGGAAGTCAACACGGACTTATCTATTAACAAAGCACACCCAATTGACCTGGGATATATATAAAGAGGCATTCTTTGGGAAGTACTTTCCCAGAAATTTCAGAGATTCTATGGAGAGAGAGTTCCTGAGTTTATATCAGGGGCAAATGATTGTGGATGCATACCAACAGTGTTATGAGGAGCTGTTTTTCTGTGCACCCGCAAGCATGCAAGAAGAAAATACTAAGGCCCGAAGGTTCGTCATGGGACTCAGGGGGAGCATCCGTGAGCATGTTCTGGGACTGGAAAAGAAGGTCTACAATGAAGCAGTACAAATTGTTCGAGTAATAGAGTCGAGCCAGAAGGAGAGCTACTTTGCTCAAAACAAGGGTATTAAAAGGGCAAATGGGAATTCTTATAACGGAGGGAATACAAGGACATTCAAACCCTTCCGTACTCAAGGTTTCAATGCTGCAACCAAGACTACTCCAGCAACTCAACCGCAACAAAAGCAAAAAATGAAGGAGTAAAATGCTTTAACCGCAACCAAGTGGGACATTATTTCAAGGAGTGTCCTAAACCCAGGAAGCAGCTACAGCAAGGAAAGGTTTATGCTTTTACATCTGAGGATGCTACCGCATCACCTGATGTGGTCACAGGTATGACCTGAACCTTTCATTTTGTGTTACATTGTGTGAGCATGTAGACTAAATTAAAACAAATCACAGGTATCGTACCTATTAATGGCATACCCGCTAGAGTACTCTTTGATTCTGGAGCTACTCATTCTTTTATATCTGTGTCATTTGGAAAGAAGCTGAATCTACCCCTCAGATCGTTAGATTACAAACTGCTTGTACGATCGCCGATGGGATTAGAAGTGGAATTAGAAAAAGGTTATGGACCATGTCCAGTTCTTATTGACGAGAAGACTTTGGATGCAACCTTGATTCAATTTGAGATGGTAGACTTTGACGTCATCTTGGGAATGGACTGGTTAGCTCGGCATTCTGCAAACTTATTATCTGCAGAAAAGAAGCTGACATTTAAAGACAAGGAAGGAGCAGAGTTTAGTTTTGCGGGAACCAAACTTCACCATAAATGAAAACTCATCCTCTCTGCATTAAAGGCTAGGAAATGCCTCGAGAAAGGAGGAGTTGGGTATCTAGTATCGGTGGTCGACCTCACCAAGGAAGCACCACGAATGGAGGATATTGATGTTGTGCGTGACTTTTCAGATGTATTTTCTAAAGAACTACCAGGACTACCACCTGATCGAGCTACAAAGTTTTTTTTATAGATCTGATACCCGGAGCTGCACCAGTATCTAAAGCATCCTATCGAATGGCTCCTACTGAACTGAAGGAATTGAAGGTGCAGTTACAAGAATTATTGGATAAGGGTTACATCAGACCTAGCATATCACCATGGGGAGCGCCGGTATTATTTGTAAAGAAGAAGGATGGTAGTGTTTGACTGTATATAGACTACCGGGAACTGAATAAGCTAACAATCAAGAATCGGTACCCATTGCCTCGGATCGATGACTTGTTCGATCAGTTGCAAGGTGCCAAGGTGTTATCCAAGATTGATCTTCGGTCAGGATACCATCAGTTGAAGATTAAGGACGGTGATATTCCAAAGAAAACATTCAGAACAAGAGATGGACATTATGAATTTTTTAGTCATGTCTTTTGGATTGACTAACGCACCCGCCGCAACCTTTATGGAACTCATGAATCGGGTATTCCATGATATGTTGGATATGTCAGTCATTGTGTTGATATATTGGTTTACTCCAAGGACAAGGAAACTCATGTCATGAACCTAAGAGCCGCTCTACAGCGATTAAGGAAAGAGAAGCTTTACGCCAAATTTACAAAGTGTGAGTTTTGGTTAAAGGAGGTCACTTTCTTAGGCCACGTTGTATCCATTGAAGGAATTAAAGTGGATCCTAGCAAGATTGAAGCCATTGTGAAGTGGGAAGCACCGAAGAGCGTTGTAGAAATTAAAAGTTTCCTAGGTCTAGCTGGGTATTATCGATGATTCGTGGAAGACTATTCCAGAATTGTCGTACCTCTCACCAGTTTGACTAAGAAAGGAGAAAAGTTTGTTTGGACTGATAAATGTGAGAAGAGTTTCCAAACATTGAAGGCTAGATTGATATCTGCTCTGATCTTGACTATTCCTATTCCAGGACAGCCATTTACCTTGTATACAGATGCGTCGGGCTTGGGTTTAGGATGTGTACTTATGCAAGGAGAATAAGTAATTGCGTATGCCTCAAGACAACTGAAGACACATGAGAAGAACTATCCCACTCATGACTTGGAATTAGCGGCAGTAGTACATGCTGTCAAGATATTGTACGGAGAGAAATTTTAGATTAAATCAAATCATAAGAGTCTCACTTATCTTTTTAATCAGAAGGAGTTGAACATGAGACAAAGAAGATGGCTGGAATTATTGAAGGATTATGATTGTGATATCCAGTATCATCCAGGAAAAACTAATGTAGTTGCTGATGCGCTAAGCAGAAAAACAATGATAAAATCTCAAGGAGAGGTTAACACAACTGCAGCAATGTGTACTACAGGAAAAGTATTCAATCATGGTAATGAGCAGTTCGTAATAGATGCACCGGGTGAATCAACCAACCAAGGGTTTATTCATCGATTTTCAAATATGTTCGCAACGTTGAAGATTGTACCTGATATAATTGATGAAGTGAAGGCAGTTATTAGATCAGATCCTTATCTGAGAACGGTACAAGAAGACATCGAAAAAGGTAGGACTACTCCTGAGTTCACCTTAGATGATGAAAAGGTACTGAAGTACAAAGGGAGAGTATATGTTCCTGAAACAGAAAATTTGGACATTAGACACCGACTAATGAAGGAAGCTCATACCATCGCCTATTCGGTACATCCTGGAAGTACAAAGATGTATCATGATTTAAAGAAATTATATTGGTGGAAAGGAATGAAAGCAGATGTAGCTAAATTCGTGTCTCAATTCCTAAATTGTCAGAGGGTGAAAGCTGAACGACAAAGACCTGCAGGACTGTTGCAGTCGCTACCAGAACCAGCATGGAAATGGGACTGCATCACTATGGACTTCGTCACTGGGTTACCATTGATTCTTCGAGTAGTTGATGTGGTTTGGGTGATTATAGATCGTCTAACTAAGACACCTCGCTTTATAGCAATACGACCACAGTATACCCTGGAGAGGTTAGCCAAGCTATATGTGGATAACATTGTTAGATTACATGGTGTACCTGAAAGCATTGTGTCCGACAGAGACCCACGCTTTACTTCAAAGTTTTGGGAAGGATTGCAAAAGGCTATGGGTACAACGTTGAAGTTTAGTACTGCATTCCATCCTCAGACAGATGGACAGTCGGAGGTACCATTCAGATTTTAGAAGACATGGTTCAAGCTTGTGTAATTGATTTTAAAGGATCATGGGATGAGAAACTACCATTGATCAAGTTCGCCTATAACAATAGCTATCAGGCCACTATACAGATGTCATCTTATGAAGCACTGTATGGGAGGAAGTGTCGAACTCCTTTGTTCCGGAATAAAATTGGTGAACACAACATCGTTGGACTAGAATTTTTTGAAGAGACTTGTCGAGTAGTCGACATTATCAAAGAAAGAGTTAGAACGGCTCAGAATCGTCAGAAACAGTATGCAGATACTCGATGTAGAGACCTTGAATTTGTTATAGGTGATAAGGTATTCTTTAAAGTATCACCTATGTGGGGTTTAAAAATGATTCGGACAGAAAGGGAAGCTAAGTCCAAGATATGTCGGGCCATACGAGATTCTAGCCAAACGTGGAAATGTGGCTTATCAGTTAGCACTACCACCATCTATGTCTAGTGTGCATGATGTATTTCATATCTCCTTATTAAAGAAGTACGTCAGAGATCCAACGCACGTTTTGACAGCAGATCCACCAGATTTAACTGATGATTTGACATTCCAAATGTCACCAACTGAGATCACAAGTCAAAAGGTTCAACGTCTATGCAACCGTGACATATACTATGTTAAAGTCACCTAGAGAAGCCGAGATATAGAAGAGATCACATGAGAAAAAGAGAATGCTATGCGGAAGCAATATCCTCACCTTTTCGACTCGGAAGGTATGTACAAATTTTAAGGATGAAATTTTTAATAAAAAGGGGGGAGTTGTAAGACCCGTATCGAAATAACTGATCCTACCACCTTATACCAGGTCTACCTATCATGGTCGAGCCAAGTGGACCAAATGCGTGAAGGAAATCACAAGACCAGGTATGAGTTTGACCCAAAAATAGTAAATATGAGGGTAGGGTCGCATGCCTAAATAGGTAGAGTCAACCCCACCTCAATAGAAGTTCAACCTAAGATTTTCTAGCCGTAGGGCCGCATGACTAGAAAAACGTAGGGTCGACGGATCCTACGACCCTACGATTTTAGACAGAAACTGTAAATTAGGAAACTTTTCTAATTCCCAAGGGGTCATTTCCTAAACTCAATGGGACTTGTTTTGGAGGATTTTCCTCTATAAATAGGACGTCCCTTAGCCTCTTTCACTCCTTTTAGAACCCTAATTGAAAGTAAGAAAAGAGAAAGATAAGGAAAAGAAGAAGAGAAGGAATGTTAAAGAAAAGGCTAAGGAAGAGGATGAAGTTCAGAGAAACCTCTGAATCTCAGGCAACTTTAGGTATGAATCTAAGTCCCTTCATAAATTAAGAGCCTAGAATGGAACATGAAGAAGTTAGGATTAGGAGAAACCCAAATCATCTATCCATGGATGAGTTTCAAAGGAATCCATGGAAGTAATCATCATAGGCAATGGAAAGTATGTAAAAATCAAAGTTATGAGTCATAGAACAATCTTAGAATGGACCTACAAGACCACAGGATTGATCACATGCCCTTGGGAAGTCCCAGGGAGGGTGTGGCCGCACATAGGGTCGATTGGTAACCGACTCCACGTCCGACCATACCCCTAGGGTCGATTGGTAACCGACCCTAGGTGCTACCCTACCTGCGACCCTATGATTTCAGCTAGTCTAAATTTATTGGAATTAATTCTAATTAAAATCTATCGACTTGTTAGGCCTTTCTAGTGATTTAAAGATGATAAAGCTTGAACGAGGATCTACACTCAATCAAAGGTGAGGGAACAAGACCTAAACTAATTGGCTAATAATAAACTTTTTTATTTATTGAGTCCAACACCATGAATGATTCTATGATTGTATGATTGTAATGTGCATATCACATGTCATCTATTATTCCTGTTACTACAGTTCATGCATATTTAATTTAGTTATTTACAGCATGATGATGATGATGATGTGCTAACAATAGACATGTGAATGTTGTGTGTGGTTGGTTTACTTGATGCGAGTGGGGCATCAGGGGAAGTGTTATGCGGTGTTTGATCCGGACATTTTAGCCCTATCTCTACTCAAGTCTTGTCCACTGACATCATCGTATTGCTATTACTTTAGC
>CM053270.1:20404930-20432271 GCA_028583415.1 Protea cynaroides
GCTATATCCATCAGAATAGGATAATTTGTGATGTAAACAAGGTTGAGTTAAAAAAATGGAATATTGGATAGGATTGCGTTTCTTTTTTAATAAAATTTTCAAATGATAATAGGCTGCTCGGGATTCAAACCCGAAACTAATCGGATGGAGTAGATAATTTCCTTGTTGAAATAAGAAAAAAAAATCCCTCCCCAAACCGTGCTTGCATTTTTCACTGTACATGGCTTTATCTATATATATACATTTAAAACTTAGTTCCCTAGACGTGACTGTAAAAAGGTTGAATACTCAATTGATATATATATATATATATATATATATATATATATATATATATATATATATATATATATATATATATATATATGATAGAATTGAAAGGTCGGTTACAGACCACCTTACAAAACTTCCTAAAGGAGGAAAATAGTGTGGGTCCCCCTCACCTATGTGGGTGTGAGGAGGAAACTCAACAATTATACATTGGTTAATATGCCTTACGACTTTAGGTTATGCATCCATCATATGGATTTATTACTTCATTTAAAAATTACAATTTAAAGCAGTTACATGTTGATTTAAGTTAAATCAGAATTTTTTTTTTGTAAATATTTTAAGTTATACTGTTTATTGGATAGATTCAGGGTCAACCTGATCTTGACTCAGGGTCAACCCAGCCTAGCTGAGCCCAGTCAGGGTCAATCAGGGTAGGGTTGGGTTAGGCTGAACCTTGCCAGGGTAAGGTTAAGGTTGTGATTTTCTGACCCTGGTAGGGTTGGACTGGGTTAGGGTTTCATAAAACCCAGCTGGGTTAGGATTTTATAAAATCCTTTATAAAACCCAGCCTAACCCAGCCATGTTGCAGCATTATATATACCTAATAAAAACCATACCGAATTGCCAATACCATACAAGTTGACATCCTTGGTGCATACTTGTTGGATTTTCAGTTTCTTTTAACATTCTTTCACCCTTCATAAAACTTCACCACATGGGATGTCGTAGGAAAAAATCATGAATGTTAAATGGAGTTGGCTCATCCAAAGTTGAAATCCTCTCTGAGATATATTTCAATTGTGTGATCCAACTAGCTATGAAAAAATAAAGAATGCCATAATCAATCAGTTGGTTACTAGTCTATAATCATGGTCATACTAAATAAGTTATAAGCGATATCATTGGGGCTCATATCAAATGCTCTATATTGGGGGTTCATACCATTCAGTTCAAGTTTGAATGATTAAATCATAGATTTCCAACCATTAAATAATGAACATAGTCAAGAGCCCTTGTTATAAAGTTCCATCCTTTTTAACCTTAAGTTGCTACTTGATGTAAGACTAAAGTTGTGAAGATAGAAAAGGGAGAGAGTATATGGAGTATAGAAAACCTAAAATTACATTAGTTGGAGAAAGAAAATGCTAGAGACAATTTATAAAAGGAGATATAGATATTTAAGAAAGGAATATGGACACTAAACAAGCCTATAATCAGTCAATCTAGATCGATTCTATATGTAGTTGATTTTCAATTGGGCCATGTCGGTTTTCTGATTATCATCTAGAATGACTGCTCAATAAAAAGACATGCCAGTGACCATGGCAATGTAGACTTGGATGTTATAGGTTGTGTTAAACAACCCCAGATCTTCTACTCTCTAAGAAATTATAAATGAGACCTAGGCCCACAACAACTTGCAAACCTTGCAAGAGTTGTAGGTTTTTTGTTGGAAATACTCTCACCCAAAAAAGAGACCACATGCAACGTGTACTATAACATAAAAGAAGGACAACATATGAGGAGGAGTGTTGGGAATAATCGTACATTGGTAAAGTCTGGAGTATTGGGTGCCTTATATATGTGAGAGTCCCTCCACTTAATAATTCAAACTTTGTGAGATGAAACCTTAACATCATATATTAAAAGAAAAAAAAAAAAAAGCATGTTTGAGGGTCTCTGTCATGCAACAGTTGCAAGCAATAAGTGCCCAAATGAACACCCTAGACCAAGCCCTCTCCCATTGTAATGTTTCCTCTCGCATTAGCAATGAGCAGAGATGTGCTCATGCAGGTGCACCTACCTGGTAAACTTGCGGCTGCAAGTTTACCTCACCGGCCCCCTGTTTTTGTACTATTGTGGCTACAAGGGACAGCCAGCAGTTGCTGGCCACCTCTTACCTCCAACATTATGTTGCAACTATACTTTCCTAGCCAGCCCTTTTGGTGTAAGTTGGTTCTGATGTTGCCATCAATTTCTCCTACAAATAGGTTATAGAGAAATTGAGTAAGAAAAGAGAGAGAGAGAGAGAGAGAGAGAGAGAGAGAGATGAAGGAACGAATTAAGACAAGTCATTGGATAGAAGATGATAGACCCTTATTTGGGTTTATCAAAATTTTTATGCTTTAGTGGGCATTAAAGAATTAAGCCTAAATGGGTTTCAACCTTTAAATTTAGGATGTTAAAGAGAGAGTCCAAAACTTTAAGGCCCTGTTTGATGATACTTCTATTCTGGATTCTTTACTTTTGCTTTAAAGTAAAAATTTCACTCCAAGATTATTTTGGAGTAGAAACATGTTTGATAACGCAGTTTTGGAATGAATTCTAAAGCATCTTTGGAACAAAAATATGTTTGATAAACACACTACCAATCAAAGTCTAGAGAACAAGTTAAGATGCCAATGGTGGTGGTGGGGGTAATGACGGTAGTGGTAGTGGTGATGGTAACAGTGGTGGTGGTGGCGGTGGAAATAGCAATAGCGGTGGCCAAACCTTCATTTTGTGAAGAAGAGAGGAATCGTGAGAGAGAAGATCATCTTTTATACTTTCCTTCTCCCAAAAAATAATTCCAAAACATAAAAGCATGTTTTTTATGCTCCAAAAATTTGGAATCTAAAGTCATTTTATGAGGTTCACTCCCTGGGAGCTAGAATCCAACCGGATTTACCAAACACGATTCTACTCCCAAATGGCTCTTTGGGAGTCAGAATCCATGGAATCTAGAATCTGGAGCGTTATTAAACAAGGCCTAATATTCTCCTAAAATCTTTTTCATTCTCTCTTTTTTTCTCTCTCCCAATGTGGTTCTAAAATATATGTTTAATCTTTTCCTAAAACAAATCTCTCTCCTTCCTAATAATTTTTTTTGAATTTTAAGTTAAAATATTCTAGTAGAACAAGAAAAGTTTAAATAAAAATGTTTAAATAGAAACCTTACTATGGCCATAACAGAGAGCATAGTACCATTAAATCCTTGTCCTTTAGCTTGAATGGAGTTCTTTAATACTTTTTTGATCAACAAGGCACTCTTGTCCTAATTCGAAAGATTTTTAGAAAGCACATGGAGAGAGAGAGAGAGAGAGAGAGAGAGAGAGAGAGGGAGAAAATTTAGAAAAATATTAAGAGGTTTTGGATTTTCTCTTTAATATCCTAAATCTAAAATGGTGGGTGAGATTTCCAATGGCTAAGGACTTGAGCTAAAATTCCTTAATTTTAGGTCAAGCTATTTGCAACATTTCACTACTTAATAAACCCATTTTTGTTCCTATATGTTGGGCTTAAGTTGGCTTTGATGTTTAGAGCCCAAATGGACTTTAATTATTGTAAAGCCTAAATGATGAATAAGCTTGTTTGCCACTGTGGGTTTAAATGTTTTAAACCGAGTTTGGTTTCTTCATTTTAAACTCAATGTACTGCTTCATTTTAAACCCAAATGGGCCTTATAATAATCCCTTAGGCCTAGTTTGGTTTCTAGAGCCTAAATGGGCTAGCTTAATTAGATACCTCAAATGGCCTATAGTTTTAACAGCCTAGGCTATGTTGATAAAGTCAAAAGGATGTATATTAAAAATGCTGTCTTTCTAGTTGACACCAGCTAGTACAAGGCCCATTTGGCACTGATTCCATTTGGCACTCGATAATTGGGCCATCACGATAACCACAAATATAGAGAGTAGTATTATTGGTATTTGAGTCTGAAGGGGTTTTGGGTTTTGCGCCAATCCATAAACATCGAGTGCCGGTGTCACTGGATCGATGCCAACAATAATATCCCTTTAAAAATAAGGTCTGTTTAGGTTAAATATTTTGAGACTTTTCGGTTAAGATTAAACCCTAACCATTTTAAGGCTAGCTAAGGGCCAGACACTTTTTTATACCTTAGTGTAATCCAAAGGTACAGAAATTACCGGTAGTCCATTCGAGTTTGACTGTTAGTGGGTTGAGCGGTGCCAGAAGCTCATCAACGAAATCTCCTATGTTTCTTATTCTTCTTCCTCCAACTCTCCCCCCTTATGAGAATGCGTCAAAATCCTTGGAGTGAATGTGTAACTCTGAGGGAGGGAAGGAGGGAGTTCTAGTTTGAGATCAAGTTCCCTTCTTGATTGGGACTCTCTAATGGGTTGGGAACTAGAAATATGCTGACATATGTCGGTTGGTGGGAAGAGGAAGGGGATCCTTTCCGTCATAAGTAGAGAGGTAGTTAGAAGGAGCTAGTTACCATTCATTTATGGGTCCAGAGAATATTCCTAATTTCCTAAACTCATGAATTCAATAAGTGTCAATTCGTATATAGGCTCTTTAGCCTATCCAGATGTAGGGTCCGGCCCCACAGGTTGGGAACCCTCAGACCGAACTGGCTACAAATGGACGTATTCTAGTTGTTTCTGGTCCGAATCACATCCTAACTCCTAATATACACACACCTGGTTGACTAGAAACCTGAGACCACCATCGCCTCAGTTCTATCTACAATGGAAAACTCTGGCACGGGAAGAACAATCAAGTTAGACCAGGTTTTCAGGGTGTGGGTTTTACATATTCTATGAGTTGCGCGAGATATGTTGGGTACCTCACCAGCCGATCAGCGCGATTGTCGACTAACTGATCTCTATGGAGTAGGTGGTGAGGGGACTTTCGATTTGTTCTCAGCTGCTTGACCAACTAGCCACTGGCCATTCAAGTTCAGCACATTGTTGTGGTGCCCATGACTGTCGAGGTTGTACCGGTGTCGCTCTCTCCTGCATCCATTATTTCTAGAAGCCAAGGCTTGCTGATGTGGCCTGGCTTGATGGTGTTGTTAGCACCCCATTTTTGTCGTTGCCTCCCCTGACAAGTGTTTTAACATTTTCCATTGTGCAGGTTTTAGTTCCATAATCTTTGATCGGGTAAATGTTATATATATATATATAATGAAAAAGCATGTGATGGGATTTGTTTTTTTTTTTTTTTTCCATCTACCACTCAAAAAGTATGTAAAACACCATCTATCACTCACAGGTTTCAAAAAACATCAAGTGCACCCACTTAACTACTTAACTGATGGAAACCACTTAAAATATTAAAATATTGACAGACATTTATACCTTTTATATTATAAATTAAAAAATTTAAAATTGAATAAAAGTACTAGTTTGACCCCAACTTTCGAGTCCCCTAGTCTGCCTATGGCCGCCTTTCCCTCTTCCCCTTCTCGTGCTCTCCCTCTCCCTCTCCTCGACACCTGCTTCTCTCTCCCTACCCCTAAATCAAAAAAGGTGATCCAAACTTGCATGTTTCACCTCTCTTTGCAACCAACCTTCTCCGACAAAAATAGATCTCAAACAATACAGTAGATCTAAAGAACAAAGTAAGTGCAGTGAAAGAAAAGGAAAAAAATTTAAAAAATCCAGTGAGGTGCTGCCTGTGAATGATGAAGGGAGTTCACATAAATTGCCTGAGGATCAATGAAATAGCTTTAGAAACAAGAAAGATCGAGAAAGGATCAGATTTGAGAACTAGTAAATCTCCATTCTCTGCTGTGATCCTCTCCCTTTTTATTTTGAAGCAGTAGAAAATGGAGATAGAGCTCTGATCGACTTCTCTAGGATAGAATCTGCCAACATGAGATTTGAAAAAACGACTTACCGTTCTCTACTAGACAAACCCTTGGATCTACTCACTGAAGAAGACATTTCACAGCTAACTCGTGAGGATTGTTGTCGATACCTCAAGGAAAAAGTTTCCATTAACTTTTCCTCCTTTGATCTTCCTTCTACCGGCTAACACTCAATGGTCCAGCAAGTTCTCACCCTAAAGTCGCTGCTCGAGACGAAGTTTGATTCCTAAGCCGGCACTAATTTTCTTCTTTACTTACCCAAGCTCACAATGGCACTTATTTTCTTGGAAAACCATGCACTGGCACTAATTTTCTTCTCTACTTACCCAAGCATTTGCTTTCATCATCACTGAGACAATTTTTTTATTAATTCCATCATAATAAAGAGCACACTACTCTTGCTCTGGTTCTCTCGGAACTCTAAGCTCTTTTCGATTAATTCCATACTTTACTACTGATATAACCTTCAACCCCTTCATCATCTCCTCAAGCATCAAATAGATCTCACGATCTTGCTATTGCAGTCGTCACTGATGGCAAGCTTGCTATTACGCCCTTCGAATCTAGCTGTAGTTGGTAAAGGTAAAAGCGTCAAACACACGTTTTACTATTACCCCCTTCGTAATCGTTCTGTTCTTCTCTCTCTTCTGCCTTCATCTTCTCTAGTCAAGCTTCGTTGTTGAAGAGATGTCATTAATTGGCTCTCCTCAATCTTTTTAGGTATACCAGCTGCTACTACTATTGCTCTGCTACGATTAGCGCGATGGGCACCAGAAGCGACGAAGGTGTCGGCAGTGGTGAACCAAAGGTGACGGATGTTGGAAATGATGTTAATGACATATTCCTCCCATCCAATCCTGGTGGGACACATATTCCCCTCGAGGGCAAGCAGGATTGATGACAAGTGTCCGGCCAGGATGACAATACTTATCGTGACCACAGCTCAGTAGGGCATGTAGATATTCGCACGTGTCACTCATGTTGATAAATGTTAGGCTTCTCAAGGGGATCATGACTAACAGTGATCTCAGAGATCCTGATCAACGTCCATGGAAGATGCACGCGTGAGCCAATGAAGGCAGACGCATCGCCCTTGCATAACCACAAGATTCATATACAATGGATATTCATCTGCTACGCCCAACATTGGCGCAATCAGTGATATTCACTCTGTTTTCGATCAATGACATCCTTACTGCAAGACAAGGTATTCACTACAAAATCACACGATGTTAGGGAATTATGCCACGCTGGGATCATTCCCTCGACACGTAGGACACAAGATCAGTGCCACGTGGACATTCGCCATTTGACAAAGGATAGGAACGGTATTACCCCTCAAGCACAGGAAGAAAGGGTAAACTCGGTATTTCAGGGTTTCGCACTATTCACTATAAATAGGGCGAATCCCGAGGTTTTTAACACACAACATTTACTGCTCACTTATTACTCCTTGAGATTCACGCTCTGACAAATCGGTCGAAAAATCTCACCTCACCCCACACTTTACAATATCTTAGTGGTCTCAACACCGAGCCCATTGACTGTTCACAGAGCCTGACTTTGGCATCGGAGTGGACCCGGGGCATCTAGCCCGCCTCTCTCCCTTTGGTTTTCCTTGTCTTGCAGGTCCAGTCAGCTTGGAGAGGACCCACAGGATGGATCCAGGCCGAAACAGTTTGGCGCCCACCATGGGGCCCGTGAGTTCCGATTTCTTAAGATAAACCAGGGAGGAATCTCCAATCATGAGTCCACGACGGACTAGAAGTCACAGGGTCAGTCCCAACCCTCCATCACTCGATCAACGTGTGAATCTGGAAGAAGGAGATAGGTCGGAGGCCCGACCCAATCAAGATCGCGGAAAGCAGGCAGCAACCCAAGCGCCCGCACCAGAGGCATTCGTCACCTACGAACATTTTGAAATTGTTGCGCAGCAGCTCGCGGTATTGGCAAGATTCGTGCAAGGATTGCCAACCCCAGCGGCGGAGGCCTCATCTCGACCTCCAATTGGCTTCGTCCCCCAGGCGGCACCACACCAAGACGACGACCTCCATCAGGACCCACCCCGAGATCGGCCAAGACAGAGCGGAGGCCGACCTGCCCAACCGGGAGCCAACACTCGCCCTGCCCCCGAGCTAAGCGGCACAGGCTCGACCTCACACCATGGGAGAATTCCGGCTCGGGACAGACTTGGTGTCCAGCCGAGGCCAGTACCCAGGGTCGATGAAGAGGACCTAGAAGAGCTCTTGGTCCCTCGGCGAACAGTACTACCAGAAGGAGCCGTTGGGACAGACAAGCCCAGTGCCCCATGGACCCTGCAGTCGCTGCACAAATAGCGGACCAGTTGGCAGTCCTTCACCGAAAGGTCGAAACAATGGAGAAGGCGGGAGTGTCCCAAGATGAAGACAGAGACTATTCCACGGACAACCCCCTGACCGACATCATCATGAGGGTCACTCTACCCAAGCGGTTTACCATGCCCCCTGTCGACTCTTACGATGGTTCTACCGACCCCATTGAACACTTGAACAACTTTGTTGGGGCAATGGTCTTGCACGCAAACCCTGATGCAATCATGTGTAGAGCTTTCCCGCTCACACTCAAGGGGGCGGCACGGATGTGGTTCAATAACCTCCCCCCACGGTCAATCGACTCATTCAAAACCATGGGTAAACTATTCCGGATGCACTTCCAGGGTAGCAGGGTGCAGCGGAAGACAAGCACCCATCTGATGAATATGCGGCAAAGATATGGAGAAACCCTAAGGGCCTTCTTAGCTAGGTTTAACTTGGAGGTGCTCCAAGTCAAAGACATTGACGAGGCAGTTCACTTCGCTACGTTGAGAGCAGCAGTCATCGACACAAGGCTCAAATTTTCCATCGCTAAGAAGAAACCTGCCGATCTACAAGAGCTCCTGGCAAGATGCGAGAAATTCGCCAGCGCCAACGAAATCTATGAAGCTAGCAAGAGTCTGGAAGATACTCCGCACAAGCAGATTGACGAGAGGCCAGACCTCGCCCGCCCTGGAGAAAGCAAAAGATCCCGGAGAGAAGAGGCGCGCGTCAGGGGTTTGCTGCAAAAGAAATTCAATGACTATACCCCACTTAACAGGTCCCTCGGTGACGTGTACACTCTCATCGCGGACGATGGATACCTTCAGAGGCCCCAGAAGATAGTCACTGAAGCTAGAAAGCGCAATCCCAACAAGTACTGTCAGTATCACCACGACATCGGCCACACGACCGATGAATGTTGCAATCTACAAGCAAAAATTGAAGACCTCATCCAGCGAGGTTATTACAAGCAATATGTAGATCACAATGCTCCGAGAGTACCGGCTACCACGGCTGAGGATCGGAGAAGATTACCTCTCCCACCAAGGACGAGAACGCCAGAGCGAGAATCTCGGCGTCAAGAGAACAAAGAACCGAGGAGGCAAGAGAGAAGGGAATATGGGAAGAACCCGCTCGGGGAGAAAGGAGGAGGGATAGGCCCGCCGAGCCTCGCTACCCAGAGAGGCCTCGCGAGCAAGAGCCTATCCAGCATGAGGAAAGGAGGGAAAGGAGGCCGACGCCAGCGCATCGGGACATCGGTGTCATTCTGTGCCAGCTCGACCGTACTCCCCAACAGACACACGAGAAGAGTCGAGTGCCCAACTCCTTGGCAGCCAGAGGGAGGACCAGGCAGAGGACCGATCCAAGGGTGTCCGGACAGCGCGAAGGCCAGACTCCACCTCCCCCTCTGCTCCATGTCATTGACCCTCCGACAGAAGAAGATATACCCTATGAACGCGTCTATATGGTCAGACGCCCCCGACCACGGTATAGGCCAGCAGGTAGCTCAGGCCTTCCTAGCGGCTCAAGAATCGGGGCAGGGGGCGGAAAGAGTCCACCCGCCTGCCGACCATCGTTGGCCGCAGCAGCTACCTCGGCCGCAGAAGGCCGTAGAGATTCCTGCCGACCCTCGTTGGCCGCAGCGGCCACCTCGGCCGCAGAAGGCCGTCACGATTTCTGCCGTCCCTCGTTGCCCGTAGCGACTACCCCGGCCGCAGAACGCCGTACAGAGTCCTACCGACCTCTATTAGCCGCAGTGGACACTTCGGCCTCAGTGGACGGTGACAGTTATAATCCCGCCACTCAAGGGCAGAAGGCTTGGACTATAACAGGCGGACCAGCGGCCGGTAACACCTCAGCTAAAGAAAGGAAGGCCTACGCCCGAAGCGTCAAGTCAACTGAGTGGCCTAGAAAGAGGGCTCGCACGGGGAACTTCCTCACATTCAGTGATGAGGACCTGTGCGGATTAGAACTATCCCATGAAGACTCCATTGTCATCACCCTCTGGATTGAAGATAGCGACGTGCATGAAGCTCCGCCGACATCATGTACTGGCAAGCTTTCCGACACATGGAGATCCCCCTTGACCGATTGTTACCCGTCGACTACCCCTTGATCAGTTTCTCAGGGGACCTCGTAAGCGTCAAAGGGTCCATTCGTTTTCCGGTACGTGTCGATACTTACTCACGGGAATCAAGGGTCACGATGAACTTTTTGGTGGTTGACATCCCCTCATCCTACAACGATCTCCTAGGGAGACCAGGTATGATCGCGCTATGATCAGTACCATCCCCGTACCATCTAGTGCTCAAGTTCCCAACTCCTCGTGGGGTGGGGGAGTGTAGGTCGAATCAGCTATTGTCCCGAAAATGTTACTCGGCGGAGCTTACCGACCACAAGAAACCCGCAAGGGCCCTGCCGGTGCAAATTGAGGATCTGAGAGACGATCCCAAGCAGCAAAGGGGTGCGCCAGCGGAGGACCTAATCCAAGTTCCCCTTGCTGAGGGTAACCCTGACAGGACCGTACAGATAGGGTCTTCCCTCAGTGAACCTCAGCGGGGGGCACTCATGACGTTCTTACAAGCCAATGCCGATGTCTTCACCTGGTCAGCAGCCTACATGCCAGGAATCCCCAGGGAGGTGGCCCAGCACTGCCTCAATGTGGACCCCAACCGTCGACCAGTGCGACAAAAAAGAAGGTCCTTTGCCGCATCCCGCCAGCAAATCATCGACGTCGAGGTAGGGAAATTGCTCAATGCCGGATTCATCCGAGAACTACACTACCCGGAGTGGCTAGCCAACGTGGTCATGGTCCCCAAAGCTGGTGACAAGTGGCGCATCTACATTGACTATACCAATCTTAACAAGGCCTGCCCCAAGGATAGCTTCCCCCTGCCCCGGATCGACCAGCTCATCGATGCTACTGCCGGGCACGCCCAGTTGAGCTTTATGGACGCCTATTCCGGTTATAACCAAATTAGGATGCACACGGCCGACGCGGAAAAGACCACCTTTGTGACCAGCCAAGGCCTTTTCTGTTATGATGTAATGTCATTCGGCCTCAAGAATGCTCGGAGCCACCTATCAGAGGTTAGTTAACAAGATCTTTGCCGAACAAATTGGGCGCAACATGGAGGTGTACGTTGACGACATGCTGGTGAAAAGTTTAACCGAGAACGACCATGTTCGTGACCTAAAAGAGGGATTCAGTGTACTCCGAAGGCACAGAATGCGCCTCAATCCCACAAAATGCGCATTCGGGGTCACTTCAGGAAAGTTCCTGGGTTTCATGGTTTCAAGCCGTGGGATCGAGGCAAATCCAGAAAAAATTATGGCCATTCTGGAAATGACAGCCCCCACCAGGATAAAACAGGTGCAAGAGCTCACCGGACGAGTCGCTGCGCTCAGCCGGTTCATGTCGCGTTCTGCGGACAAATGCCTACCATTTTTCCAATCCCTGAAGGGCAACAAGACCTTCCAGTGGACGGCCGAGTGCCAACAGGAATTCGAAGAACTAAAGAAATACCTGACATCTCCCCGATTGCTGGTAAAGCCCGAGGTAGGAGACACTTTGGAGTTATACTTGGCCGTTTCTACAAAAGCGGTCAGCGCGGTACTGATCAAAGAAGTAGAGGCCGTCCAACGCCCCATTTATTATGTCAGCAAGGTCCTACTGGAAGCCGAGACCAGGTATAACTTCATTGAAAAAGTCGCACTGGCGTTAGTCACGTCCGCACGTAAGCTACGCCCGTACTTCCAGGAGCACTCCATCACCGTTCTGACTGATCAACCTCTGAAGAAGATTTTATCTAAGCCAGACATTTTTGGCCGAGTCATCAACTGGGCTGTCGAATTAGGAGAGTTCGACCTTCACTTCAAGCCTCGTACAGCCATCAAAGCCCAGGCGCTGGCCGACTTCCTAATTGAGGCCTCCCCTACCGTCGACCCCGCTATCGACGACTCACCCCCTGAAGAACAAACACAGGCATGGACCCTGTTTGTTGACAGGGCATCAAGCAAAACTCAATGCGGTGCAGGATTCATCCTCACCAGCCCAGAGGGTTTTCAAATTCGCTGCGCTATTCGATTCATGTTCCAAGTCTCCAACAATGCAGCCGATTATGAGGCCCTTATCACGGGACTTCGCCTGGCCAAGGCAGTTATGGCTCGGCGGGTCGAAGCGTCTAGCGACTCCCAGCTAGTAGTACGTCAGGTCAATGGAGACTACGAGGCAAAGAAACCGAGTATGTCCGCCTACCTCGCAAAGGTCCAAGAGGCCGTGTCCGCATTCGACCACTTCATTCTACGTCACGTACTCTGGGACCATAACACCTTGGCGGACTCTTTATCCAAACTTGCCACGTCAGACTTGAGAGATCTGGATCATTCGGTGTATACCGAAGTTCTGACCCACTCCTCCGTGGATGCCACAACCAAGGCCATACTGCTCGCAGTGTCTGAACCATCGTGGGTGGATCCAATCTTTTCCATTCTCCAAAATGGTCAACTACCAGAAGATAAGAAAGAGGCCAGACGCATCCAATCTAAAGCTAGCCATTACGTCGTAGAGGAGGCCGTCCTGTACAAGAAGACTTTCACGTTCCCACTGCTCCGTTGTTTACATCCTTCCGAAGCGGCGCAGGCTGTCAAGGAAGTACATGAGGGCATAGGTGGTGCACACCAAGGGGGTAGAGTCCTCGCGCACAAGATATTACGCCAGGGATATTATTGGCCGAAAATGTGGCAAGATTGTATCGACTACGTCAAGCGGTGCTCCAAGTGTCAAATGTACGCTCCGGTATCTCACCTCCCAGTCGCACCCCTCCGCCCCATCGAAGCAGCTCCCATCCCATTTTCCACATGGGGCATGGATATCATGGGCCCTTTCCCACCGGCGCGTTATCAGTGAAAATTCGTGGTCGTCGCCATGGATTATTTCACTAAATGGGCGGAGGCGGAGGCGTTATCCAGCATTCCAGAAAGCACCATCAGGGCCTTTTTCATCAAGTCAGTTGTATATCGGTACGGAGTCCCACGAGTTCTCACCACGGATAACGGCAAGCAGTTCGATAACAAGGCCTTTGCGGCATTCTGTGTGGAGCATCGTATTGAGCACCGACGCGGCGTAGTGAAGCATCCTCAAACTAGCGGTCAGACGGAGGCCACCAACAAGATCTTGTTGAAAGGCATCAAAACCAGACTCGATGGGGCAAAAGGGAAGTGGTTGGACGAATTAGAGCACATATTATGGGCCGATCGGACCACTCCGAAAACAGCCACGGACGAATCTCCCTTCTGACTTTCCTTCGGCACAGATGCCGTGATCCCCTTAGAGGTTAGAATTGCATCCCACCGGATCGCCAATTACAACCCAGCCACCAATGAGCCAGGATAACGGGCCAACTTGGACCTCGTGGAAGAGATGAGAGACCAAGCCCAAATACGGATTACGGCTAACCAGCAACAGGTAGCCAAGCACTACAACAAGAAGGTGTGCCCGTGATCGTTCAATGAAGGGGACCTCATCCTCAGACGGACCATTGCATCTGACCCAGCTCATCAGGGGAAGCTAGCCCCAAACTGGAAAGGCCCCTATCAGGTCACCCAAGCACTGCACACGGGATCCTACCGCCTAACGGATATGGCAGGACGAGCCTTGCCAAGAGCATGGAATGCAGAACACCTCCGACCATTTTATCAATGAAATCCCCCTAGTGTACTCG
The DNA here is from genome assembly GCA_028583415.1 of Protea cynaroides. Classification (NCBI taxonomy): domain Eukaryota; kingdom Viridiplantae; phylum Streptophyta; class Magnoliopsida; order Proteales; family Proteaceae; genus Protea; species Protea cynaroides. The sequence goes on from CM053270.1 coordinate 20,418,856, forward strand.
AGCCATTTCCAGCTCCACTTCGGTGACTTTAGTGAATTTCCGACAAAGGAGTTACCCTGCATTCTCCAGCACATTTGGCAACAAGATTGTACACAAATCAGCTAGACACGGCTTCGCACCGATACGAATATCCTCCCGCACCGACATGGATATCATCCCAGCCTAGTGTCGATGTGTGACCCATTCAACCTAAGGATTTCACCAAGTGTGGGAACCCCTTGGGCCGAAGAGGGTAGACACGGCTTCGCGCCGCTACGGATATCATCCCGGCCCCGTGCCGATGTGAGACCCATTCGACCCAAGGATTTCACCAAGTGTGGGAACCCCTTGGGCCGAGGAGGGTAGATACGGCTTCGCGCCGCTACGGATATCATCCCGGCCCCGTGTCGATGTGAGACCCATTCAACCCAAGGATTTCACCAAGTGTGGGAACCCCTTGGGCCGAGGAGGGTAGACACGGCTTCGTGCCGCTACGGATATCATCCCGGCCCCGTGTCGATGTGAGACCCATTCGGCCCAAGATTGACACCAAGTGTGGACACCCCTTGGGCCGAGGAGGGTAGACATGGCTTCGAGCCGCTACGGATATCATCCTGGCCCCGTGCCGATGTGAGATCCATTCGACCCAAGGATTTCACCAAGTGTGGGAACCCCTTGGGCCGAAGAGGGTAGACACGGCTCCGTGCCACTATGGAGGGTAGACAGGGACAGACATATGAACCTTCCAAAAGAAAAGAAAGGGAAAGGAAGCCATTACACAAGGTAGTTCAACTCACACGACTTTTAATTAATTCTGAATCGGTAGAGGTTACATCGGTACGTGAGATTATATTGGTACAAACGATTACATCGGTACAGCTTACATCAGTGTAAAAAAAAGAAAAAGAAAAATTCCCTAAGTATGTTCATCTGGGGGGTTCTCCTCTTCGCGGGTAAGGTCACCAGAGCTATTCTCGACGACCACATCTGTCTGAGGAAGAGAACCGCCGGGAGTAGGGGGCTGACCCATGGCAGAGGCAGCGCCGTCCTGAGGGGTGGTCGGGGTCCCATCTACATCCGGAGAGGCTGGAGGCTCCTCCCCTCGAAGACCTCGTCCAGCCGCCAGAGCATCTCATCATCGTCCACCTCAGGAATTTCCACTTCATCCTCGTCAGGAACAAGGCAAGCGGCGCCGGTATAGTCTATACCCGGCACCTTCTCGTCCACAAACTCCTTCAGAGCAAGCGCCCCCTGGGTAAAGCTTTGTAGAGAGAGACGCCCCACCAACTCCTTAAACTCCTTGGACTTCTGATACAACCGCACCGCACCAGCCGCAAGGGAGCGCGCCTTCATGTAATCGTCCTGCCACCGAGATCTCTAGTTCCTTACCCGATCCAGGGCCGACTTCAGCTGACCGACCCGCTCCTCCCGCGCCCTTGCCTCGTCCTTCAAGACGCCGTTTGTCTTCAAGATTCTTGGCATTTTCTCGCACCAGGCGGGTGACTTCGGCTGTCATGGAAGTCACTTCTCGCTCCTTGTACCGAAGCTGTCTCCTAGCATCATCCCGCGCCTCCTCGGTAGAGTGTAGCTTGCTGTTCGTCTCGGCCAAATTACGTGCTGTTTCCTCGGCACGTTCCTTTAAGATTTCGAGATAAACTCCAAGCTGCATCGAAAGCAGAACAAACAGTTAGCTCACAGGACAAACCAAAGAATATACAGGACGGGGTCGGACGACGAAGGCAACTTACCGATGCACCCAACGTATCTGCCCCAGAGATCAGCGAGGGCATGGGGAGCTCCCGCACCAGCGATCGGTCCCAAGGTAGAATGGCTCCCTTTAACAGTTCCCTCGCGGCGCGGATATCCCCCATGGCCGTGTCCTCTTCAGTAAGCGCCCAGTCAGGGCGGAATGCGCGTTCATCCCCAGTGCGGTCGCGGGGGAGGGTCCCAACGGGGGGATGCGTCTAACGTCACCACGAATGCCACCCATCCCCTGAAGCACCCTCGGTCTCTCGGTTGGGGCGGCTGGCGATGTCTGGAAGCGCGCAGGTGTCGGCTGTTGAGCTGCGCTGACCTCCGACGTTTCCCCCAGTGCCAGTACAGCCTCCGGCACGATAGCAGTGGTCCCTTTTCCTGAAAAATCAAGTATACGGTACCGAGGAATCAGAGGCATTGCATAGACACGCGCGACATCGGCCAAGGAAGAATCAGGCGATAGCTTACGAGTTTTTTTGGAGGGCCTTCTCATCAGATCCACCTCGGTGCCATCCTGATTCGCTGCGACCCTCGGCGCCTGCTCCTCCTGGGCCCTCTTCGCCGCGGCCTCCTTCCGAGCATCATTCTTTCTCTTCAACTCCAGCAGATAGTCCTTGCTTAGCTTCACTGCAAAAAACAAAAATAGAATCAGCCCAGTTAGTAGGTCAACATCGGCAATGTTACGACGGAGCAATACTCACAAAGACGGTTCTCATGCAAAACAAGGGGATCCCTCAGTTCAGCCACCCAGATCCGAGCCCCTTCAGAGCCCCGAGCAAGTCGCAACATCTCGGACCTCGGGCCGCAGGGGCGAATCCGTATTGAATGCATCGGCATCTACATTCTTCCACACATTCTCCAGTGTCACATAACCACCTCGGATGTAGAAAAACTTGTTCTTCCACAGCTTGATTGAGGTCGGCTTATCTGCTAGGAGGTTGCCGAACTCGGGCCTTTTAGCAAAGTAGTACCACCCGGACTGGCAGTAGTCATTAAAGGTGAACATGTGACGGAACATGTTCAGTGTCGGTACACACCCCAACCTCCGAAAGTAGATAATGAACGCTATCAGGTTCTTCCACAAGTTCGGCATCAGTTGGATGGGGGCCACTTGATAAAATCTTAAGATTTCTCCCACCAACTTCGGTATCGGTACCCGAAAGCCGGCCTTGAACATTTTGATGTTAACGCACAGCTCCGACCTCCGACTCCAGCAGGCTCGATCCCCCTCGACGGGCCTTCGAATTTCCACGTCATTTGGAATCTGATAGCGCTCCTGGAGACTGTCGAACTCTGCCTTGGTCAAAAGGAATACCTCACCGTGGGCATCAAATTCTGGGGGAGCCTTGGCTCCCTCCCGGGCCTGTATCAGCACCTCGGAGCCGACCTCATGTGTGAATATTCCCACTAACTGATCTCGTTGGGAGGGACCTTCCTCGGTTGCCAACTTTATCTCGGGACCACCTTCGGATATCCGCCCCCCGGAATCACTTGGCAACGATGAGCCCGATGTAGACTCACTGCCGGATGAGGCCGAGCTACCACTACTACTGCTACTACTAGAGGATGTACCCATCCCCTCTATATCTACTTGGAATTCGGCCTCCCTACCCTCGTCAGTCATACCACAGGAGTACTTGGATAAAAATATACTTACTGATTGCAAATCTGCACCGAGGTCACCCGACCGAGTCGCTGTGAGATACCCGCGTCGATGTGCATGCGACGAACCGATGTGGAGACAGAACCGATGTGAGCGGATAAAATAGTGTTTTCAGAGTGGGGGAGCTCATACCCCACCACCCCTTTTTATAAAGCATCAACCTCTCTTCTGTCCACGTGGCGGCCCCCATTTATCAAGGCCATCGGCGCATTTATTACCGACGACGCACTCGGGTCCGTTGGTCGGGTCCCGCCATGAGGTATCCATTTCCAGCCCGCACCGAGTATCCGGATCCGAATATGACCCACCCGGCGCGTGATGGTCTCGACACCATCCTCAGAATGACCGATGTGTATTGGCCGCAGTGCCCACATCGGTCGATTGCCCTCGGATCACGTACCCGACGCGTGATGGTCTCGACACCGTCCTCAGAATGACGGATGTGTATTGGTCGCAGTGCCCACAACGGTCGAGTGGGCTCGGATCACGTGACCCGTACGTGACGGTCTCAGCACCATCCTCAGAATGATCAATGTGTATTGGCCACAGTGCCCACATCGGTCGAGTGGCCTCGGATCACGTGACCCACACGTGATGGTCTCAGCACCATCCTCAGAATGACCGATGTGTATTGGCCGCAGTGCCCACATCGGTCCATTGCCCTCGGATCACGTGACCCGCACGTGATGGTCTCGGCACCATCCTCAGAATGACCGATGTGTATTGGCCGCAGTGCCCACATCGGTCAAGTGGGCTCGGATCACGTGACCCGCACGTGACGGTCTTTGCGCCATCCTCAGAATGACCGATGTGTATTGGCCGAAGTGCCCACATCGATCAAGTGGGCTCGGATCACGTGACCCGCACGTGACGGCCTCGACATCATCCTCAGAATGACCGATGTGTATTGGCTGCAGTGCCTACATCGGTAAATTACCCTCGGATCATGTGACCCGCACGTGACGATCTCGACATCATCCTCAGAATGACCGATGTGTGTTGGCCGCAGTGCCCACATCAGTCAATTACCCTCGGATCACGTGACCTGCACGTGATGGTCTCGACGCCTACCTCAGAATGACCGATGTGTATTGACTGCAGTGCCCACATCGGTCAAGTGGGCTCGGATCACGTGATCTGCACGGGGCTACCTCGGCATCATCCTCAGAATGACCGATGTGTATTGGCCGCAGTGCCCACATCGGTCGAGTGGGCTCGGATCACGTGACCCGCCCGTGACGGCCTCGGCACCATCCTCAAAGCGACCGATGTGTATTGGCCGCAGTGTCCACATCGGCACCGGATCTGAGACTTCCAGTAGTGACCGACGTGGCCCAACCACAGTGGCCACCTCGGCCCCGGATCCGCCTTCTTCGACAACACTGCCGCGCTCTAAACTACAGCGCCCTATTCCTTCGGCGGGGTCTACTACATACATGGTCCGACTCTTCCGATTTCGGCAGAGCAACGAGGCAAGTTGTTAGGGGGAGGAACCGTCTCTCTATTTCTTGCTCAGCCGAACCCTACAGATTCGGCAGGGCAACGAGGCAAGTGTTAGGGAATTATGCCACGCTGGGATCATTCCCTTGACACGTAGGACACAATATCAGCGCCACGTGGAGATTCGCCATTTGACAAAGGATAGGAACGGTATTACCCCTCAAGCACAGGAAGAAAGGGTAAACTCGGTATTTTAGGGTTTCGCACTATTCACTACAAATAGGGTGAATCCCGAGGTTTTTAACAGACAATATTTACTGCTCACTTATTACTCCTTGAGATTCACGCTCTGACACATCGGTCGGAAAATCTCACCTCACCCCACACTTTACAATATCTTAGTGGGCTCAACACCGAGCCCATTGACTGTTCACAGAGCCTGACTTTGGCATCGGAGTGGACCCGGGGCATCTAGCCCGCCTCCCCCCCTTTGCTTTTCCTTGTCTTGCAGGTCCAGTTAGCTTGGAGAGGACCCACAGGACGGATCCAGGCCGAAACACACGACAATCACAGGTAAGGATCATCGAATAGCTTCTTGAAGAATACTCAGGGGACCTACCTCTCCGAGAGTCTGTAACTCTTCTAGTAGACCCCATACTTGTTGTTCTGATACTGACTTGACCATCACAGTGGACGTTGGACTCCCCATCCGGCTCCATTAAATCCCTTTTCTTCTTTGCAGGAATTGTGACATGTCAACAAACCCAGTTTTAGCAACAACAGTTTGGCGCCCACCATGGGGCCCTAACTATTCTTCTTACAACCACCAATACTGACTACAAGAAATAACTCCGGAAGGGTCGATGGAAACCTCCAACCCAATGGAGAAAATGATGGCCTAACTACGAATCCCAACATAGGAATTCCCCAAGTGTTGACCGATCAAGTGGCGGCAGGCCAGTATGCCACGGTCGCCCAATTTAATGCTCCCACAAAGCAGATCGCTGCACTATCCAGGGCACTCATGCCGCCACCTGCTCCACAGCAACACAATCCAGCCCAGAAGGCTAGAGGGTCTCAGATCAGGTCAAGAGGATCTAGGTAACCCAAACACTTACTACATTCAATCCACCTACCCTCTACCCATAACGAAGGGTCAAGTCATCCTGTTGGAAGGCTCCCAAGCCTTATCTCGGAGGAGATGACTCTAACTATATGGTCGATGAAGAAGTATCTTCTAGCCGATCAAGAAGTCTCTTCGTACATGACTGACTTCGACCCAGTCGTAAAGATGATCCTGGAGAGATACAAAGGAGAATCGACAATACCAGAGCCAATCACAGGGCAGTAGAACTCCAAGGCACAGTTGATAGCTCACAAAAAAAGAGCTAATACTGCAAATCCAGTGTAAGACCCATACTCCGTAAACCCGGTCTAAACCTTGGTTTTGATGTCGTGACAGGTCTTCCGATCATAACCGGGCCAGACGGGACGAGCGGATGACAAACAGGTATGAAATCGGACCAAAGACGATCGAATCAACATAATTTTATGTTGACCGGTCGATGGTACCGGTTTTGGTACCGGTCGACCGGTCAGGTCTGCGCAGCTAAGTGTGGAAATCTAGAAATTGACTTCTAAGGGTCCCACTTTCCTGATTTCGAATCCTAAGACTTTCCTAATCCTAATAGGGTTACTAAACCCTAATTCTAGCCTACATAAACACCCTTAAGCCTCCTCAAATCCTTTCCATTGTCTCTCACAAACCCTAGAGAAGAGAAAGAGGTTGGAAAGGAGAAGGAGCTAGGAAGAAGAAGAAGGTGCCGCCATTACCGTTCGACGAAGCTCACGCTACGCCAGTCAACGGTAAGTGTTTGAATCAATCTTCTTACCCTATGTTAGTTGTGTGGGTGGATCAATACCATGCAAAGTAGGTATTGATCTAAAACCCTAAATTGGCCAATAAACCCTAAGTTGCCGTCAAACCCTAGATTCGAGTTTCGAGATGATATTCATCGAAACGAGACTTGAATGAGTTGGGGATAACTCTAACTCCAAGTTTAGACTTAGAATGGATAGGAGAAACCTTGGAAATCCATGGAGGATGATCGTCGGCAGTCGAAAAACCCATGTATGGTCTTCCAGAGACATACCGGTCGATTATATCGGTTGCACATAGTGCGACCGGTATGTTGCCACTGGTATCCCTCGGGAGGCTGGTCTGTGGGGACCGGCTGACCATACCGGTCGCCAGTCTTCCCCACAGAGCTGCGACCGGTACATGCCACTGGTCAGCTCTGTGAGGGTATTTTGTAACCATGTTGGTTTCCGACCAACATGAAACCCTAAGCAATATATTCTAATGAAACCCAAATAATATTGTAGGACTTTGTGACATATCGTTTGGATCTTGCGACGTGGAGCAAGTTATCGAACAAGCGTCAGGTAAGGGAATCTGACCTAAACCTAATAATTAATGGACAGTAAGTTGTTGTTAATCACCTGAAGGTAAGGGAATCTGACCTAAACCTAATAATTAATGGACAGTAAGTTGTTGTTAATCACCTGAATATCTATGATGCGATGTTTGTGCATATTCACATGCCATCCTTTACTTTCAGTTATTATTATTGTTCATGCATTGATAGGATGTGATTGTTAAGCATGTGATTGTTTTCGTTAGTGTGTGGAGTGGGGCATGGGCCCGGGATCGCTCCTCACACTAGCACCTTTTGTAGTATTTTGTCTTAACATGCTTGGTACGGGTGGGGCATCAGGAGAAGGTCGTGGTACGGTGGTCTCCGATATTGATGTTGGCTTGGCCATGGTTATGTGGCACTGTGGTCTCCGAGTCGACGCTGGCTTGTCCACGATGCTTTAGCTCTATCTCTATGCCGTAGGGAGTTATGTTGGGATAGGGTCTACCTGCGTATTGTTTCTATCCTAGTGGGTTAGTTGCGGATAGGGCATCAGGGGAGGTGTGGGAATCTCTTAGCTCTATCTCTATGCCGTAGACGGCTGTGCTGGGATAGAGCATACATTGATGACATACAGGATTGGTTAGTTGCGAGCCCAGTTTGCGAGCCCTGGCCAGTAGGGGCTTAGGTACTGGTATGGGTAGAGCATCAGGGGAGGTACGGGGGTATCTTAGCTCTATCTCTATTCCATGATGAGTGCATGTGGGCCAATGGGGGTGTGATCCATGAGGTGCCACACACTCGTGTATAGAGGTGCGGGGGTCACCAAACCTTTCTATAGCACATTGCAAACTTAAAACCAGACCACAGCATAAAATGATTGTTACTCATGCATAATATTGTGAAACTGTCTGATTGTCTTACTGAGCTAAGTTGTGAGCTCACCCTTTGTGTACACATTATTTTAGATGTTGATGCAGGTTACACTGTTGACGACTATGTGAACGCTCCGGCGTATGGTGACGTTGCTGCTTTGAGTGTACAGGCAGGAGAGGACGAGCATGACGCTTCATGCGAGTGCCCTTTCTGCGTGTACCTGTGTCGGATTTTTGTTTATTCGTTTCAGTTATTTTCGTTTGATATTAAAGGGATGTAAAAGATATTTATTTTATGTTTGGATTTGAATAATTGGATACTTATTTAATTATCAATAGATACTTAGTCATCCTATTTTAAAGACTTCCGCTGTACTATTATATTCTGATTGTGGTTATGTGTGATGGTTTGTATGAGTGGACACGGCCTATTCGAGATCCTGGTGTGAACCGTTGGTTCAATGACGGTTCACTCACACCATTCTGGTTGGATCAGAATTGGGGTGTGACAACTTGGTATCAGAGCTCTCGGGCTCTGTCCAACAAACCATATGCACTTAACTAAGTCGATGAACTGAGTTAGGAAATATTAAAAATTTTAATACAAACACACCCTAAGCATTTTTTGATACCTGAGACTGATTAAGAAAGAGAATAATGTACTATTCTAAATATGAAACTTAACATGTGCACATACACTAGTTAGGTGAAACATAAATTTTTCATTTAAAAGAAAAGTGTAGCAAATGATATAGTGCTACAGGGTACAGTCCACAAACCGGACAGTTACCCTGTTATATAATCAGTCAAAAGAGAAGAAAATAAAAGGGACAATCAAGGGGTGGGGGCCTAGGAGGAATAGGGTCCGCTATATGATAATCTTGCTCGTAAGCGACCCTAAGCCAATGCACCTGGTCCTGAGTCACCCGTAGGCTGCGAGCCAGACGTCCCAACTCCTGACCCATCTCTCGCTGAGACTCTAGGATGACCCTCTGGGTGTCCCTGATCTCAGTGAACATACTCAACACCGGGTTTGGGGAAGGATGGGACAGCCCAGCTGTAGAGGAAGATGGTGGTGCTGCAGATGTAGGCTGTGGAGCTGGCGCTGGTACACCCTCGGCTCTGTCCTCGTCATCATCATGCCCGAGCTCGGCTGCATAGGCAGCATTGGCTGCTGCTGCTGCCGCCGCGGCTGCTACCCTCCCAAGTGGGCGAGGGTGAGCCTCCAACTCGTCATCGCTAACTGAAAGATCAACCATCTGCATCCTCTGAATGGCGTCCCAGTCTATGTCGGAGGTCATAGTGTCCTCAACGGTCACCTCGCCTCTCATGCTCACGCCCAGGAGACGTAGCAGGAAGGTAATGAGACGACCGTCGGGAAGGTTACTGGCCTGATCGGCCAGGGTCGCCTGATGTATGGTCCTAATGATGAGGTATGGGAGAGAGACCCGCTCCTCAGTGCAGACGCAATAAGTAATGTACTGAGTGAGCTGGGATAACTCACTATAATGGCCGCTCTGGGGCACGATGTTGTGTTGAATGATGCGACTGTATACCCGAGGTATAGGTCTCAAGCTAGCCGCCTTCATGGGAGCTCCAGGGTTTAATATCTGATCTGCTATCTCTCGGCGCAGATCCTCAGTCAGATAGCCCTTCGCTTTGGGAGGGCAATATACTAGGTCTCCATCATTTGCGACCCCTAGAAGGTCGGCCAGCTGATGGGTGTTGAATGAAATGGGGACACCCCGGACATAGCTAGAGATGCGTAAATCCCTACCTTGGTTGGGATCGTTAACGTCTCCGTGCAGCTCCAGGTTAGCAAAGAAATGCTTAACCAGATTGGGATGGGTGGTATCTGTGTAAGAAATGACAGGCAACCAACCAAGCCTGCCGAAAGCCGCTCTTACATCGAACCGGTCCAATTGTTCCTAGTTAACCCGCCCGGATTCTATGCTTTTGTTATCGAACCATGGGAATCGAGCCTGTGCTTCTATCGAACGAAACCAGTGCTCGTCAAGCTGGGGAACTGGTGGCTGGGGAGCACGTGAGCTCGAGCCGTGAGGACGTTTCCCTAGAGCACGTCGGGGAGCCATTTCAATCTGCAAAACAAAAGAAAACAAGATAAAAATGTTAGAAATTATCAAAATTTCAGCAGCATAACGACAGTAAATTGGGAAAAAGCCTCGAACTCACCCAGAAACATGGGGAGGAGGACTTACATAACCCCCACACTCTTCAACAAACCAATCGCAAGCATTTACAACAAGAAATTCCAAGAAATTTAAGAAAAATCAGAAATTTCAAAAAGTTTTGAAAACCTAGGTCAAAAGTTATAAAAATTTGATTTTTATGAAAACCGTTGGGTGGAACCCCAAATTGGTTGAGGGCTTTTTCTCTTAGGGGTCCCTAAACCCTTTCCAAGCCGAAGGAAAAGAGTTCCTACGGTTGGAACATCTCGATCAATGAAAAACTTAAATTTCTACATATAGACGATATGGAAAATTTGTAAAAACATGAGAGAGAAGGAAGAGACCTACCTGGAGACGATGTTCTACGCTTGGAATGGAAGAAATCGGCTTCTAAAGGCACCGGTCGGACTGTAGCAACTCGGAACCCAGAGGAAAATCGCCACCGGAGAGAAGGAAGAAAGAAAAAGTGAGAATTTTCTCACTTTTTTGCGATTTAAAGCCAATTTGGGCATACCGGTCGACGGTTTTGCCTATACCGGTCGACCGGTATCTCCCCAGGTATGCGACCGCTATGTCTCGGTCAGAATTCTAATTCTGATCGGTCGACTATACCAGTCGCAACCCTGTATACAGAGGTGCGACCGGCATGTTGCGACCGGTACGCACCAGAAAAGTTAGAAATTTTTTTTTTAATTTAAAAATTATGTAAATTGAAATTTTACTTTTCGACTATTTCCCCTTGTATTATTCAAGACTAACACTACTATTATTGTGGTTCTCACGTGTTATGTCCTCTTCTCAGATCCAAACAGAATAGTCTGAGATGGTGGGAGGAAATGGTCGTAGGGGTCGAAAGCGTCATCAGGCCAGGATGCGCCCAGAGGAAGAGTAGATTGAACAAGAATATGTTAGAGAGCCAAGTCCGGAAGTGGAGGAGGAACAGGTTCCAGAAGTGCCGACAAATTTACCTGGCCCACCCCATAGGAATTCTGAGACCATTGTTACAAACTTGGTCTATCAGATGTAAGCTCAGCAGAAGGAATTCCTGAGCGAGATACTGAAGATGCTCAGGCCATGGGGTTCTGTTCCCACTGGAGATACGCCCGATTCTGGAGAGAAAATTTCTTTACAGCCGATGCAGGGTAGCCCAAGGCCGATGGGCCAAGCTCAGAATGTACCACCACCGCATCAGTTTCCGTTGCCTTCTGCGTACCCGGGAGCCTACCCGTATCCACCACCATGGTACGGAATGAACACTCAGGGACAGCATGATCTGAGCAGAGCGGTGGATAGATTCCTGAAGTTGAAGCCTCCATCGTTCATCGGTAAGGCAGGAAGACCATTGTGGCCAGCACAGTGGGTTGCAGAGATGGAGAAAAACTTCCGATTGATGATCTGTACAGAGGAGGAAAAGGTCTTATTTGCCACTCACATGTTGAAAGAAGATGCAAATGCTTGGTGGAATTCTACACGGGCATATCTGGAGACTAAGCATACGCAAGTAGATTGGGAAGTGTTCAAGGGTGCCTTCTTCGATAAGTATTTTCCGAAGAGTTTCAGAGATCAGATGGAGAAGGAGTTCCTTAATTTGTAGCAGTCCCAGTCGACTGTGGATGCCTACCAACAGAGGTATGAAGAGCTATTCTTCTTCGCACCGGCAAGTATGCAAGAGGAAGAGACCAAGACACGTAGGTTCACCATGGGACTACGTGGGAGCATCAGAGAGCACATCTTGGGTCTGGACAAGAAGATCTACAATGAGGCTGTGCAGGTTGCGAGGGTGATAGAGTCCAGTAAAAGGGACAGCTTCTTCGCTTAGAACAGGGGAGTGAAGAGACCTGCTAGTGAGAGTTCGGGTGGCGGTAACAATGGACCCTTCCGCCCATACAGGGCTCAAACCGCTACAGTGCCTGCAAGGAACAATACAGCACCACCTGTGCCACCGAATGCTGGATTCAACCCAAATATCAAGTGTTTCAATTGCCAGCAAGTGGGTCATATTGCAAGGACCTGCACTCTACCTAAGAAGCAACCTCCCCAGCAAGGAAGAGTTTATGTGGTCACCACTGAAGAGGCAGCTACATCACCTGATGTGGTCACTGGTATGACTCTATCCCTTACTATTTGGCTTATCTTTATCAATTGTGTGTATGCGCATATAGAACTAAGGGATAATAAAAATTCCAGGAATTGTAAATGTAGCTGGTATACCCGCCAGAGTATTATTTGACTCTGGGGCCACGCACTCCTTTGTTTCTATTTCTTTTGGAAAGCGAATGGAGTTACCAATCAAGCACTTGAACCTAAGCTTGATAGTTCGCTCTCCACTAGGAGTCGAAGTGGCTTTGACCGAATACTATGGACCATGTACTGTATGTATTGAGGGCCGAGACTTAGAAGCAAGCCTAGTACTACTTGAGATGGCAGACTTTGATGTCATTTTGGGAATGGATTGGCTAGGCTATTATTCGGCCATCCTTTTATGTGGTGAAAGGAAGCTTGTGCTTACTAACAAAAAGGAAGGGAATATAGCTTCACTGGGATCAGGCTATCTAGGAAGCGGAAGCTAATTCTCTCCGCCCTAAAAGCCAAGCGATGCTTAGAGAAAGGGGGAGTGGGGTATCTAGTATCTGTAGTCGACATCACGGCAGAGTCACTCAAGATGGAAGATATAGATGTGGTTCGAGAGTTCCCAGATGTATTTCCAGAGGAGCTTCCAGGTCTGCCGTTGGACAGGGCTACAGAGTTTGTAATAGACCTTATGCCAGGTTCGGCGCCGGTGTCCAAAGCACCATACAGGATGGCCCCTACCGAGTTAAAGGAGTTGAAGACCCAGTTACAAGAATTGTTGGATAAGGGTTTCATGCGACCTAGCATATCGCCTTGGGGAGCATCGGTATTGTTCGTCAAGAAGAAAGACGAAAGTGTAAGACTATGCATTGACTACCGTGAACTGAACAAGTTGACTATCAAGAACCGGTATCCTTTGCCTAGGATCAATGATTTGTTCGATCAGCTGCAGGGTGCAAAGGTTTTCTCGAAGATTGATCTCCGATCGGGGTATCACCAATCAAGATCAAGGCCGGAGATATTTCGAA
>CM053270.1:20432771-20474771 GCA_028583415.1 Protea cynaroides
AGGTGGCCTTTTCTGTCCTAACCCAGTTTGAGCCACATGTATGCTATTTTTGGTCCATTTTTGAACCAACATGGTAAAATCCACTCAATCATAATATTTACATCCGAGACGTCGAAGTTCTGCCCGTTTTTGTCATTGACTTGTCAACATGTTTGGATCCACACTTGAGTATTGTTGTCTCTCACTTGTTGGGAGCGTGAGGGTTACGTATACCCGCATACACATTAGTGTGGGTGGTCTGTATACGCCCTCCATCGTACAAAGCTCATTGTGTTGACCGTTCAATATTGATACATCAATCTCAAAAACGATCGAAAAATCTTCGTCACAACATAGATATTATGATCAAGTAGAAATTTACCGTTTTTTCAATCATGAACCGCTTTTGCTAACCATCCCCAATAAGGAGGACGGATTAATATATATCCATTTCAATTTTATCGAATTCGGTAATCCAATTGGCCAGACCTTGGTACCACTGATTATCCATTTTGTAATCATGAGGTCCCAAGACTGAACACATGGCTTAATCAAATTCAATTAAATTGACTTGGATAATGTTTACCCAATCGCCCTTATAAGGGAGCTAACTTTGTTTGGTTAAGTCATCTTTGATTATGCATGTGACTTCTTCCACTTCTCTAGATGTCTAGAATCTTGATATTTCTCCATTGGGTTTCAATGCCTTTGGAAAAGAAAATCAATCTGCAATCATATCCACCCTTTTAAGGTGAGAGGCCCCTACAACTAGGGAAATTGTCTTGATCTCCCACTTTGAGATCCATCTATGTTATCTTTCTAAATGAATCAATGGAAGTCATGAATCTAGATCTTGATTGAACATCAAATTTTGTAAGAAAGAAGGAAAGATTCAGCCCCTAGGCAAATCCAATCATAGTTCCCGATTCATCTCTGAATTAAGGAAAGATTCAGCCCCTAGGCAAATCCAATCATAGTTTTCGATTCATCTCTGAATTAAGGAAAGATTCAGCCCTAGGCAAATCCAATCATAGTTCTCAATTCACCTCAAAATTACGGAAAGATTCAGCCCCTAGGAAAATTCAATAACTGTTCTCAATTCATCTCAGAATTAAGGAAAGATTTAGTCCCTAGACAAATCAAATCACCATTCTCCATTCACTTTTGAATTAAGGAAAGATTTAATCCCTAGACAAATTCAATTATTGTTCCCTATTCACCTTTGAATTAAGGAAAGATTCAGCCCCTAGGTAAATCCAATCAATGTTCTCGATTTACCTCAGAGTTAAGGAAAGATTCAACCCCTAGGCAAATCCAATCACCGTTCTCGATTCATCTCTGAATTAAGGAAAGATCAGCCCCTAGGCAAAATCCAATTATAGTTCTCGATTCATCTCTAAATTAAGGAAAGATCTAGCCCCTAGGCAAATCCAATCAACGTTCTCTATTCATCTCTGAATTAAGGAAAGATTCAGCCCCTAGGCAAATCCAATCGTAGTTCTCGATTAATCTCTGAAAGAAGGAGAGATTCAGCCCCTAGGCAAATCCAATCATTGTTCCCTATTCACCTTTGAATTAAGGAAAGATTCAGCCCCTAGGAAAATCCAATTATTGTTCCCTATTCACCTTTGAATTAAGAAGAGATTCAGCCCCTAGGCAAATCCAATCATTGTTCCCTATTCACCTTTGAATTAAGGAAAGATTCAGCCCCTAGGCAGGTCCAATCATCATTTCGGTTATCCAGAATTAAGGAAAGATTCAGCCCCTAGGCAGATTCAATCACATCCAGTTCATTTCAGAATCAAAGAAATATTCAGTCCTAGATTCAACCACCATTTCTTGGTTCATCTCAGAACTGAAGAAAGGTCCAGTCCCTAGGTAGGTCCAATCATCATTTCGATTATCCAGAATTAAGGAAAGATTCAGCCCCTAGGCAGATTCAATCACATCCAGTTCATCTTAGAATCAAAAAAAATATTCAACCCCAGATTCAACCACCATTTCTGGTTCATCTCAGAACTGAAGAAGGCTTTAACCCCTAGGCAGATTCAATCATCACTCTCATATCATGTTAAAATGGTGGAGGCATTCGACCCCTAGGCTTTTTCAACCTTCACCTCCTGTTTGGGTTCTGATTCATGTCAGGAACTAAGAAAAGTTCCATTCATCTTAATTCAATTAGCCACTAGGCTTATCCAACCATCAATTTTGGTTAGGGTTCCGGTTCATGTCAGAACTAGAAAAAGTTCCATTCATCTGAATTCAATTAGCCACTAGGCTTATCCAACTATCAACTATGGTTGAAGTTCTGATTCATGTTGGAACTAAGAAGAGTTCCATTCATTTGAATTCAATTAGCCACTAGGCCTGTCCAACCATCAACTGTGGTTCATGTTCTGATTCATGTTGGAACTAAAAAGAGTTCCATTCATTTGAATTTAATTAGCCCCTAGGCTTGCCCAACTGTCAACTCCAGTTCAGGTTCCAATTCATGTTGGAACTAAGGAATGTTCCATTTATATGAACTCAATGTGAGTATGAGTTAGCCTCTAGGCCTGTTCAACCATTACCTCTGGTCCATGTTCCATTTCATGAAGGAATCGAAGAGAATTTCAGTCATTTCAACTCAATCAATCCATCATCTCTATCAATTAGAGTCCAATCCATGATTGTCTTCCTTGGCCTCTATCAATCGGAGTCCAACTCAAGCAATCCTTGCCTCTAGCAATTAGAGCCCAGTTCATGACTATCAATCTTGATCTCTATCAATCAGAGACCAATTCAAAGTCAATCTTGATCTCTATCAATCAGAGACCAATTCAAAGTCAATCATGATCTCTATCAATCAGAGACCAATACAATGTCAATCTTGATCTCTATCAATCAGAGACCAATTCAAAGTCAATCTTGATCTCTATCAATCAGAGACCAGTTCAAAGTTAACCTTGTCTCTATCAATCGGAGACCGATTCAAAATCAATCTCTGGCTCTATCAATTTGAGCCCGATCCATGTCTATCATAGCCCAGTGCTACAAGTTAGGATCGCTCGTCAGGAATGGCGAATGAGAAGCATTCCTCTTTGCCTGTCAATAAAGATCAGTTCCAGATTCTAGAGTCTTCAGAAACCATGAACCTTCAGCTATGATAGTGTTGTCCCATCTCGGGCATTTCTACCCCATTGGCCAAGGAAATGCTAGAATCCAAAGATTTGCCCTCATATTTCTTATTATTCAAAGAAAAGAAATGGAATTTTCCCGAGCAATAGGGTAGACCAAAGATGAGATCCGATGCCCCAGGCTAGGATAAGAAACTAGAATCACGGCTAGGGAATGGTCCAATGATGAAATCCTTAACCCTAAGTTGGGCATGAACCAGATTGAACTTGGACTTAAATTGAGTGCAGTCTAATAAGGAAAGCCATTATGCCCTAAACTGGGGCATAGACCAAATTGACCTTAGACCCAAATTGAGAGTGGTCTAATGAAGAAATGCATTGAACCCCCAAGCCGAGGCATAAACTAGTCTAATCTTATACTCAAAATGGTGTAGTGCAATGGCGATACCCCTTGCTCTCCAAGCTGGGGCATAAGCCAAAATGATTTTGAATTCAGCTAGAAGTGGTCCATTGATGAATCCACTGAACCCCAAACTGGGGCATGAACTAGAGTAACCTTGTGCTTAAAAAGCAATAGTCCGGTTATGAATGGATCCTAAACTGAAAAAAAGAGAGGTAAGAATTGTATGGAACCTTAAAAGGTAGGTATCTTGCACCTATTGATAGAGGGGCATGATGAGTCCTACTATTAGAGATCAGAAGGAAGACTTATTCCTGCAACGACTGAAGGTGGTCGTCGAAGGCGTTATGCCTAACTGGAGCCGCTTGGACAAACTAGTTGTTTCAACTTTCTATTATCTGTATTCGATAGGTCATCCATGTTTGGGTCCAAGATTGATATGCTTGTTGACAAGTCCAGCCCAATTTGCCCTGTAAGTAAATGAAAATCACCCCGCTTGGGATTTTAAACTCTGTGCTTTGTCTCTTCCATATATTTTCTCCCAGTTTCATACATCCTCTTATTCTAAGTGCGCAGTCAATTCTGACTCTGAAGGTAATTGAAATGATGAGCCGTCTCTTGACCTTCTACGCCACCCGGCCTCTTGAGAAAGAAAGGTCCAACCCATCTGGGAAAGCTTTAAATGATCAATCGGGAGACACAAGAGAACTCTCAAGAAACATGCAGTGGAGAAGCTGCCATTTGCTCTACCTGTGAAAAGATTCCAAGGAAAGCATTAGAAAGTAACAGATCATATCAGTAGGTCAGCCAGTCAGTACAAATGAGTAGAGGATAGAAGTGCCACCAAAAAGATGGAAATACCAAAGTTCTTACAAAGTACATCATCTGCAAGCAAGAGATACATGATGAATGATCCATCTTAAAATCAAAGAATGAGGTCATTGGAATACCCAAAAAAAAATAAAAATTCAAGCCTATGTTCTATCTACATCAATAATGGAAGGTAGTCACATCAGATAGAAGGTGATGATTAACTTCCAGAGGATAGCATATGGATCACCATTCAGATAAAATCAGATCTAGATGAGCAGTCACAAATGCTCATAAAGATTACAGAAGATCAGAGTACCGACTGGGGCAAAGATGTTCTATCTGATTGTAAACGTTTGGAAGAAGAAGATTCAAATCCAATATTGAAAGTCATGATTCAACTTTGTAATCAAGTGAAGCACTGCATTATGTGGCTTTCACATCCAAAAAAAAAAAAAAAAAGAAAAAAAAGAAAAAAAGAAAAAAGAAAAAAAAAAGAAAATAGTATGATGTTGAATGGCATTGGAGCTCGACAGTAAGTCAATTGTCCCTCTCACTTCAAGAAGATGGTAGTTCCAACTAAATCCTGAAAGCAAGTGCGATCATTCTTCGAGATTCACAGCATGTTAGACCGGACTTTTGATTTTGGCCAATTACATCCCGCCTTTACAGGAAACGATCTCATCACTTCTTCATCATCAGAGAAATATTTCTCATCGGCATTAGACTCTCTCTCCCGTCTATCAATATGACGGCTTTCCAAGGAGTCTCTATCACAAGCCCTTCTTTTGATTATCAATTTTTATGGCATTGTATCTCATAATCATGTCATCAACTTATGTACAAATTCATGAATCTGGCTGGAACTCTCATATGTTGTTCATTACATCCAACGACTTCTCAAGGTTCCTATAAGCCCTTCATTTCTCAAGCCAATAAAATGGGATCTTCTCGGTAAGATAAACCCATTCTACATAAACAACCAAACATTTTCCCAATGGTAGACCCATGTGGACAGTTTCACATCAATCCTCATGGACCTTCAATATCAATACTCGTCAACAAACCTAAAGGTTTCAGGCCCAGATATGATCGTGACTGATTCGACATCTCGATGTAGCTTGTTGAGACACATGTTCCATCTGAACATCTCCAAGAAAGGAAAACATAATTCGGCACCATTTTTAATTTTGATGTGGGACTGCATTTCCCTAAGGTCGCTTTTAGTGATGATTCAAATAGCTACCTGCCTATCAGTACGGGTAGGTGTCAACTTAAACAGTGGGGCAAGGCTACCCATTTGTCATGAAAGTCATGCCGTTTGGATATCCGCTAAGGGTTTCAGACCATTGAATATGACCATAATTTTGACAATATACTCACCATATCAGGACTTTTTATTCAACCCAAGATGGGGTTTGCAAAAATAAAAAAAATAAAGGGAAGAAAAGAAACCTCAGCAGGGAAAAGCAACCCGAGAAACCTCAATGGGCAACCCATAATACCTCAGTGGGGATAGGCGACCTGATGCAACCTTAAAGCATTGCCTTCATTGGCCCTACATAGACAAATTCAGTGGTTCATGTAGACAAGTGTCATACCCAGTCTACCATCCATAAGGAAATGAACCCCTCTTGCTCTCCAGTGAATCATACTTAGAGGAGTTGAACAAACCATCGTCTATTTGCCTTTTGGGCTCCATAGCATTGCCTTTCAATAGAATTCTATCTTCAAATCCTTTGGTCATGTTAGGAAGAGAGCAAATTCTCATGGCCTGGTTACGGATGTAGCCAAATTCATTCAAATCATCAGTTCCCTCATTTTTCAAGATTCAAGAAGGGTTTATCTAAGAAATCACTTTCTGCAATCAATATATCAATCTTCCCTTGACCTTGGAAGCATGGTCAAATTCTGGATGCAATCCAGATTCAACCTAGTTCTAACTCTGTTAGATTGCCTGTGCCCTAGCACACTACAGTAGTGGTCTGTCACAACATGCAGACACTGTGGCATAGATATACCCTATGCAGAGGAATTGAACTTGATCATGAGCATTACATCTAGGATCCATTGTCTAGTCTAAAGTCATTGACTTTCCTAGTCAATAGAAGTAGGTCCGTCCAAGTTGGTTTCTGCCAAATTCTCAGTTCTCCCAATCATGTTGATGAAGAAAATCCAATATGGTCGCTCACCTATTAGGAGTTGGTCACCAAATTCTCTGAAGGAACACTTCGAATCCTTTGCTCCTCGTGCCTACTTTGAGGCCATGGTTCATTCATCTTTCAAAATTGACACAACAATATTACAAAGCCCTGAACTTTTCATGAGCCTAGATCAAGGGCCAAACCCAAGTCACATTTCATCGCCGCTTGGCTGTTCTACCAATTTGGTCTACCATAGTGCACAGTCAAAGAACTTAGTTGACCAGATGCCCCTTAACAGTTTAACACCAAGGTCAATCAATAAAATCACTTTGGTTAGAGACTGTCAAGCTCCTCTCATTCTTGTCCAAAATCCTCGCTAGAGTTTCTTTCAATCTAAAATCCAACAACACCAATGTTGGCTGAAGAAAATCATCACTTTCAAATTACATGGAACCTTTCCAAGGGAGCAACCAAGTCATCACTACCGTGCTAAAATTGAGTCAAACTTTCAGTACCAGGTCATAAATGGTAAATTTCAAATCTAGGTATCATGCTAGCGAAGTCCATGACACCATTTCCATTGATGTCATGTTTTGTGCCTTCACCAATAAAGCAGGAGCAAAAAAAAAAAAAACTTAAAAAACTGCCAAGGAATTCACCATCATTTCAAATATGTCCAACACTCTATAGGTTCAAAGTCAAGAGACTTCCAAGATGGGTCAGATTTCAACCCTAAAGGTTCAAAGTCAACAAAGCCTTCCTGTATGGGTCACTTTCAAGCATCCTAAAGGTTCATAGCCATAGAGCTTCCAAGAAGGATATTCCTACTTTCAATCCCGAAGGTCCAAAGTTAGTAGGAACTGCCAAGATGAGTCATTCAGTATCACCCTATAAGTGATCTTCTGAGTTCTTGCTCATTTTAGAATCAATAGAAAATTCCTCACCCTATAAGTGACCTTCTGAGTTCTTGCTCATTTCAGAATCAATAGCAAATTCCTCACCCTAAAAGTGACCTTTTGAGTCCTTGCTCATTTCAGAATCAAATGCGGAGCCCTAGCTCATCCAAAGATCAAATCAATCTCAGTCTAGAAATGAATCGAATGCAGAGCCCTAGCTCATCCAAAGTTCAAATCAATCTCAGTCTATAAGTGAATCAAATGTAGAGCCCTAGCTCATTCAAAGATCAAGTCAATCTCAGCCTATAAGGGAATCAAATGTAGAGCCCTAGCTCATCCAAAGTTCAAATCAATTTCAGCCTATAAGGGAATCAAATGCAAGGCCAATCTCAGCCTATTAGTGAATCAAATGTAGAGTCCAAGCTCATCCAAAGATCAAGTCAATCTCAGCCTATAAGTGAATCAAATGCAGAGCCATAGCTTATTTAGAAAATCAATCTCAAAATCTCAATCAAAAGAGCCTCAGTTCAATCAAAGAAAAGACAACAAGTCTTACATCCAGACAAATCAAAGCCGAACCCAAGCTCATACAAATGAACCTTGTATTCACAGCCTAGCTTCATACAAGAAGAGGTTCCAAGCCTACCAATCAGCCTTATATTCACAGCCTAGCTCCATACAAGAAAAGATTTATCAGCCAATAAATGGATCAAGCCAGGTCAAAGCCCACACATACCTTGCATCATGAAGAAGAGGTTCCCAGCCTACAAATGAGCCTTGTGCTCATAGACTAGCTTCGTACAAGAAGAGGTTTATCAGCCTACAAATGGATCAAGTCGGGTCCAAGCCCGCACATACCTTGCATCATGAGTTCTACCTCAGCAAGAAGAGGTTCCCAGCCTACAAATGAGCCTTGTACTCACAGCCTAGCTTCGTACAAGAAGAGGTTTATTAGCCTACAAATGGATCAAGGTGGGTCCAAGCCCGCACATACCTTGCCTCATGAGTTCCACTTCAGCAAGAAGAGGTTCCCAGCCTACAAATTATCCGTGTATTCACAGCCTAGCTTCATACAAGAAGAGGTTTATCGGCCTACAAATGGATCAAGCCGGGTTCAAGCCCGCACATACCTTGCATCATGAGTCACCTCAGCAAGAAGAGGTTCCCAGCCTATAAATGAGCCTTGTATTCATAGCCTAGCTTCATACAAGAAGAGGTTTATCAGCCTACAAATGGATCAAACTGGGTTCAAGCTCGCACGTACCTTGCATCATGAGTTCCACCTCAGTAAGAAGAGGTTCCCAGCCTACAAATGAGTCTTGTATTCACAGCCTAGCTTCATACAAGAAGAATAGTCACCAATCTTCCAAGAAGAGCAAACCTTCTTGCCAGTCGAACTAAGTTCTGGGCTTGATTTCAAGGACACCCTTAGAATACGTAGGCAATTTAGGATGAATTACCCTAAGTGCAACCCAATAAACAATCTCACTCATATCCCAAAAATGTGGTTCTTTTATCTTCAGCCTTCAATTGGTAACAATCTCGGCTAAAGAGGGGCATCTGTAAACATCCTATTTTTGCCACTCTCTACATAAGTGAACCAATATGATAGGTTTTCGACCTTTAATCTAAAGGTTGGTGATTCTCTAATGAACCCCATAGTAGGGTCATAGGCTATTACCTACTTGGATGAATAGGTCATGAAATTATCTTCGAAATGAGATCGGAATCATCAAATTCTGACATCAAATAAGGAAGATATCGTAGTTTGAAAATCCAAGGGCATTTATGTAATTATCGTATCATGCATGCATTATCATTCAAACTTCAAGACATCATATCTTGGTAATCTGATATCGAAATCAGATGATTCAAAGGCCAATATTCCTTATTTTCAGTCCTCTTCAAAGTGGACATAAAAAAAATCCCAGGTAGAAGTCACCAGTGGGTCCCATGCAAGATTACAAATGGAAATGATTATTTAATCTTTAAAAATTCAAGTTGGCCATTTCATTTCAAAATGAGATGATTCAAGCTCCAATATTCCTTATTTTTAATGTTCTACAAAGTGAACATAGAAAATTTGGAACAGATGCTATCAGAAAATTCCATATCGAAGGGTGACAGAAATAGACTATGAAATGTCAACCTTAGTCCAAACCAGCTTAATCCAGCTTAGTCTAACTTAGCTCGGCCCAGCTCAGACCAATCCAGACCAAGTTATGTTAGTCCATATGCATGCATTTCTTTTATATATGTTAATATATAATATATTATATATATATCATATATATATATATATATATATATATATATATATATATATATATATATATATATATATATATATATATATATATATATTAGGAAAGAGAGAGGAAAGTGAGGCCGTAGAAAGAGAGAGAAAAGAGAGGCCATAGGAAAGAGAATGGAAGAAAGAAAAAAAGGAAAGAGAGATAAATAAAAGAAAAAAAGAAAAGAAAAAAAAAGGGGGAAAAGATTCCCCTTCACGTTTTCTAGAAAGAAAACGTGAAAGAAAGAGAGAGGAGAAAGAAAGAAAGAAAAAAGAAAGGAAAGAAAAAGGAAAGAAAAAAAGAAAAAAGGAGAAAAAGAAAAAAAAGAAAAAAAATGAAAGAGAGGGAGAAAAGAAAAAAGGAAGGAAAAGAAGGAAGAAGAAAAGGAAAGAAGAAAGAAAGGAAAGAGAGAAGGATTTTTCTAGAAGAAGGAAGGAGAGAAAGGAAAGAGAGAAGGGGTTTTCTAAATGAAGAAGGAGAAAAAGGAATGAAAGGAAAAATAAAAAACATAGGAAGGAAGAAAAAAAAGGAAAGAAGAAAAAATGAAAAAAAAAAGATTTTCTAGAAAAAAGAAGAAAAGGAAGGAAGAGAGAAGAAGGAAAGAGGAGGAGAGGATTTTCTAGAAGAGGGAGAGATAGAGAACGTGTGGAATGGAGAAGGAGAAGAGAAAAAGGAAGGAAAAGAAGAAAGAAAAGAAGAAAAAGAAAAAAAAGATTTTCTAGAAAAAAGAAGAAAGGAAAGAAGGATCTTCTAGAAAAGGAGAGAAAAATTATAAATAGGCAAGAGAAGAGAGAGGAGGGTCTCTTTTTCCAGACCATAGAGAGAGGAGAATGTGAGTGAGGGAGAGAAAAATGTGAGTGTGAGAGAGAAAACGTGAGAGAGGGAGAAAGAAAGAGAGAGAAAAGAGAAAAGAAAGAAAAGAGAAGAAAAGAGAGAAAGAGAAGAGAGAAAGAAGCAGAAGAGAGGAGAAGGAGGATTCATATTCAAAGGGGGTTGATACAACCTCCAATCACCCTTCATCAATGGTTTCGCTCGATTTGAGCCCAAGGTTAGTACTCTTAACAAATTTAGAGGTCGTTATAATACTCGAATGCCAATTTTGCTTAAAAAGGCTAATTTCCATGAAATCTCAATCATGAATGTTCTATTACATGCTTGTTAATGTTAGGATGCTTATGTCTAATATTTTTCATGAATTATAATTTATCTAAGCTATTCAATGAAGAATTTTTGAATGATATACAATGAAGTTTGATGTTTTTTGTAAATTTCATAAAGTGGTTTTCTGATATGAAAATTCTAGATTTAGGGTTCAAACTTAGGACGTACATCATATGTAATTTTTCTAAGATTTTGAAGCCCAAAATTTTATGGGAGTCTCTCTGATATGTTAGAAGACTACCCTAAATATTTCGTTCCATTTGGAATTGAAGAAATATATCAAAAAATTTGTCTTTGACATTGCTATTTTTCTCGGATGTAATGCAATCCTCCGTCAGAAAGTCTCTAGACAAAGGCCTTATGGCCATAATCAAAAACTCCACTTAACATGAACTTTTTAGACATGAAATTCTTCTAAAAAATGGCACTGGTTTCATATTTGTTCCATTTTTTGTTGAATTGACATCAATTTTTAAGTGCATAGTTCTCTGATTTTGAATCTGTCTTGATGTACTGATTTGCATGATTGAAAAGAGTCATTTTTCACAAAGGAAAATATACTGTGTTAACTTTTTTTTCTTAATGAAATTTTAGATCAGACAGTTATCTACATAGACATATGTTTGTATTTAATTTTCATTAACAATAGAATTTTATTTGGAATTTATGGTGCAACTGGTCAAAAATCTGGAACAGATTTGACCAATGCTCATGTTCGGTCTTAGGGCATATCTTTGACCTGTTTTGGCTTTCTGTTGGGATTCAAATACTTCATATGAAATATAATATATTAAGTCATATTTCTATGAAAAAAAGTTGAACTTTATTTGAGTTTCGAAAGACCTACTTATGGTTATTCTTGTATAATGTGACAAATCCGAATACAGTTCATAGTTTTGTCCATTATCTGGAACCTTGTGTCACAATTTTCACAGTTTTGAGTAATTAATCTTCCCAAATTTCTTCATAAGAATTATAATTTTTCAAAGAACATTGAACATATGTTTGTTTTGATAATTTTTCACTTTTCAAAAAAAAGTTTCATTGATGTCTCATTCATTATAACATCAATGATTATTTAAATGAATTCTGCCACATTTGGATAAATGGCTATATTTGGAGCATTCATATGCTTTGTTTGGATTGTGCATACCATGTTCCACCTCAGTAAGAAGAGGTTCCCAGCCTATAAATGAGTCTTGTATTCACAGCCTAGCTTCATACAAGAAGAATAGTCACCAATCTTCCAAGAAGAGCAAACCTTCTTGCCAGTCGAACTAAGTTCTGGGCTTGATTTCAAGGACACCCTTAGAATACGTAGGCAGTTTAGGATGAATTACTCTAAGTGCAGCCCAATAAACAATCTCACTCATATCCCAAAAATGTGGTTCTTTTATCTTCAGCCTTCAATTGGTAACAATCTCGGTTAAAGAGGGGCATCTGTAAACATCCCATTTTTGCCACCCTCTACATAAGTGAACCAATATGGTAGGTTTTCGACCTTTAATCCAAAGGTTGGTGATTCTCTAATGAACCCCATAGTAGGGTCATAGGCTATTACCTACTTGGATGAATAGGTCATGAAATTATCTTCGAAATGAGATCGGAATCATCAAATTCTGACGTCAAACAAGGAAGATATCGTAGTTTGAAAATGCAAGGGCATTTATGTAATTATTGTATCATGCATGCATTATCATTCAAACTTCAAGACATCATATCTTGGTCATATGATATCGGAATCAGATGATTCAAAGGCCAATATTCCTTATTTTCAGTCCTCTTCAAAGTGGACATAAAAAAAATCCCAGGTAGAAGTCACCAGTGGGTCCCATGCAAGATTACAAATGAAAATGGTTATTTAATCTTCAAAAATTCTTAAGTTGGCCATTTCATTTCCAAATGAGATGATTCAAGCTCCAATATTCCTTATTTTTAATGTTCTACATAGTGAACATAGAAAATTTGGAACAGATGTTATCAGAAAATTTCATATGGAAGGGTGACAGAAATAGACTATGAAATGTCAACCTTAGTCCAAACCAGCTTAATCCAGCTTAGTCTAACTTAGCTCGGCCCAGCTCAGACCAATCCAGACCAAGTTATGTCAGTCCATATGCATGCATTTCTTTTATA
Organism: Protea cynaroides; assembly: GCA_028583415.1. Taxonomy (NCBI): domain Eukaryota; kingdom Viridiplantae; phylum Streptophyta; class Magnoliopsida; order Proteales; family Proteaceae; genus Protea; species Protea cynaroides. Next base: position 20,445,708 of record CM053270.1, read on the forward strand.
TATGTATAATATATAATATATTATTATATATAATACATATATATATCTCTTATGGATATATTATATATATATATATATTAGGAAAGAGAGAGGAAAGTGAGGCCGTAGAAAGAGAGAGAAAAGAGAGGCCACAGGAAAGAGAATGGAAGAAAGAAAAAAAGGAAAGAGATAAATAAAAGAAAAAAAAAGGGGAAAAGATTCCCCTTCACGTTTTCTAGAAAGAAAACGTGAAAGAGAGAGGGAGAAAGAAAGAAAGAAAAAAGGAAGGAAAGAAAAAGGAAAGAAAAAAAGAAAAAAGGAGAAAAAGAAAAAAAAGAAAAAAAAATGAAAGAGAGGGAGAAAAGAAAAAAGGAAGGAAAAGAAGGAAGAAGAAAAGGAAAGAAGAAAGAAAGGAAAGAGAGAAGGATTTTTCTAGAAGAAGGAAGGAGAGAAAGGAAAGAGAGAAGGGGTTTTCTAGAAGAAGAAGGAGAAAAAGGAAAGAAAGGAAGAAGAAAAAAACGTGGGAAGGAAGAAAAGAAAGGAAAGAAGAAAAAATGAAAAAAAAAAGATTTTCTAGAAAAAAGAAGAAAAAGAAGGAAGAGAGAAGAAGGAAAGAGGAGGAGAGGATTTTCTAGAAGATGAAGAGATAGAGAACGTGTGGAATGGAGAAGGAGAAGAGAAAAAGGAAGGAAAAGAAGAAAGGTATTTTCTAGAAAAAAGAAGAAAGGAAAGAAGGATCTTTTTGAAAAGGAGAGAAAAATTATAAATAGGCAAGAGAAGAGAGAGAAGGGTCTCTTTTTCCAGACCATAGAGAGAGGAGAACGTGGGTGAGGGAGAGAAAAATGTGAGTGTGAGAGAGAAAACGTGAGAGAGGGGGAAAGAAAGAGAGAGAAAAGAGAAGAAAGAAAAGAGAAGAAGAAAAGAGAGAAAGAGAAGAGAGAAAGAAGCAAAAGAGAGGATTAGCAAGATTCACATTCAAAGGGGGTTGATACGACCTCCAATCACCCTTCATCAATAGTTTTTCTCGATTTGAGCCCAAGGTTAGTACTCTAAACAAATTTAGAGGTCCTTATAATACTCGAATGCCAATTTTGATTAAAAAGGCTAATTTCCATGAAATCTCAATCATGAATGCTCTATTATATGTTTGTTAATGTTAGGATGCTTATGTCTAACATTTTTCATGAATTATAATTTGTTTAAGATATTCAATGATGAATTTTTGAATGATATACAATGATGTTTGATGTTTTTTGTAAATTTCATAAAGTGGTTTTCTGATTTGAAAATTCCAGATTTAGGGTTCAAACTTAGGACATACATCATATGTATTTTTTCTAAAATTTTGAAGCCCGAAATTTTATGGTAGTCTCTCTGATATGTTAGAAGACTACCCTAAAAATTTCATTCCATTTGGAATTAAAAAAATATATCAAAACATTTGGCTTTGACATTGCTATTTTTCGAAGAATGTAATGCAATCCTCCGTCAGAAAGTCTCTAGACAAAGGCCTTATGGCCATAATCAGAAAATCCACTTAACATGAAATTTTTATACATGAAAGTCTTCTAAAAAATGGCACTAGTTTCATATTTTTTCCATTTTTTTTGAATTGATATCAATTTTTAAGTGCATAGTTCTTTGATTTTGAATCTGTCATGATGTACTGATTTGCATGATTAAAAAGAGTCACTTTTTCACAAACGAAAATATACTGTTTTAACTTGTTTTTCTTAATGAAATTTTAGATCAGACAGTTATCTACATAGTCATATGTCTGTATTTAATTTTCATTAAGAATACAATTTTATTTGGAATTTATGGTGCAACTGGTCAAAAATCTAGAACAGATTTGACCAGTGCACATGTTTGGTCTTAGGGCATATCTTTGACCTGTTTTACCTTTCTGTTGGGATTCAAATCCTTTATATGAAATATAATATATTAAGTCATCTTTCTATGAAAAAAAGTTGAACTTGATTTGAGTTTCGAAAGACCAACTTATGGTTATTCTTGTATAACGTGACAAATCTGAATATAGTTCATAGTTTTGTCCATTATCTGGAACCTTGTGTCACAATTTTCACAGTTTTGAGTCATTAATCTTCCCAAATTTCTTCATAAGAATTATAATTTTTCAAAGAACATTGAACATATGTTTGTTTTGATAATTTTATACTTTTAAAAAAAAAAAAAGTTTCATTGATGTCTCATTCATTATAACATCAATGATTGTTTAAATGAATTCTGTCATATTTGGATAAATGGTTATATTTGGAGCATTCATATGCTTTGTTTGGATTGTGCATACCATGTTTGCCACATTTCATGTATTGCTATTTTTGATAGAATAGGTAAATTTCTACCATATTTTAGAAAAATCTTAATTTTTTTTAAGTCTTACTATGTTTAAAAATAACATATAAGATCTTTCCTTTTATTGAAAAATTCATATCATATATGCATTCTATGATTGGTACTTACCATATTGATATATAGATCCATATTAGATCTTGCATATTAGATCTTGCCATATTAGACCTTGCCATGCTTAAATCTTGCCATATTAGATCTTTCCATATTAGATCTTACCATATTAGGCTCTTGCTTTATTTGCAATACATACCATATTTGAGAGATTTTAAACAATCTTACTACATGTGAATTTTTGCCATAAATATTTTATATGCCATATTTAGATAGAATATTCTATTTTGGGCAATAATTTAATTTATGCAACACCCTAGTCGAACTGCCATATCTGCACACTTCTAGAAGACAATCTAGGTGTGGGGACGTGCATTTAGGCACCCACATTCTTGGGAAGGGCATAATGGAAATAATAAAAAAACCTTAATAAAGAAAGAAAAAATGCTTTGCCAAACCTTTCAAAATTAGAATTCAGGATGAAAATGGTAATTTAGGATGATTTTGTTCCTCGGTAAACCCTAAACCTAGAATAGGTTCTAAACCCTAACCTAGAATAGGTTCTCAATCCCAAACCTAGAACAGGTTATATTTCGAACTACGTGGATTCTAATTCCTAGGGTAAACCCTAGGATACGTAGGCTATTTGGGAGAAACCCAAATTTGGATCCACACATTTAGTCTACTCGGACTATCCATAGATCCACTAGGATATCCATTCCCATTTCAACCCAGAGTCCTGAACTACGTGAATTCTGATTCCGAGGTCAAACCCTAGGATACGTAGGCTATTTGGGAGAAACCCAAATTCGGATCCACACCTTAGTCCACTCGGACTATCCATAGATCCACTAGGATATCCCCCATATTTTAACCCAAGTAAGGTTATCCAAACCTTAGTCCACTTGGACTATCCATAGATCCACTAGGATATTTATCCATATTTTGACCCACATAGGGTTATCCACATTCCAATCCAGAATGGGTTATCCATATTTCAACCAAAATAAGGTTATCCTTAGATCTACTAGGACTATCTATCAGTCCACATGGACTATCCAGATCCTAACCCATAGGGTTTCTCAGCCATTCAAGCATAAATTTTAACTTGAACAAAGAACTTAATCATGCACAAGCATAAATCACATCCATAAACTTTAATCACACCTGAACTACGATGGTGAACCTGATTTTCAGAATAAATCCGTAATACGTAGGCAATCTGATGGATACAGATTTGGTTCAATGATATCAAACCACTTGGTTTGGTTTGGTTTGGTTTAACAAATAGAGTCTAGCATAGGAAAGGTATAGGAGACCGATTTTGATCGGGCGGTTTGGGTGCCTAACCCCTTCCCATAATCGTAACCTGACGCTTACCCAATCTCTGATGGACCAGAAATCCAATCTAAGGGTCATGAGTCAATCGAAGTCTTATTTTGGGGTGAGATTTTACATTTCTAAGGTCCTAGACCTAAATCTAGGTGGCGACTCCAAAAGATTTCAATCTTTGTCCTCACAATGACGTGTATTGCAAATAAGGCAAAAACCTAATATGGTAAGATCTAAGCATGGCAAGATCTAATATGGCAAGATCTAAGCATGACAAGATTTAATAGGCATCTATATATCAATATGGTAAGATCTAATATGTATCTATATATCAATATGGTATGTACCAATCATAAAATGCATATATGACATGAATTTTTTCAAAAAAGAAAAGATCTCATATGCTCTTTTCTAAGCATAGTAAGACTTAAAAATAGTAATTATTAAGATTTTGCTAAAATATGGTAAAATTTTATCTATTCTACCAAAAATAGCAACACATGGAATGTGATAAACATGGTATGCACAATCCAAAAAAAGCATATGAATGCTCCAAATATGGTCATTTATCCAAATATGGCAGAATTTACTTAAACAATCATTGATGTTATAATGAATGAGACATCAATGAAATATTTTTTTTGAAAAGTACAAAATTATCAAATTATATATATATATATATATATATATATGTTCAATGTTATTTGAAAAAAATTGTAATTTTTATGAAGAAATTTAGAAAGATTAACGACCCAAAACTGTCAAAATTGTGACACAAGGTTTCAGATAATGGACAAAACTATGAACTGTATTCAGATTTTGTCACATTACACATGAATAATCATAAGTGGGTCTTTCGAAACTCAAATCAAGCTCAATATTTTTTCATAGAAAGATGACTTAATATTTTATATTTCATATGAAGGAGTTGAATCCCAAAAGAAAGTAAAAACAGGTCAAAGATATGCCCTAAGACCGAACATGTGCACTGGTCAAATCGGTTTCAGATTTTTGACCAGTTACACCATAAATTCCAAAAAAAATTCTATTCTTAATAAAAATTAAATACAGACATATGTCTATGTAGATAACTGTCTGATATAAAATTTCATCAAGAAAAACAAGTTAAAATAGTATATTTTCTTTGTAAAAAATGATTCTTTTCAATCATGCAAATCAGTACATCATGACAGATTCAAAATCAGATCACTATGCATTTAAAAATTGATATCAATTCAATAAAAAATTGAAAAAAAATACGAAACCAGTGCCATTTTTTAGAAGACATTCATGTCTAAAAAGTTTATATTAAGTGGATTTTCTGATTATGACCATAAGATCTTTGTCTAGGGACTTTCTGATGGAGGATTGCTTTACATCCGAGAAAAACAACAATGTCAAAGATAAATTTTTTGATATATTTTTCCAATTCCAAATGAAACGAAATTTTTAGGATAGTCTTATAAGATATTAAAGAGACTCGCATAAAAAATTGGGCTTCAAAATCTTAGAAAAAATACATGTGATGTACGTCCTAATTTTGAATCCTAAATCTGGAAATTTCAGATTAGAAAACCACTTTATGAAATTTACAAAAAACATCAAACATCATTGTATATCATTCAAAACTTCATCATTGAATATCTTAGACAAATTATCATTCATGAAAAATGCTAGACATAGGCATCCTAACATTAACAAGCATGTAATAGAGCATTCATGATTGAGATTTCATGGAAATTAGTATTTTTCAAGCAAAATTGGCATTCGAGTATTCTAATGACCTCTAAATTTCTTTAGAGTACTAATCTTGTGCTCAAATCGAGTGAAACTGGAGGATGTATCAACCCCTTTGAATGTGAATCCTCCTTCTCCTCTCTTTTGCTTCTCTCTCTCTTCTCTTTCTCTCTTTTCTTCTTCTCTTTTCTTTCTTTTTTCTTTTGTTCTCTCTTTCTTCTCTCTTTCTTTCTCCCTCTCTCACGTTTTCTCTCTCTCTCACGTCCTCCTCTCTCTATCACGTTCTCCCCTCTCTATGGTCTGGAAAAAGAAGGCCTCCTCTCTCTTCTCTTGGCCTATTTATGCTTTTTCTAGAAGATCCTTCTTTCCTTTCTTCTTTTTCTAGAAAATCTTTTTTTCTTCCTTTTTTCTTCTTTCCTTTCTTCTCTTCCTTCCATTTTCTCTTCTTCCTCTCTATTCCACACGTTTTCTTCTTTTCCCTCTTCTAGAAAATCCTCTCCTCTTCTTTCCTTCTTCTCACTTCCTTCATTTTCTTCTTTTTCTTTTAGAAAATCCTTTCTTTCCATTTTTTATTCTTTCCTTTCTTCTCTTTCTTCCCATGTTTTTTCTTCTTCATTTCTTTCCTTTTTCTCTTTCTTCTTCTAGAAAATCCCTTCTCTCTTTCCTTCTTCTAGAAAATTCATTCTCTTTCCTTTCTTTCTTCTTTCCTTTTTTTCTCCCTTCTTTTCCTTCCTTTTTTTTTCTTTCTCCCTCTCTTTTCATGTTTTCTTTCTTAGAAAATGCTTCCTTTTTTTCTTTTTTTCTTTTTCTTATTTTTCTTCATTTTTTCTTTTTTTTTTCTTTCCTTCCTCTTTCCTTCCTTTTCTTTTTTTTTCTTTCTCCCTCTCTCTTTCACGTTTTCTTTCTACAAAATGTGAAGGGGAATCTTTTCCTTTTCCTTTTTTTTTTCTTTTTTCTTTTATTTCTCTCTTTCATTTTTTTTCTCCCATTCTCTTTCCTATGTCCTCTCTTTCCTCTCTCTTTCCACGGCCTCACTTTCCTCTCTCTTTCCTATATATATATATATATATATATATATATATATATATATATATATATATATATATATATATATATATACAATAATATATTATACATTATACACATATAAAAGGAATGCATGCATATGACTAACATAACTTGATCTGGATTGGTCTAGACTGGGCCGGGCTAAGTTAGACTAAGCTGAATTAAGCTGGTTTGGACTAAGGTTGACATTTCATAGTCCATTTTTGTCACATTTTCATATGAAATTTTTTGATAACATCTATTTCAAATTTTCTACATTCACTTTGTAGAACATTAAAAATGAGGAATATTGGAACTTGAATCACCTCATTTGGAAATAAAATGGCCAATTTTTGAATTTCTGAAGTTTAAGCAGGCTAATTATCGATAATTTGACTGACCATTCTGCATGGGATTCTTCGGAGACTTCTACCAGAAATCCTTTACGTCCACTTTATAGAGTACTAAAAATGGAACATAATGAAACTAAAATTACCTGATTTGGATATGGGGTGACCAAAATATGAATTTTCGAAGATTAAATGACCATTTCCATGTGTAATTTTGCATGGGACCCTTCGAAGATTTCTACTCGAGGTTTTTTTTATGTCCACTTTGTAGAACATTACAAATGAAGAATAATGGTCTTGGAATCATCTGAATCCGACGTAGAACGACAAAGATATGAAGCTTTGAAGTTCTAACGATAATTTTGCATGAAATCTTGCATGGGACCCACTGGTGACTTCTACCCGGAATTTTTCACGTCCACTTTAAAGAGGACTGAAAATAAGAAATATTGGCCTTTGAATTATCTGATTCCGATATCAGATGACCCAGATATGATGTCTTGAAGTTTGAATGATAATGCATGCATCATACAATAATTATGTAAATGCCCTTGCACTTTCAAACTGCGATATATTCTTTGTTTGACGTTATAATTTGATGATTCCGGTCTCATTTCGAAGATAATTTCACGACCTGTACATCCAAGTAGGTAATATCCAATGACCCTACTGTGGGGTTCATTAGAGAATCACCAACCTTTGGGTTAAAAGCCAGAAACTTGCCATATTGGTTCACTTATGCTGAGGGGGGCAAAAATGGGGTGCTTGCAGGATGGATGATTTAGGTTTCTCCTAATCCTATCTTCTTCATGAACTATTCTAGGCTCTTAATTCATGTAAGGAATTAGGTTCATACCTTAGGTTTGCTGAGATTCAGAGTTTTCTCTGAACTTTCCTCTTCCTTGGTCTTCTTCTTCAATTTTCCTTCCCTTCCTTCTCTTCTCTTTCTCTCACTTTTAATTAGGGTTCTAAAGGAGTGAAAGAGGCTAAGGGATGTTTTATTTATGGAGAAAAACCCACCATAATATGCCCCAATGAGTTTAGGAAAGACCCCCCTTCGAATTAGGAAGGTTTCCTAAATCCGATTTCTGACTATTTCTGTGGGGTCGCAGGTGGGGTCGCAGAATCCATCGACCCTACCTTTTTAAAACATCCGACCCCACGACCAAAAGTCATGGGTTGGACTCTTTTAATGTGGGGTCGATCATACCTGTTTAGGCATGCGACCACACACTCATATTTGACTGTTTTTGAGTTAAATTTCATACCTGGTCTTGTGGTTTCTTCAAGCACTTGGTCCACTTGGCTTGACCATGATTATAAGACCCGCACGCCATGAACCTGGTCTAACCTTACATTTCGTGTCATGACCCATCTACATATCATGGTCGAGCCAAGTGGACCAAGTGTGTGAAGAAACCCAAGACCCAATATGAAATTTTACTCAAAAAATAGTCAAAATGAGGGTAGGGTCACATGCCTAAACAGGCAGGTCCGACCCCCCCATCGACCCCCACCATTGACCCGTGACCAGGGGTCGCAGGGGGTCTCAAATTGTCCGACCCCCCCATCGACCCCCCCATCAACCCTCGGTAATCGGGAAAAACAGCACGAACCAAAAATTAGGAAACTTTCCTAATTTCAATTGGAACCTTTCCTAAACTCAATGAGACTTATTTTGGGAGGTTTTACTCTATAATAGGACGTCCCTATGCCTCTTTCACTCCTTTTACAACTCTAATTGGATTGAGAGAAAGAGAAGAGAAGGAAGAGAAGGAGAAGAGAAGGAAAGTGGAGAAGAAGACCAAAGAGAAGGGATTCAGGGGAAGAAGCATACTTCTCAAGTATGGATACTATTTCCATGAATTTCTAAAGACCTTAGTGTAGATAATGAAGAGGGTATGATCTAAGAGAAACCCAAATCACCCATCCATGGTTAGGTTTCAATGGAAACCATGGAGGAGATCATTGAAACCATGAAGGGAATAAAGAATAGTTCTACACCATAGAACATGTATGGAATGGACTATAGAAGGAAGCCATAGGACCCAAACATGAAAGAATGAACAAAATTGATATTCTCGACTCAAACCATGGGGGGTTGCACCTAGGGTCGATGGAACATCCGACCCTACCATCGACCCCCAGTATTTAGGAAACCCAGGGAAGTGGTGGTCGCACCTAGGGTCGATGGAACATCCGACCCTAGCATCGACCCCTAGTATTCGGGATGTCCAGAATAGGGGTGGTCGCACCCAGGGTCGATGGAACCTTCGACCCTGGCATCGACCCTACTACAGGGGGTTGCAGTATACTACTACCCTAGCATCGACCCATCCTGCTACCCCCAGTTAACAATAAGCTGTAAAAATTAGAATAAATTCTAATTAAATACTATCAACTTTGTTAGGTCTTCTAACGATATAATATTGATATAAAGGTGATTCTTAAGACTTGAAAGAGGACCTACAAACAAGCAAAGGTGAGGGAACAAGACCTAAACTAATTGATTAATAACAAACTATTTTTATTTCTTGAGTCCAATACCATGATTGTGATATGTGTTATGCTTGTAGTGTGCATTCAATATGTCATCCAATATTTCTATTATTACTGTTCATGCATATTTAAATTTATTGATTATAACATGATGATGTTGATGATGGTAGGAATAGGCATGTGAATGTTTGTGTTTGGCTGATGTACATGGTTGGGATGGTATCAACCGGTACTTCGATGCCGTTCTCATTGGGGTATATTGTGCCATGGTCTATTCAAGTCATGTCCACTAAGAAAGTGTTAGTGTGCTTGATGTGAGTGGAGCATCAGGGGGAGGACGTGACATTGTGGTTTAGCCTGGTCACCAGACTCTAGCTTTATCTCTACTCAAGTCTTGTCCACTAACATTGTCGTTTCGCCATTACCTTAGCGAAACTAATATGTCGTAGGGCATCAGGGGGGGGGACGTAGCATTGTGGTTCAGCCTGGTCACCAGACCCTAGCTCTATCTCTATGGATGTATTGAGGGATGCTGGGGTGAGGCCTTGGATACATTGTTTGACATTAGGGTTGGTTAGTTAAGAGCCCAGTTTGCAAGCCCTCGCCAACAGGGGCTTACGTGTTGGTATGGGCAACCGGTATAGCCATGCCGTTTTCATGGGATGTATATTTTCCATGGTGGGTGCATGTGGGACGACAATTTCATTTTCTTTGGGAGGATTCATACACTCGTGTATAGAGGTGAGGCGGCCACCGAACCTTTCTATAGCACATTGCAAACTTATTTACCAGACCACAGATATGAATTGAATGCATGCATATGTTTGTTGCATTATTTTTTTTACTCACTGAGCTCAAGTTGGAGAGCTGACCCTCGTGCGTACAATTCTTTTTAGTCTTTGATGTTGCAGGTACTATAATTGAAGATTATGTCGACACGCCAACATATGAACATGTAGCGGCTATGATGAGCAAGCTGTGGAGGACGAACATGATTCGTTAAACGAGTGTTTCAACACTGGATACTTTTAGTGTTTAGTTTTCTTATTTGGATATTGTAATATGTATTAAATTATGTTTTGGTTACTTGGAAATAAATGAAATATTAATTATTTATCATGATTAGACCTCAGTTCATTATCTGTAAGACTTTCGCTATTTACTTTATTACCTCTGATTAATGTGGAATGTGTTTTGGTTTATCATATGTGGGATAGCCTATTCGAGATCCTGTTTGAACCGTTGGTTTATTGACGGTTCATCACACTATTCTGGTTGGTGCAGAATTGGGGTGTGACAATGATAGGTAGACCTGGTATAAGGTGGTAAGACCGGTTAGTTCGATATGGGTCTTACAACTTCCCCCCTCTTATTAGAAATTTCGTCCTTGAAATTTACACATACCTTCTGAGTCGAAAAGGTGAGGATATTGCTTCCGCATAGCATTCTCTTCTTCCCATGTGATCTCTTCTATATCTCGGCTCCTCCAGGTGACCTTAACATAATAAATGTCATGGTTGCGTAGACGTTGAATCTTTTGGCTGGTGATTTCAGTTGGTGCTACTTCGAATGTCAAATCATCAGTTAGATCTGGTGGATCCACTGTCAAAACGTGTGTTGGATCTCTAACGTACTTCTTTAATAATGAGATATGAAATGCATCATGCACACTTGTCATAGATGGTGGTAATGCTAATTGATAAGCTACTTTTCCACGTTTAACTAGAATCTCATATGGCCAGACATATCTCGGACTCAACTTCCCTTTCTGTCCTAATCGTTTTAAACCTTGCATAGGTGATACTTTCAAGAATACCTTATCGCATACGATAAATTCAAGGTCTCGACGTCGAGTATCTGCATACTGTTTCTGACGATTCTGAGCCGTTCTAACTCTTTCCTTAATAATGTTGACTACACGACAAGTTTTTTTAACAAATTCTGTTCCAACAATACTCCGTTCACCAACTTTATTCCAAAACAAAGGAGTTCGACACTTCCTACCATACAGTGCTTCATAGGGTGACATCTGTATAATAGCCTGATAGCTATTGTTATAGGCAAACTCGATTAATGGTTGCTTCTCATCCCATTATCCTTTGAAATCAATAACACAGGCTTGAAGCATGTCTTCTAAAATCTGAATGGTACGCTCCAACTATCCGTCTATCTGAGGATGGAATGCAGTACTGAATTTCAATGTTGTACCCATAGCCTTCTGTAATCCTTTCCAAAACTTTGAGGTAAAACATGGGTCTCTATCGGACACAATGCATTCAGGTACCCCATGTAATCTGACAATATTATCCACATATAGCTTGTTTAACCTCTCCAGGGTATACTGTGGTTGTATAGCTATAAAGCGAGCTATTTTAGTCAGACAATCTACAATCACCCACACCGCGTCAACTACTCGGGGAGTCAATGGTAACCCGGTGATGAAGTCCATAGTGATGTAGTCCCATTTCCATGCTGGTTCTGGCAGTGGTTGCAACAATCCTGTAGGTCTTTGCCGTTCAGCCTTTACCCTCTGATAATTTAGGCATTGAGACATGAATTTAGCTACATCTGCTGTCATTCCTCTCCACCAATATAATTTCTTTAAATCATGATACATCTTTGTACCTCCAGGATGTACCGAATAAGCGGTGGTGTGAGCTTCCTTCATTAGTCTGTGTCTAATGTCCAAGTTTTCAATTTCAGGAACACATACTCTTCCTTTGTACTTCAGTACCTTCTCATCATCCATGGTGAACTGAGGAATAGTTCTACCTTTTTCGATGTCTTCTTGTACCGTTCTCAGATAAGGGTCTGATTTAAGAGCGGCTTTCACTTCATCAATTATATCAGGTCCAATCTTCAATGTTACGAACATATTTGAAAGCCGATGAATAAACCCTTGGTTGGTTGATCCGTCTGGTGCATCTATCATGAACTGCTCATTACCATGATGAATACTTTTCCTGTAACACACATTGCCGCAGTTATGTTAACCTCTCCTTGAAATTTTATCATTCTCTTTCTGCTTAGTGCATCAGCAACTACATTAGCCTTTCCTGGATGATACTGGATATCACAATCATAATCCTTCAATAATTCTAGCCGTCTACTTTGTCTCATGTTCAACTCCTTCTGATTAAAAAGATAAGTGAGACTCTTATGATCTGATTTAATCTGAAATTTCTCTCCATACGAATAATGTCTCCATATCTTGACAGCATGTACTACTGCTGCTAATTCTAAGTCATGAGTGGGATAGTTCTTCTCATGTGTCTTCAGTTGTCTTAAGGCATACGTAACTATTTGTTCTCCTTGCATAAGTACACATCCTAAACCCAATCCAGACGCATCAGTGTACAAGGTAAATGGTTGTCCTGGAATAGGAATAGTCAAGATGGGAGTAGATATCAATCTAGCCTTCAATGTTTGAAAATTTTTCTCACATTTGTCGGTCCAAACAAACTTTTCTCCTTTCTTAGTCAAACTGTAAAAGGTACGAAAATTCTGGAGTAGTCTTCCATGAATCGTCAATAATACCCAACTAGACCTAGGAAACTTTTAATTTCTGCAACACTCTTAGGTGCTTCCCACTTCACAATGGCTTCAATCTTGCTAGAATCTACTTTAATTCCCTCAGCGGATACAACATGGCCTAAGAAAGCGACCTCATTTAGTGAAAACTCACACTTTGTAAATTTGGCGTAAAGCTTCTCTTTTCTTAGTCGCTGCAGAGCAGCTCTTAGATTCATGACATGAGTTTCCTTGTCTTTGAAGGACCAATATATCATCAATAAACACAATGACAGACGTATCCAACATATCATGGAATACCCATTTCATGAGTTCCATAAAAGTTACGGGTGTGTTAGTTAATCCAAAAGACATGACTAAAAATTCATAATGTCTGTATCTTGTTTTGAATGCTGTCTTTGGAATATCACCTTCCTTAGTCTTTAACTGATAGTATCCTGACCGAAGATCAATCTTGGAGAACACCTTGGCACCTTGCAACTGATCGAACAAGTCATCGATCCGAGACAATGGGTACCGATTCTTGATTGTAAGCTTATTCAATTCTCAATAGTCTATACACAGTCGAATGCTACCGTCCTTCTTCTTTACAAACAATACTGGCACTCCCCATGGTGATATGCTAGGTCTGATATAACCCTTGTCTAGTAATTCCTATAACTGTACCTTTAATTCCTTCAGTTCAGTAGGAGCCATTCGATAGGGTGCTTTAGATACTGACGCGGCTCTAGGTATCAGATCTATAACGAACTCTGTCGCTCGGTTGGGAGGTAGTCTTGGTAGTTCCTCAGAAAATACATCTGAAAAGTCACGCACAACATCAATATTCTCCATTCGTGGTACTTCCTTGGTGAGATCAACTGATACTAGATAACCAACTTCTCCTTTCTTAAGGCATTTTTTAGCCTTTAATGCAGAGAGGATGAGTTTTCATTTACGGGGAAGTTTGGTTCCCGCAAAACTAAACTCTGCTCCTTCCTTATCTTTAAATGTCAGCTTCTTTTCTGCATGTAATAGGTTTGCAGAATGTCGAGCTAACCAATCCATTCCCAAGATAACGTCAAAGTTTGCCATTTCGAGTTGAATCAGGGTTGCATCCAAAATCTACTCGTCGATAAGAACTGGACATGGTCCATAACCTTTTTCTAATTCCACCTCTAATCCCATAGGCGATCATACAAGCAATTTGTAGTCTAAAGATCTGAGGGGTAGATTTAGCTTCTTTCCAAATGTCACAGATATAAAAGAATGAGTAGCTCCAGAATCAAAGAGTACTCTAGTGGGTATGTCATTAATAGGTACAATACCTGTGATTTGTTTTAATTTAGTCTACATACTCACACAAGGTAACATAAAATGAAAGGTTCAGGTCATACCTGTGACCACATTAGGCGATGCGGCAGCATCCTCAGATATAACTGCATAAACCTTTCCTTGCTGTAGCTGCTTCTTGGGCTTAGGACATTCCCTGGAATAATGTCCCACTTGATTGCAGTTGTAGCATTTTACTCCTTCATTATTTTGCTTTTGTTGAGGTTGGACCGTTGGAGTAGTCTTGGTTGCAGCATTGAATCCTTGAGTACGAAAGGGTTTGAATGTCTTTGTGTTCCCTCCGTTATAAGAATTTCTATTTGGCCTCTTGATACCTCTATTCTGAGCAAAATAGCTCTCTCTGGCTCGATTCTAGTACTCGAGCAATCTGCACTGCTTCATTATAAACCTTCTTTTTCAGCCCCAAAACATGCTCTCGAATGCTTCCCTTAAGTCCCATGATGAACCTTCGGGTTTTAGTATTTTCCTCCTGCATGCTAGAGGGAGCAAAGAAAAATAGCTCTTCATAACGCTGTTGGTATGCATCCACCGTCATCTGTCCCTAATACAGACTCAGAAACTCTCTTTCCATAGCATCTCTGAAACTTCTGGGAAAGTACTTCTCGAAGAATGCCTCTTTATAGATAGCCCAGGTCAATTGGGCGTGCTTAGTTAACAGATAAGTCTGAGTGGACTTCCACCAGTGGTGTGCATCGCCTTTCAGCATAAATGTTGGACACAGTACTTTCTCCTCCTCATTAACTGTCATCATCATGAAATTCCTTTCCATCTCGTCGATCCAGTGAGCTGGCCACAAAGGATCTGTTGGTTTACTATTATATTCTTTAGGCTTCATTTTCAGAAAATCCTCGATTAGTCGAGAGTGGTCCAACTGATACGAAACATAGGCCCCATACATAGGTGGTTGATATTGGTAGCTGCCTTGGGCTACCTCAGGGTTCTGTACTGGAGCTTGCACAACTGGCATTTGAGGTACTTGGGGTACCATGTTGCTACCCCCTGGTACTGTGCTAGCTTGTCCGGCTGGCATAGGTGTCATATGTGCAGCTGGAAAAACCATTCCTATAGCAGCTTGCATATTGGCTTGCACCTGTTGTATTTGCTGCAGCTGTTGTGCCAAGTTCATTACTGTTGTGGCCAAATCTATAGGTGGGGCTGGAAAGTTTGTAAGATTTACCTAGCTATTAGCTCCTGGTGTTGCCATATTCTGATTCTCTTGTACTTCAGAATTTTCATGGCTGTCTTCCTCCATAGGTGGTGGTGGTGGTGGTGGAATTGGGTTACGGCCTCGCCTAGTTACTCTTTGCCCAGCCATTTTCTATTCTAGTGGTGGTAGTGTTTGAAAAACAATCATAGAACATGTGAGGAAATCAATATAAGTCATTCCCAAGTCAAAATCCAACTAATCAATGTAAAATTCCAATTTTTCAAGTCATTCAGTGAAAATACTGAATTTTCCATCGTAGGGTCGATGGTAGGGTCGCTCTATGTTCGACCCCAAGGTACGCGACCTCAGAAAACCCTGTCAGCTCACCGAGAGCCTAGGGTCGGTCGTAGGGTCGGTATATGTCCGACCCTAGGTCCGACCACACGATGTCTGTCAGATCACCGAGATCCTAGGGTCGATGGTAGGGTCGGTCGTAGGGTCACACATTTTGTCGAATTCTGCGACCGTACGACCCAAAATTAGGTTTTTAAACCTGATTTTGGAGTCATTTCTTACTTTTTCTTCTTTCCTCCAACTCAACTCGCTTCCCCTGAGTTGCTACAGTATCGACCCCTAGTGTTTGATGATTATTTCTTCCATTCACGACTTCTGTTCCTTTCCTTCAGGTATGCTTTCTACTGTTTCTCATTCTTAAGCTTTCAAAACTAGGTTTTTCTCCATTTATATCATTTTCTTCAAATTAAAATTTTTCTAACCGTAAAAATTTGATTTTTATTGGGGGCTTTTGCTATTAGCCACCCAATGGACGAAAGCCCTCAAGAAAATTTGAGTTTCATCGGTTGGTTTTTGAGAAACTTGAAATTTTCCTCTTTTGACCTAATTTATAGATTTTTCCAATTTGTTGAAATTTCTTCAAATTTGATCTTCCTAGTTTAAATTTCCAACTGTATGAGCTTTGTAGGATGGTTTGGAACATATGTAAGTCCTCCTGCCCAGCTGTTTGGGTGAAAAGTGAGGCTTTTGGCCAAATCATGCCGTTATAATGCCAAAATTTTGAGTTTTTCACCATATTTAATATCTTGTTTATTTTTCTATGTCTTTGCAAATAGCATGTCTTGTACTAAGGTTCTCAGAGCTCATGATCCCATTCGTTTCCGCTCTAACGAGGCACAGGCTCAGTATGCTCATTATGAGCATAAGAAGGTGGAAGGGGGTCGCTGTGTAAACTTGGCTAGTTTAGCCTTATTTAACGTAGAGGGTGCCTTCGGTGACATGGGTTGGCTTCCCGTGATCACATATGAAGCTTGTACCTGTCCTACTTTGGTGAAGCAGTTCTATTGCAACCTCCAAGTAGTGGGTGATCGCAATGATACAGATAGGGTAGGGAGCTCAGGATCACCAGCTATGTGAAAGGGGTGGAAGTTTTCTTCAACTACCAGGAGTTGGCTGATCTCCTGGGTATATCAAATGACGGCCCCTTGGTGTACTGTGCTCCTAAGGAACCCCAGTTCCTATCCTTGATGATGCATGCTGAGATTGATAGCCAGCTTCTTAGAGGTGATCGCTGGGAGATGAAGGCAATCAACCTACGGCCAAAGCCTCGGGTGTACTGCAAGATCATTCAACACAACCTGATTCCTCAAAGTGGGCATTATGAAAGGATTTCTCAGTTGACCTAGTTTATCTTGAACTGCATTTGCACTAGACAGCCTGTCTGCCTTCCATACATTATTATCCGGACGATGATCCGTGCTATGACGCCTGGTCAGATAGGCAACCTGCCATATGGACGTCTGATCACTACTCTGCTCACACGCCTACAGGTCGACTTATTGGATGAAAGGATTAATGAGGATACTTTCTCTTCTGACCTGGACTGGGAGGCCATCTATAGGATGGGGATGCAAGATGTGCAGGTCAGTGACGATGAGAGGAGCGCTCTGGTGCGTCCCCGTACCCGGGTAGAGATAGCAGACGCTGAAGAGGCAGCAGCAGCTGCAGGGGTCCATGGGGGTGATGCTGAGGATGATGATCGTATGTTCATGGATGTAGACGCTATACCTCCTCCATCGCCATCGCATTCCACTGGAGCTGGCCCATCTCGGGTTCTTTTACATGCAGCTGGTCCTTCGCACCCACCATCTAATGATGTGATGGGGCTGCTGCGTGACATTAGAGATGCTCAGCACGTAACTGATTGGAGAGTAGGAGAGCTTCTAGATGCCCAATGTGCGTCTGATCAGAGGATGGCCAACCTGGCAGCTAGTCTCCAGGTGACCCAGACTCAGGTAGCCTGGCTAACTAGAGTGTATGCTGAGGATTACGATAGAGATCGCGAGGCACCGCCTCCTCCAGCACCTCCAGCTCCATGATGCACATTTTCTTTTTGTTTTTCCTTGTACTACAGAGTAACTGTTCGGATTGTGGACCGTACTCTGATTTGGATATGTATATACGTTGCTTTTTATTCGATGTGTATATGAAACTTGTTTCTCATCTTAATAGTGCATTATTCTCTTTCTTAATTTTGTCTCATACAACACAGGTGCTTATAGTGTGTTATTATTACAGCTTTTAAATTTTATCCTAACTCAGTTCACGAACATTTGTGGAAGTATACTGGTTTAATAGATAGGGCTTGAGAGCTCTGATACCAAGTTGTCACACCCCAATTCTGTCTTAACCAGAATGGTGTGATGAACCGTCAATAAATCAACGGTTTAACAAGGATCTCGAATAGGCTGTCTCCATTTGCTTAAACCATACACATCCACAACCATAATCAGAGTAAATAAACAATAGCAGAAGTCTTTAAACTAATGAACTGAGAGTCTAACAGTGGTAACATAAATAAATTATCCAATTATCTTTAAAAGACTAAGACATAAAATAAAATAATTTAATCAATTACATCGTCTGAATAATTCAAATAAAATCTAATCGAAGACGCATGAGTTGCACTCGCACGACGAATCATGCGACTCCATCATAACTTCTGCATCCATCGCCGCAGCATGTTTGTACATCAGAGCATTCATATAGTCTTCTACCGTTGTACCTGCATCATCAAATAAAAAAATATTCGACGTAGAAAGGGTGAGCACACATCACGGCTCAGTGAGCAAACAAAACAATACAACAAACATATGCATGCATTCAATTCATATCTTTGGTCTGGTTCATAAGTTTACAATGTGCAATAGAAAGGTTTATTGGCCACCGCACCTCTATACACGGGTGTGTAAGCCCACCCAATGGATCAAACACCATTGTTGTCCACATCCACCCCACCATGGAATAGGGATAGAGCTAAAGTGCTTAGGATCGCATCGCATCACACTACCCCTGATGCCCTACACGTAAGCCCCTATTGGCGAGGGCTTGCAAACTAGGCTCGCAACTAACCAATCCTAATGTCAAATAGTGTATCCAAGGCCTCACCCTAGCATCCTTCAATACGTCCATAGAGATAGAGCTAAGGCCCCCCGACAGAGTCAGAGACTACACGGTCCGAGATCACCTCACTTGATGCCCTACGCCGTAATAGTTCTACTAAGGTAATGGCGATATGATGATGTCAGTGGACAAGACTTGAGTAGAGATAGAGCTAAAGTGCTTAGGACCGCACCGCATCACACTTCCCCTGATGCCCCACTCCATCAAGTACACTAACTACACACAACATTCACATGCCTATTCCTAGCATCATAATCATCATCATCATGTTATAAATAAACACAATTAAATATGAATGGACAGTAATAGCAGGAATATTGGATGACATGTTAAATGCACATTACATGCATACAAGCATAGAATCATTCATGGCATCGGACTCAATAAACAAAAATAGTTTATTATTAGCCAATTAGTTTAGGTCTTGTTCCCTCACCTTTGGTCAATAATAAATCCTCGTTCAAGCTTTGTAATTCACTCTTAGACCACTTGGAAACCTAACAAGTTGATAGATTTTAGTTAGAATAAATTCTCATGTGTTTAGACTAACAGAAACTGAGGGGTCGTAGGTGGGGTAGCACTTGGGGTCTCAGTTTCTGCGACTACAGGGTGTAGGGTCGCAGGTGGGGTCAGACATATTTCGACCCTACGTGCGACCACACCCTCCCTGGAACTTCCCGAGGGCATGTGGTCGAACATGTGGGTCTCGTGGGGTCGGATATCATGCGACCCTACGTGCGACCACACGTGTCATGGTCGACCTTTCACTCTTAAGTCCATTCCTTCATGTTTGAATCCTTTGGCTTAACATCATGGTCCTTCCTATGATTGTTCTATGGCTCAAAATTATAATTTTTATACACTATCCATTGTCCACAATGATTTTCTCCATGGATTCTCTTGGAATTTGTCCATGGATGGATGATTTGGGTTTCTCCTAATCCTATCTTCTTTATGAACTATTCTAGGCTCTTAATTCATGTAGGGAAGTAGGTTCATACCTTAGGTTTGCTGAGATTCAGAGTTTTCTCTGAACTTTCCTCTTCCTTGGTCTTCTTCTTTAATTTTCCTTCCCTTCCTTTTCTTCTCTTTCTCTCACTTTCAATTAGGGTTCTAAAGGAGTGAAAGAGGCTAAGATGTCCTATTTATAGAGAAAAACCCTCCATAATATGCCCCAATGAGTTTAGGAAAGTCCCCCCTTCGAATTAGGAAGGTTTCCTAAATTCGGTTTCTGACTATTTTCGTGGGGTCGCAGGTGGGGTCGCAGAATCCGTCGACCCTACCTTTTTAAAACATCCGACCCCACGACCAAAAGTCATGGGTTGGACTCTTTTGAGGTGGGGTCGGTCATACCTGTTTAGGCATACGACCACACACTCATATTTGACTATTTTTGAGTTAAATTTCATACCTGGTCTTGTGATTTCTTCACGCACTTGGTCCACTTGACTCGACCATGATAGGTAGACCTGGTACAAGGTGGTAAGACCGGTTAGTTCGATACGGGTCTTACAAATAGGCTTTTTGTAACTGAGTGGATGATGTAGTGGTTGAAGGTATATGTGGACCATACATTGTGTGGTTGACTATGTGGTCGTGCATCATGCGACCACAGATTCGACCACACAACCCTGGGTAACTTTCCAAGAGCTTGTGATCGACTCACTGGTCACTGTGTGGTCTACCAGTGATGCGACCACATAATTTATTGGTTGTGTTTGTGGGTCTTTCTCAGTCTAACCTTTGGTTCATTATTGGAACACCTCCTAGGGTCTTTTTATGGCCTTTATACCTTGGTGATTTCAGTTTACAAGTATTTCCTAACCTAATTCCATAATTTCCTCTAAATTAATTGGGAGATCTCATGATCTTAGTTCCAAGTTTGAGTTCCATTCACCAACATGATGATGGTGAGTCTAATCCAACTATTCCTATCATCTATAGAGGTTAGTCTCTTACCTTAGGTTCCTTGTTGTAGAGGAATGGAGCCAATCGAAAAGTACTTCTGTAAATTTTTCTCCAAGTCTCCTTCTCCTTCTCCTTTTCAATTAGACTTAGGGTTGAGAATTGATCCAAAAGAGTGAGAGAGAGAGAGAGTAAAGGGTCGTCCTCAATATATAAAGGAAATCTCCATATAGAGTATTCTGAAAGAGATCTCCTAAATTTTGAAAAGTTTCCAAATCTTGAAGTTGGTTCTAGGTTTGTGTGGTCGACTGTATGGTCGCAAAATTTGTTGACCATACAAAGTGAAACTGACTGGCTTCACTTAAGGCGATCAAGACCAGGATGTTTTTTCCCAATATTTGACTGGTTGACTACACAGTTCAGATAGTCGATCACATAATTAAAATTCATTGTTTTTGAATGGTTTCACTCACCTAGCCTTGTGGTTCCTTCATACTATCAATCCGATTGGTTGACCCGAACCGATAACTATAGGAAGACCTGGCACGACACAGTTAAACCAGGTTAGTAGAGTGCGGGTCTTACAGTATAGCAAGCTAACATGGCACATGTATTATGCTCCCACACTCTCCACGCCCATCATATATGGTCTCAACTAGACTGCACCCAGTAGAGAACCCCAACTCCCCACTCCCATGGTTCATCGTGCCTCTACTAAGGTACAGTTAATTCCAACGTGATTCATAAGGTCGCCCATTACATGAACTACCATAGATGGGTGGCATCCCAATAGAGAACCTCGGATCCTCACTCCCATGGATCACCGTGTCTCCACTAGGATACTAGCATACCAACTTGGTATACATGCCCATACTCCAATACGTCACACGCACCATCATACATGATTATGCACACAAATGATATGAATCACTACTCCTCGCAAAGAGCCTCGGATCCCCACTCCCATGGTTCACCGTGTCTCCACAAGATAACAACAACTATCAACATGGCCCATGTATTTTGCTTCCACATGCCACACATCCATCATTCAACATCCAACATACATAGTTATAGTTATACGTAAATGCATAAACAATTATATAATTTATTGGATGATATGTTATAGCAATTCAAATGCACACACAATAATCACATGCTTAAACTCTACGTGACCCGACCCCTCTCCTGTAGACATCAGTGATGCTGTTGAACCTTGAAGCCGGTAGAAGGCTTCGCCCACTACCAGTGGTGTTTTATCTAATTAGTTAGATAAGCTTCATTAAGTTGGTAAACATCTTTTAAACCAGCATAGACAAGTCCTAGAGTCCATGTACGGGTCCCAAGGTAAGCTGGGAATTGAAAGGTAGGTTTTTTTAATCATTCATAGGCTTATAAGTCAAAACAGGCTGAACCGGTGGACAGAATGGGTTAGTCATTCCTCCGGCATGAGAGGCCGGTGTGAGGACAAAGATGGAAATTTTGGAAGTCGCCACCTAGATTAAGGTCTAGGACCTTAGAAATGTGAAATCTCACCCTAAGGTAAAACTTCGATTGACTCATGACCCTTAGATTGGATTTCTAGTCCATCAGAGATTGGGTAAGCGTCAGGTTACGATTATGGGAAGGGGTTAGACACCCAAACCGCCCGATCGAAATCGGTCTCCTATACCTTTCCTATGCTAGACACTATCTATTAAACTGAACCAAACCAAGTGGTTTGATATCATTGAACCGAATCTGTATCCATCAGATTGCCTACGTATTACGGAATAATTTCAAAAATCAGGTTCACCATCGTAGTTCAGGTGTGATTAAAGTTTATGACTGTAATTTATGCTTGTGCATGATTAAGTTCATTGTTCAAGTTGAAGTTTATGCTTGAATGGATGAGAAACCCTATGGGTTAGGATCTGGATAGTCCATGTGGACTGATAGATAGTCCTAGTGGATCTAAGAATAGTCTTATTTGGGTCAAAATATGGATAACCCTATCTGGGTTGGAATGTGGATAATCCTATTTGGGTCAAAATATGGATGGATATCCTAGTGGATCTATGGATAGTCCGAGTGGACTAAGGTTTGGATCCGAATTTAGGATTCTCCCAAATGGCCTACATATCCTAGGGTTTGCCCTAAGAATCAGAATCTACGTAGTTTGGGCTCTGGGTTGAAATGGTTGGGTATTCTAGTGGATCTATGGATAGTCCGAGTGGACTAAGGTATGGATCCAAATTTGGGTTTTTCCCAAATGGCTTACATATCCTAGGGTTTGACCTAGGAATCAGAATCCACGTAGTTTGGGCTCTGGATTGAAATGGGAATGGATATCCTAGTGGATCTATGGATAGTCCGAGTGGACTAAGGTGTGGATCCGAATTTGGGTTTCTCCCAAATGGCTTACGTATCCTAGGGTTTTGACCTAGGAATCAAAATCCACGTAGTTCAGACTGGATAACCCTATTTGGGTTAAAATATGGGTGAATATCCTAATGGATCTATGGATAGTCCAAGTGGACTAAGGTATGGATCCGAATTTGGGTTTCTCCCAAATGGCCTACGTATCCTAGGATTTGCTCTAGGAATCAGAATCCGCGTAGTTCGGGCATTGATGGGATAACCTGTTCTAGGTTAGAATGTGAGAACCTGTTCTAGGTTTAGGGTTTAGAACCTATTCTAAGTTTAGGGTTTACTGAGAGATGAAAATCATCCTGAGTTACCCTTTTCATCCTGAATTTTAATTTTGGAAGGTTTGGCAAAGCATTCTCTTTCTTTATTAAGATTTTTTATTATTCTCATTATACCCTTCCCAAGAATGTGGGTGCCTAAATACACGTCCCCACGCCTAATATGTTTGCTAGATGTGTGCATATATGGTAATTCAACTAGGGTGTTGCATAAATTAAATTATTACCAAAATAGAATATTCTATCTAAATATGGCATGTATGATATTTATGGTAATTATCACAACATATAGTAAGATTATGAAAGTCTCCCTAAAATGGCATATATTGCAAATAAGGCAAGAGCCTATTTGGCAAGATCTAATATGCTAATCTAAGCATGGCAAGACCTAATATGGCAAGATTTAAGCATAGAAAGATCTAATATAGCAAGATCTAATATGGCAAGATTTAATATGCAAGATCTAATATGCAAGATCTAATATAGCAAGATCTAATATGGCAAGATCTAATATGCAAGATCTAATATGCATCTATATATCAATATGGTAAGTACCAATCATAGAATGCATATATGACATGAATTTTTCAAAAAAAGAAAGATCTTATATGCTATTTTCTAAGCATACTAAGACTTAAAAATAGTAATTATTAAGATTTTACTAAATATGGTAAAAATCTATCTATTCTACCAAAAATAGCAACACATGGAATGTGGCAAACATGGTATGCACAATCCAAACAAAGCATATGAATGCTCCAAATATAACCATTTATCCACATATGGTAGAATTCACTTAGAAAATTACAATTCATAGTTTTGTCCATTAGAAATCTTGTGTCATAATTTTGACAGTTTTGAGTCATTAATCTTCCCAAATTTCTTCATAAAAATTACAATTTTCTAAATATAACCATTTATCCACATATGACAGGATTCAACTCCTTCATATGAAATATAAAATATAAAATATCAAATCTGTTCCAGATTTTTGACCAGTTGCACCATAAATTCCAAATAAAATTCTATTCTTAATAAAAATTAAATACAGACATATGTCTATGTAGATAACTTTCTGATCTAAAATTTCATCAAGAAAAATAAGTTAAAACAGTATATTTTCTTTGTAAAAAATGATTCTTTTCAATCATGCAAATCAGTACATCATGACAGATTCAAAATCAGATCACTATGCATTTAAAAATTGATATCAATTCAATAAAAAATTGAAAAAAATACGAAACTAGTGCCATTTTTTAAAATACTTTCATGTCTAAAAATTTCATATTAAGTGGATTTTCTAATTATGGTCATAAGACCTTTGTCTAGAGACTTTCTGATGGAGGATTGCATTACATCTAAGAAAATAGTAATGTGAAAGACAAATTTTTTTGATATATTTTTCCAATTCCAAATGGAACGAAAGTTTTAGGGTAGTCTTCTAACATATCAGAGAGACTCCCATAAAATTTTGGGCTTCAAAATCTTATAAAAAATACATGTGATGTACGTCCTAAGTTTGAATCCTAAATCTGGAATTTTCAGATCAGAAAACCACTTTATGAAATTTGCAAAAAACATCAAACATCATTGTATATCATTCAAAAATTCATCATTGAATAGCTTAAACAAATTATCATTCATGAAAAATGTTAGACATAAGCATCATAACATTAACAAGCATGTAATAGAATATTCATGATTGAGATTTCATGGAAATTAGCCTTTTTAAAGCAAAATTGGCATTCGAGCATTCTAACGACCTCTAAATTTATATAGAGTACTAACCTTGTGCTAAAATCGAGCAAAACCATCGATGAAGGATGATTGGAGGTTGTATCAACCCCCTTTGAATGTGAATCCTCCTTCTCCTCTCTTCTGCTTCTCTCTTTCTCTTCTCTTTCTCTATTTTCTTCTTCTCTTTTCTTTCTTTTCTCTTTTCTTCACTCTTTCTTTCTCCCTCTCTCACGTTTTCTCTCTCTCACTCATGTTCTCCTCTCCATCACTCACGTTCTCCTCTCTCTATGGTCTGGAAAAAGAGCCTCCTCTCTCTTCTCTTGCCTATTTATACTTTTTCTCTCCTCTTCTAGAAGATCCTTCTTTCCTTTCTTCTTTTTCTAAAAAATCTTTTTTTCTTCCTTTTTTCTTCTTTCCTTTCTTCTCTTCCTTCCATTTTCTCTTCTCCCTGTCTATTCCACATGTTTTCTCTCTCTCCCTCTTTTAGAAAATCCTCTCTTCCTCTTTCCTTCTCTCTTCCTTCCTTTTCTTCTTTTTTTTTTCTTCTAGAAAATCCTTTCTTTCCATTTTTTTTTTCCTTTCTTTTCTTCCTTCCCACGTTTTTTCTTCTTCCTTTCTTTCCTTTTTCTCATTCTTCTTCTAGAAAATCCCTTCTCTCTTTCCTTTCTCTCTTTCCTTCTTCTAGAAAATTCCTTCTCTCTTTCTTTTCTTCCTTCTTTTCCTTCCTTTTTTTCTTTCTCTCTCTCTTTTCACATTTTCTTTCTTAGAAAATATTTCCTTTTTTTCTTTTTCTTCTTTTTTTTTCTTTCCTTCCTCTTTCCTTCCTTTTTTTTTCTTTCTCCCTCTCTCTTTCATGTTTTCTAGAAAGAAAACGTGAAGGGGAATCTTTTCTTTTTTATTTTATTGCTCTCTCTTTCCTTTTTTCTTTCTCTCATTCTCTTTCCTATGGCCTCTCTTTCCTCTCTCTTTCCATGGCCATACTTTCCACTCTCTTTCCTATATATATATATATATATATATATATATATATATATCTTATGGATTTATTATATGTATTAATATATATAATATATCCATAAGATATATATATGTATTATATACAATAATATATTATACATTATACATATATAAAAGAAATGCATGCATATGGACTGACATAACTTGGTTTGGATTGGTCTGAGCTAGGCCGGGCTAAGTTAAACTAAGCTGGATTAAGCTGGTTTGGACTAAGGTTGACATTTCATAGTCTATTTCTATCATCCTTTCATATGGAATTTTTCGATAGCATCTATTCTAAATTTTCTATGTTCACTTTGTAGAACATTAAAAATGAGGAATATTGAAACTTGAATCATCTCATTTGGAAATGAAATGACCAACTTATGAATTTCTGAGTTTAAGCAGGCTAATTATGGATAATTTGGCTGACCATTCTGCATGGGATTTTTCGAAGACTTCTACCCGAGATTTTTTTTACATCTACTTTGTAGAATACTAAAAATGGAACATAATGAAGCTGAAATTACTTGATTTGGATATAGGGTGACCAAAATATGAATTTTCAAAGATTAAATAACCATTTCCATGTGTAATTTTATGTGGGACCCTTCGGAGACTTCTACCCGAGATTTTTTTTCGTCCACTTTGTAGAACATTACAAATGAAGAATAATGGCCTTGGAATCATCTGAATCCGATGTAGAACGACAAAGATATGAAGCTTTGAAGTTCTAACGATAATTTTGCATGAAAGCTTGCATGGGGCCCACTGGTGACTTCTACTCGGGATTTTTCATGTCCACTTTGAAGAGGACTGAAAATAAGGAATATTGGCCTTTGAATCATCTGATTTCGATATCAGATGACCAAGATATGATGTCTTGAAGTTTGAATGATAATGCATGCATCATACGATAATTATGTAAATGCCCTTGTACTTTCAAACAACGATATCTTCCTTGTTTGAAGTCAGAATTTGATGATTCTGGTCTCATTTCGAAGATAATTTCACAACCTATTCATCCAAGTAGATAATAGCCAATGACCCTACTGTGGGGTTCAGTAGAGAATCACAAATCTTTAGGTTAAAGGCCGAAAACCTACCATATTGGTTCACTTATGCAGAGGGTGGCAAAAATGGGGTGCTTATAGCCAGTTAACACTTAATCATTTCTTATGTCTACTAGACCAGAGGATGAATCAAATGGTCGGTCATTTGGTAGACCATCTACTTCATATACTGATACAGTAATGAGGTTTCCAGTAGGTCATTCAGAGGCTAGGATGGGTGATTAGTCATCAGGCAATGACTTCGCTTTTCATTAAGCCTACGTAGAGGCATGGCCAAACCATGCCATGAACTTATCCGGTGGAATCTTCCCTGAGGGTCGTTCTTCCAGTCAGGTGGCTCCAATTAGGTGACTTTGGTTAGGTTGCTTCGATTATTACTTGGTCTATTAAGCTAAGGTATTTACCCTGGTGAAGGACTGGTTTTGAGTCAACTGGTGTTAGGGCCACTGCCAGTCCTTCGATTTGTGCCTCCGGTTCAGGCCCATAAGCCAAACACAAACCAGAGAAGGTTTCCTTCTTTGGGAAAGATTTTTTTCATCGTGGTTTCCTTCATTCTAAGTGGTGGGAGATACCTACCTATCCTTTGTGAACACAATGGGAGTCACTTATGTAAGACCCACTCCAAAATCCTCACATTTCAGATCTCTCCATATTGGGTCTTACTGTGCCAACCCTTGGCACCCTGACTTTTGACCATCCATATGGTGTGGGGTCTACTTCTTGGATCACTTAGTGATGGTAGGACATGTGGGAATGTTGTCCAAGAAACCTAGAAGGCATCCCCACCAAACTGGCCCAACAAAACTAAGTATAAACATATTTTAAGCCCAATCGGAGGAATGTACTGGATGAACGTTCATCTCCTTGACTACAACTAGTTTAATATGGAATTGTGCCTTTCTCTTTCCTCAAATTCTATAAAAGGGGGACCAGCCCTCCTTTTATTCTCTCCTGGACGAACTTGAGAGTGAATGGGAGAGTGAAGAAGGAGAAGAGGTGGTGTACAGCTCAAAGAGAAGAACTCCAAATCCTAGCCTCATTCCTTGGGGGTAAGTTCCTCATCCTCTATCTTTTTGGTTTATGGAATGAGAACTAAAGACCCAAGGTGGTTGTCACCATTAATGGTGGTCACCATTATACCTAGAAGTTAGGCTTTCTCTACCCAACTTCATGAATAGAGTCAATGGAATAATAAATGGTTGCCATGAAATGTATAACCAATGGGAAGATGATTCCCATCAACTAAATGAAGGTAAAATCAGTGGGAATCAAATCCCCATTAATGAAGACCAAGCTTGACCTAAAAAAACCTAGGTTATCATCCCCTCCATGATTGGAGACATCAATGGGGTCTAAACGATTTCCATTATGTGTAATAATGGTAGAAGAGTGTTTTCCATCATTTAGAATGACGAAAACTATGGGGAAAAACCTTCCCCAACGAAAGAGAACTTCTCTGGTTCGTGCTTGGCTTCTGGGTCTAAACCGGTAGCACGTATCGACGGAACATCCCATCAATGGACCTAAATCGAGTCTCCACATAAGTAAAATACCTTGGAAAAATGATCATCCGGCCCGACATATACGGTGGCACGGAACCGATGTCACGAAACTGGTGTCACGAAACCAGTGTCAAGAAATTGATGTCACGAAATCGGTGGCACAAACCTGTGGCACGAACTGACAGCATGAACGGGAGGCACGAACCCGAGGTAGTGTTGGATGATGTATCACCCAGCAAAGCTTTCGAAAAACCTTCTGGAACCTCACTATGTAACAGTATATGAAGTGGATGACCAATCGGGTAATC
Source organism: Protea cynaroides (assembly GCA_028583415.1). Taxonomy (NCBI): domain Eukaryota; kingdom Viridiplantae; phylum Streptophyta; class Magnoliopsida; order Proteales; family Proteaceae; genus Protea; species Protea cynaroides. Next base: position 20,474,771 of record CM053270.1, read on the forward strand.
A
>CM053270.1:20475271-20500271 GCA_028583415.1 Protea cynaroides
CTCATTGCCATATTAGATGCTTATTGTCATAATTAGGGTAGAAAACTCTAAAATGGAAAGAAAGTAACAATTAGGGTAGAAAACCCTAAAATAGAAATAAAATAATAATTAGGGTAGAAAACCCTAAAATGGAAAGAAAGTAACAGTTAGGGTAGAAAATCCTAAAAAATGGAAACAAAATAATAATTAGGGTAGAAAACCCTAAAATGGAAAGAATGTAACAATTAGGGTAGAAAACCCTAAAAATTGGAAATAAAATAATAATTAGGGTAGAAAACCCTAAAATGGAAAGAAAGTAACATTTAGGGTAGAAAACCCTAAGATGGAAAGAAAATAATAATTAGGGTAGAAAACCCTAAAATGGAAAGAAAGTAACATTTAAGGTAGAAAACCCTAAGATGGAAAGAAAATAATAATTAGGGTAGAAAAACTCTAAAATGGAAAGAAAGTAACATTTAGGGTACAAAACCCTACGATGGAAAGAGAATAATAATTAGGGTAAAAAACCCTAAAATGGAAAGAATGTAACAATTAGGGTAGAAAACCCTAAAAAAATGGAAATTAAATAACAATTAGGGTAGAAAACCCTAAAATGGAAAGAATGTAACAATTAGGGTAGAAAACCCTAAAAAATGATAAAATAATAAATAGGGTAGAAAACCCTAAAATGGAAAGAAAGTAACATTTACGGTAGAAAACCCTAAGACGGAAAGAAAATAATAATTAGGGTAGAAAATCCTAAAATGGAAAGAAAGTAACATTTAGGGTAGAAAACCCTAAGATGGAAAGAAAATAATAATTAGGGTAGAAAACCCTAAAATGGAAAGAAAATAGCAATTAGGGTCTTGCCATGCTTAGAAGATACCCTATTAGATCATGCCATATAGGCTCTTGCCTTATTTGCAATAAATGCCATATTTGAAAGATTTTTAAACAATCTTACTGTATGTGAATTTTTTGCCATAAATGTTTTATGTGCCATATTTAGATAGAATATTCTATTTTTTGCCAATAACTTATTTTATGCAACACCATAGTCAAACTGCCATATCTGCACACTTCTAGAAGACAATCTTGGTGTGGGGACGTGCATTTAGGAACCCACATTCTTGGGAAGGGCATAATGGGAATAATAAAACCTTAATAAAGAAAGAGAATTCTTTGCCAAACCTTCCAAAATTAGAATTCAGAATGAAAAGGGTAATTTAGGATGATTTGCCCCTCGACAAACCCTAAACCTAGAATAGGTTCTAAACCCTAAACCTAGAATAGGTTCTCTATCATTAACGTAGAACAGGTTATTCCCGAACTACGTGGATTCTGATTTCTAGGTCAAACCCTAGGATACGTAGGCCATTTGGGAGAAGCCCAAATTCGGATCCACAGCTTAGTCCACTCGGACTATCCATAGATCCACTAAGATATTTACCCATACTTTAGTCCACTCGGACTATTCATAGATCCACTAGGATATCCCCCATATTTTAACCCAAATAGGGTTATCCACACATTTAGTCCACTTGGACTATCCATAGATCCACTAGGATATTTATCCACATCTTAGTCCACTTGGACTATCCATAGATCTACTAGGATATTATCCACATTCTAACCCAAATGGGGTTATTCTTAGATCCACTAGGACTACCTATCAGTCCACATGGACTATCCAGATCTTAACCCATAGGATTTCTCAACCTTTCAAGCATAAATTTCAACTTGAACAAAGAACTTAATCATGCACAAGCATAAATCACAGCCATAAACTTTAATCACACCTGAACTACGATGGTGAACCTGATTTTCAGAATAAATCCGTAATACGTAGGCAATCTGATGGATACAGATTCGGTTCAATGATATCAAACCACTTGGTTTGGTTTGGCTTAACAAATAAAGTCTAGCATAGGAAAGGTATAGGAGACCGATTTCGATCGGGCGGTTTGGGTGCCTAACCCCTTCCCATAACCGTAACCTGAAGCTTAACCAATCTCTGATGGACCAGAATTCCAATCTAAGGGTCATGAGTCAATCGAAGTCTTATCTTGGGGTGAGATTTCACATTTCTAAGGTCCTAGACCTAAATCTAGGTGGCGACTTCTAAAGATTTCCATCTTTGTCCTTACAATGGCGACTTCACTAGAGATATAAATGTCAAACTCCTAAATGAAAACTTTCCTTGTGTGACTTGGATGCTAGATTTTAGGATACTATATTTATGCTTGTTTAATATTGCTTTGGGGGGAATGGGTTCAGTCACACATTCGTGCGAGTAGCCGAACCGGGTCTCATGCATATGGGGCAGCCCACTATGCGAAACACACAGCCTTGGCCTGTACTTTGTGAGACCACGATCGGTGAGCAGCCTCTAACGAGCGTTTCTTGGGTCCGCCTGGGAATGCGTTATGCTACTCCACGTCACTTAGATCCTTGCAATATAGTATATAAAGGGAATGGGGGCCCATTATTCATCGAGCATTCGATGATAGGTTACCCCATCCTCGTCAAGGTGGCCTTTTCTGTCCTAACCCAGATCGTAGCCCAATGTTTGTTATTTTTTGGTTCATCCCTGAACCGACCCGGTAAAATCGGCTTAACCATGACATCCATGTTTGAGACGTCGAAGTTCTACCCGTTTTTGTCCTCGATTGGTCAACATGTTAGAATCTACACGATGAGCATCTTGAACTCTCACCCATTGGGAGTATCAGGTATGTATACACCTGTTCTACATCATAGTAGACGGTCACTATACACCCTCCATTAAGTAAGCTCGATGTGTCGAATCTCTCATTATTAACACGTCGATTTCAATAAACGAGCAGAAAATCCATGTCAAGACTTAGATACCATGGTCAAGAAGAAATTTACTAGTTTGTTCATCTATGAACCGCTTTTGCTAACCATCCGTAATAAGGACGACGGATTAATATATCCATTTCAATTTCATCGAATTCAGTAATCCAATTGGCCAGACCTTGGTACCATTGATTATCCATTTTGGAATCAGGAGGTCCCAAGACTAAACACATGGCTTAATCAAATTCAATTAAATTGACTTGGATAATGTTTACCCAATCACCCTTATGAGGGATCTAACTCTTGTTTGGTTGAGTCATCCTTGATTGTGCATGTGACTTCTACTCCTCTAGATGTCTAGAATCTCGATATTCCTCCATTGGTAATTAAACTGCAACCATATCCACCCTTTTAGGGTGAGAGGCCCCTACAACCAGGGAAATTGTCTTGATCTCCCACTTTGAGATCCATCCATATTATCTGTCTAAATGAATCAATGGAAGTCATGAATCTAGATCTTTATTGAACATCAAATTTTGTAAGAAAGAAGGAAAGATTCAGCCCCTAGGCAAATCCAATCAATGTTCTCGATTTACCTTTGAATTAAGGAAAGATCCAGCCCCTTGGCAAATCTAATCATATTTCCCGATTCATCTCTGAATTAAGGAAAGATTCAGCCCCTAGGCAAATCCAATCATAGTTCTCATTTTATCTCAGAATTAAGGAGAGATCCAGCCCCTAGGCAAATCCAATCATAGTTCTCGATTCATCTATGAATTAAGGAAAGATTCAAGCCCTAGGCTAATCCAATCAATGTTCCCTATTCACCTTTGAATTAAGGAAAGATTCAGCCCCTAGGCAAATCCAATCAATGTTCCTTATTCACCTCTGAATTAAAGAAAGATTCAGCCCCTAGGAAAATCCAATCATAGTTCTTGATTCACCTTTGAATTAAGGAAAGATTCAGCCCGTAGGCAAATCCAATTATTATTTCCAATTCACCTTTGAATTAAGGAAAGATTCAGCCCCTAGGCAAATCCAATCAATGTTCTCGATTTACCTCAGAGTTAAGGAATGATTCAGTCCCTAGGCAAATCCAATCATAGTTCTCAATGTACCTTTGAATTAAGGAAAGATTCAGCCCCTAGGAAAATCCAATCATAGTTCTCGATTCACCTCAGAATTAAGAAAAGATTCAGCCCCTAGGCAAATCCAATCACCGTTCTCGATTCATCTCTGAATTGAGGAAAGATTCAGTCCCTAGGCAAATCCAATCATTATTCCCTATTCACCTTTGAATTAAGGAAAGATTCAGCCCCTAGGCAAATCCAATCATTTTTCCCTATTCACCTTTGAATTAAGGAAAGGTTCAGCCCCTAGGCAGGTCCAATCATTATTTCGGCTCATCCAGAATTAAGGAAAGATTCAGCCCCTAGGCAAATTCAATCACATTCAGTTCATCTCAGTATCAAAGAAATATTCAGCCCTAGATTCAATCACCATTTCTGGTTCATCTCAGAACTTTAAGGAAAGATTCAGCCCCTAGGCGGATTCAATTACATCCAGTTCATCTCGAATCAAAAAAATATTCAGCCCCTAGGCAGGTCCAACCACCATTTCTGGTTCATCTCAGAACTGAAGGAAAGATTCAGCCCCTAGGCAGGTCTAATCATCATTTCGGTCCATCCAGAATGAAGGAAAGATTTAGCCTCTAAGCAGATTCAATCACATCCAGTTCATCTCAGAATCAAAGAAATATTCAGCCCTAGATTCAATCACCATTTCTGGCTGAGATGAAAGAAGGGTTTAACATTTAGGCAGGTTCAATCATCACTCCCAGATCATGCTAAATTGAAGAAGGCATTCGGCCCCTAGGTTTTTTTTAGGTTCTGATTCATGTTGGATCTAGGAAAAATTCCATTCATTTGATTTCAATTAGCCACTAGGCTTATCCAACCATCAACTTTGGTTAGGGTTCCAGTTCATGTCGAAACTAGGAAAAGTACCATTCATCTGAATTCAATTAGCCACTAGGCTTATCCAACCATCATCTTTGGTTAGGGTTCTGATTCATGTCAGGAATCAAGAAAAGTTCCATTCATCTTAATTCAATTAGCCATTAGGCTTATCCAACCATCAATTTTGGTTAGGGTTTCCGTTCATGTCGGAACTAGAAAAAGTTCCATTCATCTTAATTCAATTAGCCACTAAGCTTATCCAATCATCAACTTTGCTTAGGGTTTTGATTCATGTTGGAACTAAGAAAAGTTCCATTAACCAACCATCAACTTCAGTTAGGGTTCTGATTCATGTCGAACTAGGAAAAGTTCCATTCATCTTAATTCAATTAGCCACTAGGCTTAACCAACCATCAACTATGGTTCAAGTTCTGATTCATGTTGGAACTAAGAAGAGTTCCATTCTTTTGAATTTGATTAGCCCCTAGGCTTGTCCAACCGTCAACTCCAGTTCAGGTTCTGATTCATGTCGGAACTAAGAAAGGTTCCATTCATATGAACTCAATGTGAGCATGATTTAGCCTCTAGGCCTGTTCAATCATTACCCGTGGTCCATGTTCCACTTCATAAAGGAATCAAAGAGAATTTCAGTCAATCCATCATCTCTAGCAACTAGAGCCCAGTCCATGATTGTCAATCTTGATCTCTATCAATCAGAGACCAATTCAAAATCAATCTTGATCTCTATCAATCAGAGACCAATTAAAAGTCAATCTTGTCTCTATTAATCGGAGACCGATTCAAAATCAATCTCTGGCTCTATCAATTAGAGCCCGATCCATGTCTATCATAGCCCAGTGCTACAAGTTAGGATAGCTCGTCAGGAATGGTGAATGAGAAGCATTCCTCATTGCTTGTCAGTAAAGATCAATTTTAGATTCTGGAGTCATCAAGAAATCATGAACCTTCAGCTATGATAGTGTTGTCCCATCTCGGGCATTTCTGCCCCATTGACCAAGGAAATGCTAGAATCCAAAGAGTTGCCCTCATATTTCTCATTGTTCAAAGAAAGGTAATGGAATTTTCCCGAGCAGTAGGGTAGACCAAAGATGAGATCTAATGTGCCCCATGCTAGGATAAGAACCAGAATCACGGCTAGGGAATGGTCCAATGATGAAGCCCTGAGCCCTAACTGGGGCATGAACCAGATTGACCTTGGACCCGAATTGAATGCGGTCTAATGAGGAAAGCCATTATGCCCTAAACTGGGGCATGGACCAAATTGACCTTGGACCCAAACTGAGAGTGGTCTAATGAAGAAATCCATTAAACCCCCAAGCCGAGGCATAAACTAGTCTAATCTTGGACTCAAAACGGTGTAGTGCAATGGCGATACCCCTTGCTCCCCAAGCTGGGGCATAAGCCAAAATGATTTTGAATTCAGTTAGAAGTGGTCCATTGATGAATCCACTGAACCCCAAACTGGGGCATGAACCAGAGTAACCTTGTGCTTAAAAAGCAATAGTCCAGTTATGAATGGATCCTAAACTGAAAAAAGAGAGGCAAGAATTGTATGGAACCTTAAAAGGTAGGTATCTTGCACCTATTGATAGAGGGTCATGATGAGTCCTGCTATTAGAGATCTGAAGGAAGACTTATTCCCGCAACGACTGAAGGTGGTCATCGAAGGTGTTATGCCCAACTGGAGCCGCTTGGACGAACTAGTTGTTTCAACTTTCTATTATCGGTATTCGATAGGTCATCCATGTCTGGGTCCAAGATTGATATGCTCGTTGACAAGTCCAGCCCAATTTGCCCTGTAAGTAAAAGAAAACCACCCCGCCTGGGATTTCAAACTCTGTGCTTTGTCTCTTCCATACATTTCCTCCCAGTTTCATACATCTTCCTATTCTACGTGCGCAGTCAATTCTGACTCTGAAGATGATTGAAATGATGAGCCATCTCCTGAACTTCTACGCCACCTGACCTCTTGAGAAAGAAAGGTCCAACCCGTCTGGGAAAGATTTAAATGATCAATCGGGGGACACAAGAGTAGTCTCAAGAAACATGTATTAGAGAAGCTGCCATTTGTTCTACCTGTGAAAAGATTCCAAGGAAAGCATTAGATCAACAGGTCAGCCAATCAATACAAATGAGTGGAGGACAGATGTGCCACCAAAAGGATAGAAATTTCAAAGTTCTTAGAAATTACATCATCTGCAAGCAAGAGATACATGATGAATTATCAATCTCAAAATCAAAGATTGAGGTTATTGGGATACCCCAAAAAAAAAAAAGAAAAAGAAAATTCAAGCCTATGTTTTATCTACATCAATAATGGGAGGCAGTCATATCAGATAGAAGGTGATGTTTAACTTCCAGAGGACAACATACAGATTCCTCATTCAGATAAAATCAGATCTAGATGAGCAGTCACAAATGCTCATAAAGTTTACAGAAGATCAGAGTACTAACTGGGGCAAAGAGGTCCTATCTGATTGGAAATGTTTGGAAGAAGAAGATTCAAATCCAATATTGAAAGTAATGCTTCAACTTTGCGATCAAGTGAAGCACTTCTTTATGTGGCCTCCACATCCAAAAAAAAAAAAAAGAAAAAAAAAAGAAAAAAAAAGAAGAAAAGAAAATAGCAAGATGTTGAATGGCATTGGAGCTCGACAGTAGGCCAATTGTCCCTCTCACTTCAAGAAGATTGGTAGTTCCAATCAAAGCCTGATAGCAAGTTCAATCGTTCTTCAAGATTCACAGCATGTTGGACCGGACTTTTGATTTTGGCCAATTACATCCCGCCTTTGCAAGAGACGATGTCACACCCCAATTCTGATCCAACCAGAACGGTGTGAGTGAACCGTCATTGAACCAACGGTTCACACCAGGATCTTGAATAAGCCGTGTCCACCCATACAAACCATTACACATAACCACAATCAGAATATAAATATACAGCGGAACACTTTAAATAGAATGAACTGAGTATCTATTGATAATTTAAATAAATATCCCATTATTCAAATTCAAACACATAAAATAATAATCTTTTACATCTCTTAATGCCAAGCAAATGTAACTGAAACAATTAAATAAAAATCCATTACAGGTACACACAGAAAGGGCACTCGCATGAAGCATCATGCTCGTCCTCCCCTGCTTGTACATCCAGAGCAGCTACACCTCCATACGCCGGAGCGTTCACGTAATCATCCACGGTGTAACCTGCATCAACATCTAAAAACAATGTACGTACAAAGGGTGAGCTCACAACACACTTTCGAAGACAATCGACTGTTTTTACAATATTATGCATAAGTAACAATCATTTTATCTTTGTAGTCTGGTTTTAAGTTTGCAATGTGCTATAGAAAGGTTTGGTGGCCCCCGCACCTCTATACACGAGTGTGTGGCATCGCACAATAGATCACACTACCACCAACCCACATGCACCCATCATGGAATAGAGATAGAGCTAAGGTATACCCGCACCTCCCCGATACTCTACCAATACCGGTACCTAAGCCCCCTACGGCCGGGGCTCACAAACCGGGCTCGCAACTAACCAATCCTATATGTCAACAATGTATGCTCTATCCCAAAGCACAGCCGTCTACGGCATAGAGATAGAGCTAGAGCGTGCGAGCCGGGCCGGAGACCACAATACCTCACCTCCCCCCGATACCCTATCCGCAACTAACCCACTAGGATAGAAACAATACGCAGTAGACCCTATCCCAACATAACTCCCTACGGCATAGAGATAGAGCTAAAGTATCGTGGACAAGCCAGCGTCGACTCAAAATCCTCGGGTACCACACAACAATGGCCGGGACAACATCAATATCGGAGACCACCGTACCACGACCTTCCCCGATACCCCACCCGTACCAAGCATGTTAAGACAGAATACTACAAAAGTGCTAGTGTGGAGAGCAATCCCAGGCCCATGCCCCACTCCACACACCAACGAAAACAATCACATCTTATGAATGCATGAACAATAATAATAACTGAAAGTAAGGGATGGCATGTGAATATGCACAAACATCACATCATAGATATTCAATGATTAACAACGATTTACTGTCCATTAATTATTAGGTTTAGGTCAGATTCCCTTACCTGACGCTCGTTTGTTAGGTTGCTCCACGTCGCAAGATCCAAACGGCAAGTCACAAAGTCCTACAATATTATTTGGGTTTCATCAAAATAACATTCTTAGAGTTTCATGTTGGTCGGAAACCAACAGAGATCACAAACTACCCTCACAGAGCTGACCGGTGGCATGTACCGGTCGCAGCTCTGTGGGAAAGACCGGCGACCGGTATGGTCAGCCGGTCCCCCACGAACAACCTCCCGAGAGATAGCGGTCGCACATACCGGTCGCACCATGTGCACCCGGTATAGTCAACTGGTATGTCTCCGGAAGACCATACATGGGTTTTTCGACTGTTGACGATCATCCTCCATGGATTTTCAGGGTCTCTCCTATCCATTCTAAGTCTAGGCTTTGAGTTAGAGTTATCCCCAACTCATTCAAGTCTCGTTTCGATGAATAGCATCTCGAAACTCGAATCTAGGGTTTGACGGCAACTTAGGGTTTATTGGCCAATTTAGGGTTTTAGATCAATACCTACTTTGCATGGTATTGATCCACCCACACAACTAACATAGGGTAAGAAGAGGGATTCAAACACTTACCGTTGACAGGCGTAGCGTGAGCTTCGTCGAACGGTAATGGCGGCACCTCCTTCTTCTTCATAGCCCCTTCTCCTTTTCCACCTCTTTTTCTTCTCTAGGGTTTGTGAGAGACAATGGAAAGGATTTGAGGAGGCTTAAGGGTGTATTTATAGGCTAGAAATAGGGTTTAGTAACCCTACTAGGATTAGGAAACTTCTAGGATTTGAAATCAGGAAAGCGGGACCCGCAGAGACCAATTTCCAGATTCCCACACATAGCTGCGCAGGACATACCGGTCGACCGGTACCATCAACCGTTTCCATCAACCGGTATACCTAAAATCAGGTATAATTGGTCGACTTCGGTCTGATTTTGTACCTGTTTGTTATCCGCTTGCCCCGTCTGGCCCGGTGATGATCGGAAGACCTGTTATGACACAAAACCAAGGTTTAGACCGGGTTTTCAGAGTGCGGGTCTTACAACTCCACCACCCTTAAAAGAAATTTCGTCCCGAAATTTGCATGTAGGTACTACAACTCCCCCACCCTTAAAAGAAATTTCGGCCTCAAAATTTAAACGTACCTTGATCGTCAAAAAGGTTAAGGTACTCCTTCCTCATCGCGCTCTCTTCTTCCCAAGTAATTTCCTCTACATTTTGGCTTCTCCAATGCACCTTCACATAGTGGATATCCTTGTTTCGAAGTTGCTGAACTTTTTGACTCTAGAGCATTACAGGCACCCCTTCGAAAGTTAAGTCTTCAGTCAAGTCTGGAGGATCAACGATCAAGATATGCGATGGATCTCTGACATACTTCTTGAATGATACATGGAACACATTATGAACGCTAGACATAGATGGTGGTAGAGCCAATTGATATGCTACATTACCACGTCGATTTAATATCTCATATGGTCCCACATACTTGGGGCATAGCTTCCCCTTCTTATCAAACCGTTTCAGACCTCGCACCAGTGATACCTTCAAGAATACTTTGTCACCCACTGTAAACTCCAGATCTCGACGTCAATTATCCGCATAGTGCTTCTGTCAAACTTGAGCTGTCTTTACTCTCTCTTTGATCTGATCAATCACTCGGCAAGTTTCTTCAACAAACTCTGGTCCTACAATTCTTCTTTCTCCTACCTCGCTCCATAACAGAGTTGTACGACACTTCTTCCCATAGAGTTCTTCATATGGGGCCATCTGAATTGTAGCCTGATAACTGTTGTTGTAAGCAAACTCGATAAGTGATAGCTTTTCATCCCAAGCTCCTTTGAAATCTAATGCGCAAGCTCGGAGCATATCTTCCAAAATTTGAATAGTTCGCTCTTCCCATAGCTTTCTATAATCCTTCCCGGAACTTTGATGTAAAACGGGGTCTCTGTCGGATACTATGCTCTCCCGGAACGCCATGAAGTCTGACTATATTATCAACATATAACTTGGCCAGTTTCTCCATGGTATACTGAGGTCTGACCGCAATAAATCGAGTTGTCTTGGTGAGTCGATCTACTATAACCCAAACTGCATGGTGATACAATCCCACTTCCACACAGGTTCTGGTAACGGCTGTAGTAACCCTGCGGGTCTTTGCCTTTCCGCTTTAACTTGTTGACAATTCAGACATTGGAACACGAAACGAGCTATATCTGCTTTCATACCCCTCCACCAATATAGTCTTCTTAGATCATGGTACATCTTGGTACTTCCTGGGTGTACCGAATATGGAGTGTAATGAGCTTCAGTCATAACTTGACCTCTGATATCACAGTCTTCGCTCTCAGGTATACATAACTGTCCACGATACTTGAGTACTTTGTTTGATTCCAAGGTAAAGTCGGGATTGCACGAACCCTTCTCTAAGTCTTCCCCGCACTGTCTTGAGATATGGATCCTGTAGGATTGCTACCTTGACTTCATCAATTAGACCCGGTGAGATCTTCAATGCGGCGAACATCATAGTGAACTTATGAATCAAGCCTTGCTCAACTGGATCTTCTGTAGTTTCAATTATATGCTCTTCGTCACCTTCGATTGAACTAGAGGCTGCGGCACACAATGCAGCATTTGTACTTGGTCCTGCCTCAGGGTTCGATGCCCACTATCTGCTTAAGGCGTCAGCCACCACATTTTCTTTACCCGGATGGTACTGGATGTCGCAATCATAATCTTTTAACAATTCCAGCCATCTCCTCTGTCTCATATTCAGATCCTTCTGAGTGAAAAGATAAGTTAAGCTCTTGTGATCTGACTTGATCTGAAACTTCTCACCGTACAAGTAGTGTCTCCAAGTCTTGATTGCGTGAATAACCGCTGCTAGCTCCAAGTCATGCGTAGGATAGTTCATCTCATGCTCCTTTAACTGTCTTGATGCGTAAGCTATCACCTGTTCTCCTTGCATCAATACACACCCAATTCCCAACCCTGAAGCATCCGTATATAAAGTAAACGGTACGCTTGGTTCTGGGATGGTCAAGATAGGTGCAGAGACTAGTCTTGACTTCAAAGTCTGAAAGCACTTCTCGCACTCATCTGTCCATATGAATTTCTCTCCCTTCTTGGTCAATCTGGTGAGTGGAACCGCGATCCAAGAATAATCTTCCACGAATCTTCTATAATAACCAGCCAACCCAAGGAAACTATGAATCTCCGCAACAGATTTTGCTGCTTCCCATCCTACTATAGCAGCTATCTTGCTTGGATCAACCTTGATACCATCTTCAAATACAACATGGCCCAAGAAAGCCACTTCCTTCAGCCAAAATTCGCACTTCTTGAATTTTGCATAAAGCCTCACATCCCTCAGCCGTTGTAAGGCTGCTCTCAAATACGCTGTATGAGTCTCCATGTCCTTAGAGTAAATCAATATGTCATCGATGAATACGATGACCGAAGTGTCCAACATATCATGGAACACTCGGTTCATCAGTTCCATAAACGACGCTGGAGCATTGGTCAACCCAAACGACATAACCAGAAACTCATAATGCCCATACCTCGTCCTGAAAGCCTTCGGAATATCCCCGGCCTTGATCTTCGCTAGTGATACCCCGATCGGAGATCAATCTTCAAGAAAGCCTTTGCACCCTGCAGCTGATCGAACAGATCATCGATCCTAGGCAAAGGATACCGATTCTTGATCGTCAACTTGTTCAGCTCACGGTAGTCAATACATAGCCGTACACTTCCATCCTTCTTCTTGATGAATAATACAGGTGCTCCCCAAGGCGATATACTAGGTCGTATGAAGCCCTTATCCAGCAATTCTTGTAATTGGGTCTTCAACTCCTTTAACTCGATCGGGGCCATTCTGTATGGTGCTTTGGATACCGGCGCCGAATCCGGCATAAGGTCTATCACAAATTTTGTAGCCCTGTCTGGTGGTAAGCCTGGGAGATCTTCAGGAAATACATCTGGGAACTCTCGTACCACCTCTAGATCTTCCATCTTTGGCACCTCCGCAGTGATGTGTACTACAGATACTAGATAACCCACTCCCCCTTTCTCTAAGCATCTCTTAGCTTTTAGGGCGGAGAGGATCAGCTTCTGCTTCCTAGATAGCTTGATCCCAGTGAAGTTATATTCCCTTCCCTCTTTATCAGTAAGCACAAGCTTTCTTTCACCACATAAAAGGACTGCCGAATGATGGCCTAGCCAATCCATTCCCAAAATGACATCAAAGTCTGCCATCTCAAGTAGTACTAGGCTTTCTTCTAAGTCTCGGCCCTCAATACATACAGTACATGGTCCATAATATTCGGTCAAAGCCACTTCGACTCCTAGTGGAGAGCGAGCTTGGGTTCAAGTGCTTGATTGGTAACTCCATTCGCTTCCCAAAAGAAATAGAAACAAAGGAGTGCGTGGCCCCAGAGTCAAATAATACTCTGGCGGGTATACCAACTACATTTACAATTCCTGGAATTTATTGCCCCTTAGTTCTACATGCTCATGCAAACTGAAAGAATAAACTAAATAGTAAGGGATAGAATCGTACTAGTTACCACATCAGGTGATGCGGCTGCCTCTTCAGTGGTGACCGCATACACTTTTCCTTGCTGGGGAGCTTTCTTCTTAGGTAGAGTGCAGTTCGTTGCAACATGTCCCAGCTGCTGACAGTTATAACATTTGATATTTGGGTTGTGTCCAACGAACTGTGGCACAGGTGGAGCCAGGTTGTTCCTCGCAGGTGCTGTAGCGGTCTGTGCCCTGTATGGGCGGAATGGTCTAGTATTACCGCCACCCGAGCTCTCACCAGCGGATCTCTTCACTCCCTTGTTCTGAGCGAAGAAGCTGTCACTCTGACTGGACTCTATCACCCTCGCAACCTGCACAGCCTCGTTGTAGGTCTTCTTGTCCAGACCCAAAAGGTGCTCTCTGATGCTTCCACGTAGTCCCATGGTGAACCTACGTGTCTTGGTCTCCTCCTCCTGCATACTGGCTGGTGCGAAGAAGAATAGCTATTCGTACCTCTGCTAATAAGCATCTACGGTCGACTGAGATTGCTGCAGATTGAGAAACTCTCTCTCCATTTGATCTCTGAAGCTCTTCGGAAAGTATTTGTCGAAGAAAGCCGCTTTAAACACTTCCCAATCAACCAGGGTATACTTATTCTCCAGATATTCCCGAGTAGAATTCCACCAAGCATTGGCATCTTCCTTTAACATATGAGTGGCAAACAGAACCTTCTCCTCCTCAGTGCAAGTCATCAATCAGAAGTTCTTTTCCATTTCTGCGACCCACTGTGCTGGCCACAATGGTTTTCCGGTCCTGCCCGTGAACGATGAAGGTTTCAACTTCAAGAATCTGTCCAATGACCTGCTCAGATCATGCTGTCCCTGTGTGTCTGCTCCGTACCATGGTGGTGGATACGGATAAGCTCCCGGGTAGGCAGAAGGCGACGGAAACCGATGCGGTGGTGGTACGTTTTGAGCTTGGCCCCTCGGCCTTGGGCTACTCTGCATCGGTTGGGTAGTATTAATTCCTCCTGACTCGGGCGTATTTCCAGCGGGAACAGAACCTGTTGGCATGAGCATCTTCAGTACTTCGCTCACAAATTCCTTCTGTTGAGCCTGCATCTGGTAGACCAAGTTTGTAACAATGGTCTCAGAATTCCTGTGAGGTGGGCCAGGTAAATTTTTCGGTACTTCCGGGACTTGTTCCTCCTCCACATCAGGACTAGGTTCTCTAACCTGGTCTTGTTCAGCTTGTTCTTCTTCTAGGCGCATCCTGGCCTGATGACGCTTTCGCCCACTTCGACCGTTTCCGCCTGCCATCTCAGATTATTTTTTTATTTGGATTTTTTTTCTTTCTTCCTTCTCTCCGGTGGCGATTCTTCTCTGTCCAACTGAGTTGCTACAGTCCGGTCGGTACCTTTAGAAGCCTATTTCTTCCATTCCAAGCGTGGAACATCATCTCCAGGTAGGTCTCTTCCCTCTCTCTCATATTTTACAAGTTTCCCATATCGTCTATATGTAGAAATTTAGGTTTTTCTTTATTCGAGATGTTTTAACCGTAGGAATTCTTTTCCTTCGGCTAGGAAAGGGTTTAGGGACCCCCAAGAGCAAAAGCCCTCAACCAATTTGGGGTTCCACCGAAAGGTTTTGATAAAATTCGAATTTTTACTCTTTTTAACCTAGGTTTTAAAAAAAAAAATTTGAAATTTTTAATTTTTTCTTAAATTCTTGAAATTTCTTATTTTAATTGCTTGTGATTGGTTTGTTGAAGAGTGTGGGGGTCACGTAAGTCCTCCTCCCCATGTTTCTAGGTGAGTTCGAGGCTTTTTCCCAATTTATAGCCGTTATGCTGCCGAAATTTCGACAAAATCTAACTTTTTATTTTGTTTTCTTTTGTTTTGCAGATTTAAATGGCTCCTCGACGTGCTCTTGGCAAGCGTCCCCACGGCTCGAGTTCGCGTGCTCCCCAGCCACCAGTTTCTCAGCTTGACGAGCACTGGTTTCGTTCCCTTGAGGCACAAGCTCGATTCTCGTGGTTCGATAATAAGAGCATAGAATCCGGGCGTCGGGTTAACTTGGAGCAGTTAGACCGATTCGACGTGCGAGCGGCGTTTGACGCGCTTGGGTGGGTACCAGTCATTTCATACACCGACACCACCCGTCCAAACCTGGTTAAGCATTTCTTTGCTAATCTAGAGCTGCACGGAGATGTGAACGATCCCAACCAAGGTAGGGATTTACGTATCTCCAGTTATGTCCGGGGTGTTCCCATTTCCTTTAACACCCATCAACTGGCCGACCTTCTAGGGGTTCCAAATGATGGAGACCTAGTATATTGCCCTCCCAAAGCTAAGGGCTATCTGACTGAGGACCTGCGTCGAGAGATAGCTCATCAGATCCTCAACCCTGGGGCTCCTATGAAGGGAGCTAGCTTGAGACCTATACCCCGGGTCTACAGTCGCATCATCCAGCACAACATCGTCCCCCAGAGCGGCCATTATAGTGAGTTATCCCAGCTCACTTAGTACATCACTTACTGTGTCTGCACTGGGGAGCGGGTCTCTCTCCCATACCTCATCATTAGGACCATGCATCAGGCGACCCTGGCCGATCAGGCCAGTAACCTTACCTACGGTCGTCTCATTACCTCCATGTTACTTCGCCAGGGTGTGAGCATGAGAGGTGAGGTGACAGTCGAGGACACTATGACGTCCGATATAGACTGGGACGCCATTCAGAGGATGCAGATGGTTGATCTGCCAGTTAGTGATGACGAGTTGGAGGCTCGCCCTCGTCCACTTGGGAGAGTAGCGGCGGCAGCAGCGAGAGCAGCCGCGGCCAATGCGGCCTATGCGGCGAGGTGGGTGATGACGATGATGACGATATGGCTGGGGGAGGTCCAAAGCTTGCCCCACATCCTGCACCTGTACCACCACCATCTGTCTCTACAGCTGGACCCTCTCAACCTCCTCCCGACTCAGTGTTGAGTATGTTCAATGAGATCAGGGACACTCAGAGGGTCATCCTGGAGTCTCAGCGAGAGATGGGTCAGGAGTTGGGACGCCTGGCTTGTAGTCTACGGGTGACTCAGGACCAGGTGCATTGGCTTAGGGTCGCATACGAGCGGGTATATGATATAGCGGACCCCATTCCTCCCAGGCCTCCTACCCCATGATTATCCCCTTTTTACATTCTCTTTCTTATGACTGATATATATATAACAGGGTAACTGTCTGGTTTGTGGACTGTACCCTGTAGCACTATCACATTTGATACACTTTTCTATTTAATGAAAGTTTCATGGTTTTTCCTAACTAGTGTATGTGCACATATTAAGTTTCATATTTAGAATAGTACATTATTCTCTTTCTTAGTCCGTCTCAGGTATCAAACAATGCTTAGGGTGTGTTTGTATTAAGATTTTTTTAAAATTTCCTAACTCAGTTCATCGACCCAGTTAAGTGTAATATAGTCTGTAGACAGAGCCCGAGGGCTCTGATACCAAGTTGTCACACCGTTCTGGTTGGATCAGAATTGGGGTGTGACAGACGATCTCATCACTTCTTCATCATCAGAGAAAGATTTCTCATCGGCATTACACTCTCTCTCCCGTCCATCAATTCGACGGCCTTCCAAGGAGTCTCTATCACAAGCCCTTCTTTTGATTATCATTTTTTTTGGCATTGTATTTCGTGATCATGTCATCATTTTATGTTCAAATTCATGAATCTTGATGGAACTCTCATCTGTCGTTCATTACATCCAACGGCTTCCCAAAGGTTCCCATAAGCCCTTCATTTCTCAAGCCAATAAAATGGGATCTTCTCGGTAAGATAAACCCATTCTACATAAATAACCAAACACTCTCCCAATGGTAGACCCATGTGGACAGTTTCACATCAGTCCTATTGGACCTTCAACATCAATACTTGTCAACAAACCTAAATGTTTCAGGCCCAGATATGATCGTGATTGATTCGAAATCTCGATATAGCTTGTTGGGACACGTGTTCCATCTGAACATCTCCAAGAAAGGAAAACATAATTTGGCACCATTTTCAATTTTGGTGTGGGACTGCATTTCCCTAAGATCACTTTTAATGATGATTCAAATAGCTGCCCGCCTATCAATACGTGTAGGTGTCAACTTAAACAGTGGGGCAAGACTACCCATTTGTCAAGAAGGTCATGCCATTCAGATTTCCCCTAAGGGTTTCAAACCATTGGATATGACCATAATTTTGGCAATTTCATTAGGACTCTTTATTCAACCCAAGATGGGGTTTGCAAAAAGAAGAAAATGAAAAAAATAATAAAGGGAAGAAAAGAAACCTCAGCAGGGAAAAGCAACCCGAGAAACCTCAATGGGCAACCCATAATACCTCAGTGGGGATAGGCGACCTGATGCAACCCTAAAGCATTGGCCTCATTGGCCCTTCATAGAAAAATTCAGTGGTTCATATAGACAAGTGTCATACCAGTCTACCGTCCATAAGGAAATGAACCCCTCTTGCTCTCCAGTGAATCATACTCGGAGGAGTTAAACAAACAATCATCTGTTGGGCTCCATAGCATTGCCTTTCAACAGAATCCTATCTTCAAATCCTTTGGTCATGTTAGGGAGAGAACAAATTCTCATGGCCTGGTTACGGATGTAGCCAAATTCATCATCAGCTCCCTCATTTTTCAAGATTCAACAAGGATTTATCTAAGAAATCATTTTCTGCAATCAATCTGTCAATCTTCCCTTAACCTCAGAAGCATGGTCAAATTCTGGATGCAATCGAGATTCAACCTAGTTCTAACTTTATTAGATTGCCTGTGCCCTAGCACACTACAGTAGTGGTCTGTGACAACATGCAGACACTAGGGCATAGATATAACCTATGTAGAGGAATTGAACTTGATCATGAGCATTACATTTAGGATCCATTGTCTAGTCTGAAGTCACTGACTTTCCTAGTCAATAGAAGTAGGTCCGTCCAAGTTGGTTTTTACCAATTTCTCAGTTCTCCCAATCCTGTTGATGAAGAAGATCCAACGTGGTCACTCACCTGTTAGGAGTTGGTAACCAAATTCTCTGAAGGAATACTTCAAATCCTTTGCTCCTCATGCCTACTTTGGGGCCATGATTCATTAATCTTTCAAAATTGGCACAACAATATTGTAAAGCCCTGAGCTTTTCATGAGCCTAGATCAAGGGCCAAACCCATGTCACATTTCATCGCCGCATGGCTATTCTACCAATTTGTTCTACCATAATGCACAGTCAAAGAACTTAGTTGATCAGATGCCCCTCGACAGTTTAACACCAAGATCAATCAATAAAATCACTTTGGTTAGAGACTGTCAAGCTCCCCTCATTCTTGTCCAAAATCCTCGCTAGAGTTTCTTTCAATCCAAAATCTAACAACACCAATGTTGGCTGAAGAAAATCATCACCTTGAAATTACATGGAACCTTTCCAAGGGAGCAACCAAGTCATCCCTACCGTGCTGAAATTGAGTCAAACTTTCAATACTTGGTCATAAATGGCAAATTTCAAATCTAGGTATCATGCCAGCGAAGTCCATGACACCATTTCCATTGATGTCATGTTTTATGCCTTCACCAACAAAGCAGGGGCAAAAAAACTTGGAAACTGCCAAGGAATTCATCATCATTTCAAATATATCCAGCACTCTATAGGTTGAAAGTCAAGAGACTTCCAAGATGGGTCAGATTTCAACCCTAAAGGTTCAAAATCGACAAAGCCTTCCTGTATGGTTCACTTTCAAGCATCCTAAAGGTTCATAGCCATAGAGCTTCCAAGAAGGATATTCTAATTTTCAACCCCAAAGGTCCAAAGCTGGTAGGAATTGCCAAGATGAGTCATTCAGTATCACCCTATAAGTGACCTTCTGAGTTCTTGCCCATTTCAGAATCAATAGCAAATTCCTCACCCTAAAAGTGACCTTCTGAGTTCTCACTCATTACAGAATCAAATGTGGAGCCCTAGCTCATCCAAAGTTCAAATCAATCTCAGTCTATAAATGAGTCAAATGTAGAGCCCTAGCTCATCCAAAGATCAAATCAATCTCAGATTATTAGTGAATCAAATGTAGAGCCCTAGCTCATCCAAAGATCAAATCAATCTCAGTCTAAGTGAATCAAATGTAGTGCCCGAGCTCATCAAAAGGCCAAATCAATATCAAATTATTAGTGAATCAAATGCAGAGCCCTAGCTCATCCAAATTTCAAATCAATCTCAGTCTATAAGTAAATCAAATGTAGAGCCCTAGCTCATCCAAAGATCAAATCAATCTCAGATTATTAGTGAATCAAATGTAGAGCCCTAGCTCATTCAAAGATCAAGTCAATCTCAGCCTATTAGTGAAGCAAATGTAGAGCCCTAGCTCATTCAAAGATCAAGTCAATCTCAGCCTATAAGTGAATCAAATGCAGAGCCCTAGCTTATTCAGAAAATCAATCTCAAAACCTCAATCAAAAGAGCCTCAGTTCAATCAAAGAGAAGACATCAAGTCTTCCATCCAAACAAATCAATGCCGAGCCCAAGCTCATGCAATCAGCCTTGTATTCACAGCCTAGCTTCGTACAAGAAGAGGTTTATTAGCCTACAAATGGATCAAGCCGGGTCCAAGCCCGCACATACCTTGCATTGAGTTCCATCTCAGCAAGAAGAGGTTCCCAGCCTACAAATGAGCCTTGTATTCACAGCCTAGCTCCATACAAGAAGAGGTTTATCAGCCTACAAATGGATCAAGCCGGGTCAAAGCCTGCACATACCTTGCATCATGAGTCACCTCAGCAAGAAGAGGTTCCCAGCCTACAAATGAGCCTTGTATTCACAGCCTAGCTTCATACAAGAAGAGGTTTATCAGCCTACAAATGGATCAAGCCGGGTCGAAGCCCGCACATACCTTGCATTGAGTTCCACCTCAGCAAGAAGAGGTTACCAGCCTACAAATGAGCCTTATATTCACAGCCTAGCTTCATACAAGAAAAGCACTCACCAATCTTCCAAGAAGAGCAAACCTCCTTGCCAGTCGAACTACGTTCTGGGCTTGATTTCTAGGACACCCTTAGAATATGTAGGGAGTTTAGGACAAATATCCCTAAGTGTAGCCCAATAAGAAATCTCACTCATATCCCAAAAATGTGATTCTTTTATCTTCAGCCTTCAATTGGTAACAATCTCGGCTAAAGAGGGGCATCTGTAAGCACCCCATTTTTGCCACCCTCTGCATAAGTGAACTAATATGGTAGGTTTCTGGCCTTTAACCCAAAGATTTGTGATTCTCCACTGAACCCCACAGCAGGGTCATGGGCTATTATCTACTTGGATGAATAGGTTGTGAAATTATCTTCGAAATGAGACCGGAATCATCAAATTCTGACTTCAAACAAGGAAGATATCGTAGTTTGAAAGTGCAAGGGCATTTACGTAATTATCGTACGATGCATGTATTATCATTCAAACTTCAAGACATCATATCTTGGTCATCTGATATCAGAATCAGATGATTCCAATGCCAATATTCCTTTTTTTCAGTCCTCTTCAAAGTGGACATGAAAAATCCCGGGCAGAAGTCATCAGCGGGCCCCATTCGAGCTTTCATGCAAAATTATCGTTAGAACTTCAAAGCTTCATATCTTTTCCGTTCTACGTCAGATTCAGATGATTCCAAGGCCATTATTCTTCATTTGTGATGTCCTACAAAGTGGATGTGGAAAATCTCGGGTAGAAGTCTCCGAGGGTCCCATGCAAAATTACATATGGAAATTGTCATTTAATATTCAAAAATTCATATTTTGATCATTCCATATCCAAATCAGGTGATTCCAGTCTCATTATGTTCCATTTTTAGTACTCTACAAAGTGGACGTAAAATATTTCCGGTAGAAGCCTCCGAAGGATCTCATGCAGAATGGTCAGCCAAATTATCGATAATTGGTCCGCTTAAACTTCAAAAATTCATAAGTTGACCATTTTACTTCCAAATGAGGTGATTCAAGTTCCTATATTCCTCATTTTTAATGTTCTACAAAGTGAATGTAGAAAATTTGGAATAAAGACTATCAGAAAATTCCGTGCGGGATGACAGTGGAAATGACCCATGAAATGATAGAGAGAGAAAACTCATTTAATTCCAGTCAATCCAAGAAACTCAGCTCAACCCAAGCCGATTTGGCCCAATCCAGTTAATCCTTGTCAATCCGGACCAATTCATGTGGACGCTTATGCATGTATTTCTTTTATGTATTATTTATATGTTTATATAATATATAATATATTATAATATATCATATAATCTATACATATGTCTTATATGTATATTATATTATATATATTAATATATTAATATATTATATACTTATATGTTTTATATAAAAAAAAGTAGGATCCGAATAAAATCTAAAAAAAGGAAGGAAGAAGGAAAGATTGAGTTGAGAGAAGAATGAGAGTGATAGAGAGAATCTGGAGAATTTGAGGACTCAATTAGAAGGATCGAGAAGAGAAGTTGAAAAGGAAAGAAGAAATATAAAAAGAAAAAAAAAATAGAAAAAGAAAGAGGAGAAAATCGAGAAGATTGAGGAGAAGGAGGGAGAGAGGCCGAAAAGAAGGAGGGGAAAAGAAAAAAAAAGAGAGGAAGAATAAAATAAGAGGAAGAAGATCGGTGGGGAGGGGACCGAGAAAAATAAAAAGAAAAAAGAAAGAGACCGAAAGAGAGGGAGGAGATCAAGGAGAAGAGGAGAAAATGAGGAAGTAGGAGCTGGAAAGAAGAGGGGGCATTGAGAAGAAGAGAGAAAGGAGGAGGTGGAGAGAAATTGAGAAGAGAGAGAGGAAGAAAAGGAAGAAGCAGGAGGTGGAGAGGAGAAGAAAAAAAAATTAGAAAATCAGAATCGAGAAGAGGAGAAGGAGGAGGACGATGAGAGAAAGAATGAAAAAAAAAAAAAAAAAAAAATAGAAAAGAAAGGGGGAAGACCGAGAAGAAGGAGGAGGTGAAGAGGAGAAGAAAAAGAGAAAAAAAAAACAGAAAGAATGGGGGAAGACCGAGAAAAAGGAGGAGGTGGAGAGGAGAAGGAAAAAAAAACAGAAAAGGGAGAATCGAGAGAAGCAGAACGAGAAGATGAAGAAGAGGAAGAAGGAGATGGCATTGGATCTGCAACAGGTAAACCACCGTCCCTTTTTTATTATTATTATTTTTATTTTCTTCTTCTTCATATCCTATTGCTTCAACCGAACCTAGCCACACCTGTCCTTATAGATGTATGCATCCATCTACACCCTTCATCCCATGCTGCCATAGCACCCACCGAACATGATAATTCCGATCTGCACCACCTGTGATACCCTTATGCAAACCCTTCAAACCATTCAAACATGATCTGAAACCCTTGTCCACCATGATCAAACCCCCTCTCTCCTTATTGATCTAAATCATGGAGATTTTTTTTATGAGCAAGTTGATTCGATTTTAATAATGTGATTTTGATCATTGATCCTATCATATGTGTTATTGATTTAACTTTGAATATTGGTTTAATTTGATCTCTTGATCTCCCGATCGGATCAACCCATGATCTGAACCACTCAATTTGATCAAACCATGATTTGAGCCGTTGATTTTCTAGATATGATGATATGATGCATGATTGATGAGATTTAGTTAGATCTGAATCATTAAAATCTAAAATCTGATGATATAATGCGTCATGGGAGATTTAAATGAATCTAAATGGTTGGATTGCCATCATGAGTGATCTAAACTGTTGGATTGTCATGATATGTGATCAAAAATGAATCTGAACGGTCAGATTACCATCAATAGTATACCATTGAATTTTTCATCATGAGTGTTTTTAGATACACTGACATGTTTAGATGCTCATTGCCATATTAGATGCTTATTGTCATAATTAGGGTAGAAAACTCTAAAATGGAAAGAAAGTAACAATTAGGGTAGAAAACCCTAAAATGAAAATAAAATAATAATTAGGGTAGAAAACCCTAAAATGGAAAGAAAGTAAACAGTTAGGGTAGAAAACCCTAAAAAATGGAAACAAAATAATAATTAGGGTAGAAAACCCTAATATGGAAAGAATGTAACAATTAGGGTAGAAAACCCTAAAAAATGGAAATAAAATAATAATTAGGGTAGAAAACCCTAAAATGGAAAGAAAGTAACATTTAGGGTAGAAAACCCTAAAATGGAAAGAAAATAATAATTAGGGTAGAAAACCCTAAAATGGAAAGAAAGTAACATTTAGGGTAGAAAACCCTAAGATGGAAAGAAAATAATAATTAGGGTAGAAAACCCTAAAATGGAAAGAATGTAACAATTAGGGTAGAAAACCCTAAAAAAATGGAAATTAAATAACAATTAGGGTAGAAAACCCTAAAATGGAAAGAATGTAACAATTAGGGTAGAAAACCCTAAAAAATGGAAATAACATAATAATTAGGGTAGAAAACCCTAAAATGGAAAGAAAGTAACATTTAGGGTAGAAAACCCTAAGATGGAAAGTAATATTAGGGTAGAAAATCCTTAAATGGAAAGAGTAACTTTAGGTAGAAACCCTAAGATGGAAAGAAAATAATAATTAGGGTAGAAAACCCTAAAATGGAAAGAAAATAGAAATTAGGGTCTTGCCATGCTTAGAAGATACCCTACTAGATCATGCCATATAGGCTCTTGCCTTATTTGCAATACATGCCATATTTGAAAGATTTTTAAACAATCTTACTGTATGTGAATTTCTTGCCATAAATGTTTTATGTGCCATATTTAGATAGAATATTCTATTTTTTGGCAATAACTTATTTTATGCAACACCATAGTCAAACTGCCATATCTGCACACTTCTAGAAGACAATCTAGGCGTGGGGACGTGCATTTAGGCACCCACATTCTTGGGAAGGGCATAATGGGAATAATAAAACCTTAATAAAGAAAGAGAATTCTTTGCCAAACCTTCTAAAATTAGAATTCAGAATGAAAAGGGTAATTTAGGACGATTTGCCCCTCAGCAAACCCTAAACTAGATTAGGTTCTAAACCCTAAACCTAGAATAGGTTCTCAATCATTAACCTTGAACAGGTTATTCCCGAACTACGTGGATTCTAATTCCTAGGTCAAACCCTAGGATATGTAGGCCACTTGGGAGAAGTCCAAATTCGGATCCACAGTTTAGTCCACTCGGACTATCCATAGATCCACTAGGATATTTACCCATACTTTAGTCCACTCGGACTATCCATAGATCCACTAGGATATCCCCCATATTTTAACCCAAATAGGGTTATCCACACATTTAGTCCACTTGGACTATCCATAGATCCACTAGGATATTTATCCACATCTTAGTCCACTTGGACTATCCATAGATCCACTAGGATATTATCCACATTCTAACCCAAATGGGGTTATTCTTAGATCCACTAGGACTATCTATCAGTCCACATGGACTATCCAGATCCTAACCCATAGGATTTCTCAACCTTTCAAGCATAAATTTCAACTTGAACAAAGAACTTAATCATGCACAAGCATAAATCACAGCCATAAACTTTAATCACACCTGAACTACGATGGTGA
>CM053270.1:20500771-20517159 GCA_028583415.1 Protea cynaroides
ATATTGCTTCTGACGGTTCTGAGCTGTTCTTGTCACACCCCAATTCCGCACACTTCAGAATGGTGTGATGAACCGCTAAATAGCCAACAGTTCAACCAGGATCTCTAATAGGCTATCCCCGCGTTATCCAAACTTTACACGCATCCACAATCATAATCAGAGTAAATACACATTAGCGGAAATCTAATAAATAAATGAACTGAGAACTAAAATGATATTAATAACTTAATAAAAAATTATTCTGTATCAAACCGAGACTTAATAATTAAGTATCAAATACATGTCTAAAATCCAATGAAGAAACCTATAAAAATATCTAATCGAATACACACGAGTTGCACTCGCAAAAGGAGTCGTGTGAATCGTCTTCAGCTCCAACTTCCATAGTTGCTACAGTTTTGTACGCCGACGCGTTCATGTAATCTTCAACTGTAAAACCTGCATCAACAACTAAAAATATTCGATGTCGAGGGGTGAGCACACAACACGGCTCAGTGAGTAGCCAAAACAATGCAACATTACATATGCATGCAAAAATCAATTTATATCTTTGGTCTTGGTTTATAGTTTGCAATGTGCAATAGAAATGTTGGGTGGTCAAAGGTTAACGTTTATTGACACCGCATCTATACACAGGGTGTGGAAGCCCGCCCGAAGGTTAACGTTTATCGTCGTCCCCATCTACCCTACCATAACATTATACAACAAAGGTTAACGTTTATTGCTATATAATGCTATACCAACACGTAAGCCCCTATTAGCGAGGGCTTGCAACCTGGGCTCGCTGCTAACCAATCCTAATGCCAAACAGTTTATCCAAGGCCTCACCCTAGCATCCCTCAGAACATCCATAGAGATAGAGCCAAGGCCCCCCGATAGAGTCAGAGACTACAAGGACCGAGACCACCTCCCCTGATACTCTACGACATAATAGTTCTGCTTAGGTAATGGCGATACGACGATGCCAATGCACAAGACTTGAGTTAGAAATAGAGCTAAAGTGCTGAGACCCGCCAAAGGTTAACGTTTATTGACGTTCTCATCACACCTCCCCTGATACTCGCTCGCATCAAGCACATCAACCACACACATACAAGCACATGCCTATTCCTATCATCATCATCATCATCATGTTATAAACAATAAAATAAATATGCATGAACAAGTAATAGAAATATTGGATGGCATGTTGTATGCACATTACAAACATATTCGCATAGAATCAAACATGGCATAGGACTCAAGAAATAGAAAATAGTTTATTATTAACCAATTTAGTTTGGAGTTAAGGTTCCTCACCTTAGCTTGCTAATAGATATTTTTCCAAGCTTTAGAATCACCTTTATACTGTTATTATATTCCTAGCAAACCTAACAAAGTCGATAGAATTTAATTAGATTTAATTCAGAATTTAAAAACCACTCTGTCAACTGAGGGTTGATGCTAGGGTCGATGCTAGGGTCGATGGCTCTATCGACCCTCCCTCCATTCTGAACTTCCCGAATGCTGAGGATCGATGGTCAGAAACACCTAGGGTCGGATGGTCTATAGACCCTCGGTGCGACCCTTGGTGCACTCTTGTCCAATTTCCACTTTTAATCCATTCTTCATGTTTGGGGTTTTATGGCTTGCTTCCTACATTCATTCAACAGTCAATCCGTGGTCTAGAACCATGTATAATCCATCTAGATAGCTTTCGTGCATCCTCGTATGATTTTCTTTGAAAACCTAACCATGGATGGATGGTTTGGGTTTCTCCAAAATCCTACACTCAACCATATCTAACCTAAGGTCTGTAGAAACTCATGGAATTGATATCCATACCTGAGAAGATTACTTTTCTCTGCAAATTCTTCTCCTTTTTGCCAAGCCTTCTTCCTAGCCTCCTTTCTTCCTCTTTTCCTTCTTCTCTCTTTCTCTCAATTCAATTATGGTTGTGAAAAGGAGTCAAAGTGGCTTAGGAACGTCCTTTAAATAGACTAGGAATGTCCTATAATAATCCCATTGAGATTTGGAAAGAATCCCAACCAAAAATTAGGAAATTTCCTAATTTCAGTTTCGGCAGAAACCGAGGGTCGATGGGAGGGTCGATGATCCCGTCGACCCTAGGGTCTTAAGCTGTCCGACCCTCCCTTCAAAACTGAGGGTCTGACTTTCTGTTTTGGGACGTCCGACCCTGCCTAGCTGGGTGTGCGACCCTCCCCTAAAATTAAGTGTTTTTGGGTCGATTTGATACCTGGGATCTCGATCTCCTTCATGCCCTTGGTCCATTTGACTCGACCATGATGGGTAAAACTGGTTCAAGGTGGTAAGACCGGGTTAGTTTGACACGGGTCTTACAGTTCTCACCCTTTTCTTGATAATGTCGACCACTCGACAAGTCTCTTCAACAAATTCTGGTCCAACAATGCTACGTTCTCCCACTTCATTCCAAAACAAGGGAGTTCGACACTTGCTGCCATACAGTGCTTCATAAGGTGACATCTGTATGGTAGCCTGATAGTTGTTATTGTAAGTGAACTCGATCAATGGTAACTTTTCATCCCATGATCCCTTGAAATCAATTACACATGCTCATAGCATATCTTCTAGAATCTGAATTGTACGCTCTGACTGTCCATCTGTCTGTGGGTGGAATACAGTACTGAACTTCAATGTTGTACCCATAGCCTTTTGCAGTCCTTCCCAAAATTTGGAAGTAAATCGTGGATCTCTATCGGACACAATACTTTCTGGTACACCGTGTAACCGAACAATATTATGCACATACAGCTTCGCTAACCTTTCCAGTGTATACTGAGGTCGTATAGGTATCAAGCGAGCTGTTTTAGTCAAACGATCTACAATCACCCAAACTGCGTCAACTACACAAGGAGTCAATGGTAGCCCTGTGACAAAGTCCATAGTGATGCAGTCCCATTTCCATGCTGGTTCTGGTAATGGCTACAACAGTCCTGCGGGTCTTTGTCGTTCAGCCTTTACTTGCTGACAATTTAGGCATTGAGACTCGAACTTAGCTACATCTGCTTTCATTCCCCTCCACCAATATAATTTCTTCAGATCATGATACATTTTTGTACTTCCAGGATGTATGGAATAGATGGTGGTATGGGCTTCTTTCATCAGTCGGTGTCTAATGTCCATACTTTCTATTTCAGGTACACATATTCTTCCTTTGTATTTCAGTACTTTCTCGTCGGCCAAGGTGAACTCAGGGTTGGTCCTACCTTTCTCAATATCTTCTTGTACTGTCCTCAGATAAGGATCTGATTTGATAGCTATCTTCACTTCATCCAGTATATCCGGTATAATCTTCAATGCCGCGAACATATTCGAAAACCGGTGAATAAACTCTTGGTTGGCTGATTCATCCGTCGTATCTATCACATACAGCTCGTTGCCGTGATTGAATACTATTTCGTTGGTACACATTGCTGCAGTCGTGCTAACTTTTCCTTGAGATTTAATCACTGCTTTTCTGCTTAATGCATCCGCTACTATGTTCGCTTTTCCTGGATGATACTGGATATCACAATCATAGTCTTTCAATAGTTCCAGCCATCTTCTTTGTCTCATATTCAACTCCTTCTGATTAAATAAATAAGTAAGACTTTTATGGTCCGACTTAATCTAGAATTTCTCTCCGTATAAGTAATGTCGCCATATCTTGACAGCATGTACTACTGCCGCTAGCTCCAAATCATGAGGGGGATAATTTTTCTCATGTACCTTCAACTTTCTTGACGCATAGGCAATTACTTGTTCTCCTTGCATAAGCACACATCCTAGTCCCAATCCCGATGCATCAGTGTATAAAGTAAATGTCTGTGCTGGAACGGGAATGGTCAAAATCGGGGCGGATATCAATCTGGCCTTCAATATCTGGAAGCTCTTCTCACATTTATCCGTCCACACAAACTTTTCACCTTTCTTGGTCAAACTGGTGAGAGGTACGGCAATCCGAGAATAGTCTTCTACGAATCTCCGATAATAACCAGCTAGACCCAGAAAACTTCTAATTTCTGAAACGCTCTTTGGTGCTTCCCACTTTACAATAGCCTCGATCTGGCTGGGGTCTACTTTGATTCCTTCAGCGGACACTACATGGCCTAGGAATGCGACTTCACTTAGGCAAAACTCGCACTTTGAGAATTTGGCATATAGCTTCTCTTTCTTTAAACGTTGTAGGGCTGCGTTTAGGTTCTTGATATGGGTTTCCATGTCCTTGGAATATACCAATATGTCATCAATAAATACTATTACCGACGTATCCAACATATCATGGAAAACTCGGTTCATAAGTTCCATGAACGTTGCCGGGGCATTAGTTAATCTGAAAGACATCACCAAAAATTCATAATGTCCATATTTGGTCCTGAAAGCTGTCTTCGGAATATCCCCTTCTTTAATCTTCAACTGATGATAGCCTGATCGAAGATCGATCTTAGAAAATACTCTTGCTCCTTGTAACTGATCGAACAAGTCATCGATCCGAGGTAGTGGATATCGATTCTTGATTGTCAGTTTATTCAACTCCCGATAGTCGATACATAATCGAACGCTACCATCCTTCTTCTTTACGAACAACACTGGTGCCCCCCATGGAGATATACTGGGTCGAATATAACCCTTGTCCAGTAGCTCTTGTAGTTGCACCTTCAGTTCCTTCAGTTCTGTAGGAGCCATTCTATAAGGTGCTTTTCATACGGGTGCGGCTCCAGGTATCAGATCTATTACAAACTCCGTGGCCCGGTCGGGTGGTATTCCGGGTAATTCCTCTGAAAATATGTCAGGATACTCCCTCACAACATCAATGTCTTCCATTCGTGGTACGTCCTTGGTTAGGTCGACCACGGATGGTTGACCACGGATACTAAATACCCGACTGCTCCCTTCTCAAGGCACTTTTTAGCCTTTAATGCTGAAAGTATGAGCTTGCGTCTCCGGGGAAGTTTGGTTCCCGAGAAACTGAATTCTGTCCCTTCTTTGTCTTTGAACGTTAGCCTCTTTTCGGCGCATAACATATTTGCAGAATGCCGAGCTAACCAGTCCATTCCCAAGATGACATCAAAGTCTGCCATCTCAAGTTGTATCAAGGTTGCATCTAAAATCTGTTCCCCAATGAGAACTGGACATGGTCCATAACCTTTTTCTAATTCCACTTCTAACCCCATCGGTGACCGTACAAGTAATTTGTAGTCTAATGTTTTGATCGGTAATTTTGTCTCTTTTCCAAATGACACACATATAAATGAATGAGTAGCTCCGGAATCGAAGAGTACTCTGGCGGGTACACCATTTATAGGTACAATACCTGTGATTCATCTTTACTTAGTCTACATGCTCATTCAATGTATTTATAACTTTAAAAGTTTCAGTCATACCTGTGACCACATCGGGTGATGCGGCCGCATCCTCGGATGTAACAGCATATACACGTCCCTGATGGAATTGCTTCTTGGGCTTTGGGCACTCTCTTGCTATATGTCCCGGTTGGTTGCAGTTAAAACACTTCGGGCCTTCAGAATTTGGCTTTTGCTGAGTTTGAGCTGCTGAATTATTCTTGGTTACAACATTAAAATTCTGTGGACGGAAAGGCTTATACGTCCTGTTATTGCCTCCGTTGTAAGAATTCCCGGCTGGCCTTTTAATGCCTTTGTTCTGAGTAAAATAACTCTCTTTCTGGCTCGATTCTATAACTCGAGCAATCTGGACAGCTTCATTATAAATTCTCTTTTCTAAGCCCAGAACGTGTTCTCTGATGCTTCCTCTTAGTCCCGTGACAAACCTACGGGTTTTAGTTTCTTCTTCTTGCATACTCAGTGGTGCGAAGAAAAACAGCTCTTCATAACGTTGTTGGTACGCATCCACTGACATCTGTCCCTGATAAAGACTCAGGAACTCCTTCTCCATCGAATCTCTGAAGCTTCATGGAAAATATTTCTCGAAGAAAGCTTCTTTATATATTGCCCAAGTCAGTAGGGCGTGCTTAGTCAATAGATAGGCCCGGGTCGATTTCCACCAATGATGTGCGTCGCCTTTGAGCATGAATGTGGCACACAATACTTTCTCCTCTTTTGTAATAGTCATCATCAGAAAATTTCTTTCCATCTTGTCTATCCAGTGTGCTAGCCATAATGGATCAGAAGGTTTGCCACTAAATTCCCTGGGCTTCATCTTCAAAAACCTCTCGACCAGTCGAGAGTGATCCATCTGATTTAGATATGCCCCAAACATATGGGGTGGATACTGTTAACTAGCCTGTGCTGCTTACAGAACCTGCACTGGAATCTGTGCAGTAGTTTGTTGAGGTGTCTGATAAGTTGGGTGGTTACCCACCGATGCCGCACTGGCTTGTCCTGTGTGCATGGGTGCAGCCTGAGTAGTTTGAAACATAATGCCCATGGCAACTTGCATCTGGGCCTATGCGTGTTGCATGTGTTGTAGCTGTAGAGCTAGGTTCATAACCACAGTTGCTAGCTCCGGTGGTGGAGGTGGCAAATTTGTAGGGTTTACCAGTTCTGGATTTCCCCATGCATGATTATTCTCTTGACTAGTCTCCTCCACCGGTGGTGGTGGTGGGACTGCATTTCGGCTCTGTCTGGTTACTCTTCTTCCAGACATATTTTCCTTCTGAGATGGGTGGTTCCTAAAAATCATCAAAATCAGTGAGAAATCATTTACACTTCATGTAGGCACGCTAACCAATATAAAATTTGAAATCCTCATTTCATTCTGTGAAAAATACTGTCTTTTCTATGTAGGGTCGATGGTATGTCCGACCCTTGGTATCCGACCCTGGGAATGACCTGTTCTTCCCGAGAGCTGAGGGTCGATGCGAGGGTCGATGGGTATCCGACCCTCAGTCCGACCCTCGATTTTCTGTCAGATTCCCGAGAGCTGAGGGTCGATGGGAGGGTCGATCCGAGGGTCGATGGTGCCAGTCGAATTGTCCGACGCTCGGACCAAAAATCAGATTTTTAAGATCCGATTCTGGGGCATTTCTCACTATTCCTCCTCCGTTTCGACTCGTCTCCACTCTCTGAGTTGCTACAGTGCCACTCTACTGTTTTTGGTCGGTTTAACTCCGGGTTTCGACGTCCACGTCATCCCTACAGGTATGTCTTCCCGTTTTTACCTGTTTTTAGGTTTTCTTTCCTAGGTTTTTTTTTTTACCCGTTTAACTCATATTTTTCAAATTAAACATTTTCCAACCGTAAAATTTTGATTTTTATTGGGGGCTTTTGTTATTGGTGTCTCGAGGAACGAAATCCCTCAAAAATTTTTTAGTTTCATCGGTTGGTTATCGAGAAACTTAAAATTTTATCTTTTTTCCCTAATTTGTCAGAAATTTTGATTTTTCTTGAATTTCTTCAAATTGGACATCGTCAGTTAAAATTTCCTACTGTATGTGGATTGTAGGATATGTTTTAACCTACGTAAGTTCTCATACCCACTTGTATGGTGAGAATTTGAGGTTTTCTGGTCAACTTACGTCACTATTAAATAAATTTTAGATTTTTATCCTACTAACTCCTTGTTTCTTTTCTCTTTCTTATTTTACAGATACTATGGCCCGTACCAAAGTACCCAGGGTGCGTGATCCGCTTCGCTTCCGTTCGAATGAAGCCGAGGCACAGTATGCTGACTATGCCCGTAAGAACGTTGAAGGGGGTTGCATGGTGAACTTGGCTGAGCTAGCCTTGTTCAATGTAGAGGGAGCGTTTGGTGATATGGGGTGGCTCCCTGTCTTCACATACGACGCGTGCACATGTCCAGACTTGGTACGCCAGTTTTATTGTAATCTCCAGGTGGTGGAGAATTACAACGACGTTGAGCACGGTCAGGAGTTACGCCTCACCAGTTACGTCAAGGGGGTGCACATCTCCCTTGATTATCGGCAGCTGGCCATTCTGTTGGGCATTCCCTATGATGGCCCCAAGGTGTACTGTGCGCCGGGAGAGCCATAGTTTGTTGAGATGGAGATGAGGGTAGAGATCGACAACCAGTTGCTCTGTCCTGATCGATGGCAGATGCGAGCTTGTTACTTGCGTCCAGCTCCACGGGACTTCTGCAAGATTATCCAGCATAATCTGATCCCACAGAGTGGGCACTATGAGAGGGTCTCTCTGTAAGACCCGTGTCAATCTAACCCGGTCTTACCACCTTGAACCAGGTTTACCCATCATGGTCGAGTCAAATGGACCAAGGGCGTGAAGGAGATCGAGATCCCAGGTATAAAATCGACCTAAAAACATTTAAAATTAGGGGAGGGTCGCACACCCTGCTAAACAGGGTCGGACCTCCCAAAACAGAAAGTCAGACACTCGGTTTTGAAGGGAGGGTCGGACAGCTTAAGACCCTAGGGTCGACCGGATCATCAACCCTCCCATCGACCCTCGGTTTCTGCTGAATATAGAAATTAAGAAATTTCTATATTTTTCGATTGGGATTCTTTCCAAATCTCAATGGGACATATTTAGGATGTTCCTAGTCTATTTAAAGGACGTCCCTAAGCCACTTTCACTCCTTTCACAACCCTAATTGAATTGAGAGAAAGAGAGGAGAAGGAAAGAGGAAGAAGAAAGGGAAGGAATAGAAATTAAGCCAAAAGAGAAGAGTTTCAGAGAAAGATTAACCTTCTCAGGTATGGATACTAATTCTATGAGTTTCTACAGACCTTAGGATAGTAATTAATAAGAATGTGATCTCGGAGAAACCCAAACCATTAAGCTATGGTTAGGTTTCATGGAAAACCATAGGAGGATGCATGAAAACTATTTAGATGGATTATACATGGTTCTAGACCATGGAATGAATGTTGAATGAATGTAGAAAGCAAGCCATAGGACCCCAAACACGAAGAATGGATTTAAAAGTGGGAATTGGACCAGAGTGCACCGAGGGTCGCACCCAGGGTTGATAGGCCATCCGACCCTAGGTGTTTATGACCATCGACCCTCAGCATTCGGGAAGTCCAGAAAGAGGGGAGGGTCGATAGACCCATCGACCCTAGCATCGACCCTCAGTTGACAGAATGGTTTTTAAATTCCGAATTAATTCTAATTAAATTCTATCGACTTTGTTAGGTCTTCTAGCAATATAATAACAGTATAAAGGTGATTTTAAAGCTTAGAAAAAGTATCTTTTAGCAAGCTAAGGTGAGGAACCTTAACTCCAAACTAAATTGGTTAATAATAAACTGTTTTCTATTTTTGAGTCCTATGCTATGTTTGATTCTATGCGAATATGTTTGTAATGTGCATACAGCATGCCATCCAATATTTCTATTACTTGTTCAAGCATATTTACTTTATTGTTTATAACATTATGATGATGATGATGATAGGAATAGGCATGTGCTTGTATGTGTGTGGTTGATGTACTTTGTGCGAGCGATTATCAGGGGAGGTGTGATGAGAACGTCAGTAAACGTTAACCTTTGGCGGGTCTCAGCACTTTAGCTCTATCTCTAACTCAAGTCTTGTGCATTGGCATCGTCGTATCGCCATTATCTTAGCAGAACTATTATGTTGTAGGGTATGAGGGGAGGTGGTCTCGGTCCTTGTAGTCTCTGACTCTACCGGGGGGGCTTAGCTCTATCTCTATGGGCATTCTGAGGGATGCTGGGGTGAGGCCTTGGATACAATTTTGGAATTAGGATTGGTTAGTTGCGAGCCCAGTTTGCAGCCCTCGCCAACAGGGGCTTACGTGTTGGTATGGCACTATATAACAATAAACGTAAGCTTTGTTATATAATGTTCATGATTGGGTGCATGTGAGTTGACGATAAACGTGATCTTCGGATAACGTCACACACTCGTGTATAGAGGCGGAGTCAATAAACGCGACCTTTGGCTACCTCAACCTTTCTATTGCATATTGCAAACTTCAAACCAGACCAAAGATATAAATTGATGTGCATGCATATGTAGTGTTGCATTGTTTTGGCTACTCACTGAGCCGTGTTGTGTGCTCACCCCTCGACGTCGAATATTTTTAGTTGATGATACAGGTTACACAGTTGAAGATTATATGAATGCGTCTGTGTACGGGGATATAGTAGCAATGGATGCTGGAGCTGAAGATGATACACACGACTCCTTTGCGAGTGCAACTCGTATGTATTTGATTAGATATTTTTATAGGTTTATTTTATTGGATTTATAAAGACATGTATTTGGTATTTAAATATTTATGTCTCAGTTGAAAACAGAATAATTTGCTATTAAATTAATGATATCATCTTAGTTGCTCAGTTCATTTTATTATAAATTTTCCGCTAATGTGTATTACTCTGATTATGATTATGGATGTGTGAAAGTTTAGATAACGCGGGGATAACCTATAAGAGATCCTGGTTGAACCGTTGGTTTGTTAGCAGATCATCACACCATTCTAGTTAGACCAAAATTGGGGTGTGACAACTTGGTATCAGAGCGTCTCAGGCCTTGCCCACCGAACTGACACACATTCAAGACCATTGTGAACTGAGATAGGATAAATTAAAAGCTTTAATACAAACACACTGTAAGCACAAGTAATGATTGAAACAAAATTAAAAAGCGAATAATGCATCTATTAAAGGAAAAACAAGTTACATACAATGAGTGAGAGAAACAAAACGTATATACATCGCTAAAGCAGAGTACAGTCCACAACCCGGACAGTTACTTTGTAGTACAAGGAAAAATAAAAGTACACTCAGGAAGCTGGAGGCGAAGGAGGAGGCGGTGCCTCATGGTCTCTGTCGTAGTCCTCATCATAGACTCTAGTCAACCAGGCTATCTGGGTCTGGGTCGTCTGTAGACTAGCCGTGAGACCGACTATCCTCTGATCAGTCGCACACTGCACCTCTAGGAGCTCTCCCATCCGCGCGTCTGATGCGTGCTGAGGAGCCGGCGCAGAAGATGTACCAACTCCATCCGCCTGTGTTGGTGATGGCGGGGGTATCGCGTCGACATCCATATACATGCGATCGTCATCGTCGACCGGATCCCCACGAGCTCTAGCTGCAGCAGCAGCAGCCTCAGCATCAGCCATCTCGATACGAGTGTGAGGGCCCACCATTGCGTTCCTCTCCTCATCGCTAACCTCAGCATCTCGCAGACCCATCTTGCAGATAGCCTCCCAATCTAGAGGCGACGAGAAGGTCTTCTCTTGGATTTTCTCATCTACCAGATCCACCCCCGGACGGGTCAGTAACATTGTAATCATGCGTCCATAGGGTAGATTACCCCTATGACCGGACAATGTGGCACCAATCATCGTCCGCATGATGATGTAAGGAAGGCAGACCGGCTGACGAGTGCAGATGCTATAGAACAAGAACTGGGTCAGCTGAGACACCCTCTCATAGTAACCACTCTGCGGGATCAGATTATGCTGGATAATCTTGCAGAAGACCCGTGGAGCTGGACGCAAGTAGCAAGCTCTCATCTGCCATCTATCGGGACGGAGCAACTGGTCGTCGATCTCTGCCCTCATCTCCATCTCAACAAACTGTGGCTCTCCCGGCGCACAGTACACCATAGGGCCATCATAGGGAATGCCCAACAGATCGGCCAGTTGCCAATAATAAAAAGAAATGTGCACCCCCTTGACATAATTGGTGATGCGCAACTCCTGACCGTGCTCAACGTCGTTGTAATTCCCCACCACCTGGAGATTACAATCGAATT
The DNA here is from genome assembly GCA_028583415.1 of Protea cynaroides. NCBI lineage: Eukaryota > Viridiplantae > Streptophyta > Magnoliopsida > Proteales > Proteaceae > Protea > Protea cynaroides. Next base: position 20,512,453 of record CM053270.1, read on the forward strand.
GGCGTACCAAGTCTGGACATGTGCACGCGTCGTATGTGATGACAGGGAGCCTCCCCATATCACCAAACACTCCCTCTACATTGAACAAGGCTAGCTCAGCCAAGTTCACCATGCGACCCCCTTCGACCTTCTTACGGGCATAGTCAGCATACTGTGCCTCGGCTTCATTCGAATGGAAGCGAAGTGGATCACGCACCCTGGGTACTTTGGTACGAGCCATAGTGTAAGACCCATGTCAATCTCACCCGGTCTTACCACCTTGGACCAGGTTTACCCATCATGGTCGAGTCAAATGGACCAAGGGCATGAAGGAGATCGAGATCCCAGGTATGAAATCGACCCAAAAACACTTAATTCTAGGGGAGGGTCGGACCTCCCAAAACAGAAAGTCAGACCCTCAGTTTTTGAGGGAGGGTCGGACAGCTTAAGACCCTAGGGTCGACGGGATCATCGACCCTCCCATCGACCCTCGATTTCTGACGAAACTAAAATTAGGAAATTTCCTAATTTTCGGTTGGGATTCATTCCAAATCTCAATGGGATTATTATAGGACATTCCTAGTCTATTTAAAGGACGTCCCTAAGCCACTTCACTCCTTTCACAACCCTAATTGAATTGAGAGAAAGTGAGAAGAAGGAAAGGAGGAAGAAGAGAGGCAAGGAAGAGAATCTAGCAAAAAGGATAAGAAATTGCAGAGAAAAGTAATCTTCTCATGTATGGATACTAATTCCATGAGTTTCTACAGACCTTAGGTTAGATATGGTTGAGTGTAGGATTTCGGAGAAACCCAAACCATCCATCCATGGTTAGGTTTTCATGGAAAACCATAGGAGGATGCACGGAAACTATCTAGATGGATTATACATGGTTCTAGACCATGGAATGACTGTTGAATGAATGTAGGAAGCAAACCATAGGACCCCAAACACGAAGAATGGATTAAAAAATGGAAATTGGACCAGAGTGCACCGAGGGTCGCACCGAGGGTCGATAGACCATCCGACCCTAGGTGTTTCTGACCATCGACCCTCAGCATTCAGGAAGTTCAGAATGGAGGGAGGGTCGATAGACCCATCGACCCTAGCATCGACCCTAGCATCGACCCCTCAGTTGACAGAATGGTTTTTAAATTCTGAATTAATTCTAATTAAATTCTATCGACTTTGTTAGGTTTGCTAGCAATATAATAACATTATAAAGGTGATTTTAAAGCTTGGAAAAGTATCTATTAGCATGCTAAGGTGAGGAACATTAACCCCAAACTAAATTGGTTAATAATAAACTGTTTTCTTTTCTTGAGTCCTATGCCATGTTTGATTCGATGCGAATATGTTTGTAATGTGCATACAGCATGCCATCCAATATTTCTATTACTTGTTCATGCATATTTACTTTATTGTTTATAACATGATGATGATGATGATGATAGGAATAGGCATGTGCTTGTATGTTTGTGGTTGATGTGCTTGATGCGAGCGAGTATCAGGGGAGGTGTGATGAGAACGTCAATAAACGTTAACCTTTGGCGGGTCTCAGCACTTTAGCTCTATCTCTAACTCAAGTCTTGGGCATTGACATTGTCGTATCGCCATTACCTTAGCAGAACTATTATGTCGTAGGGTATCAGGGGAGGTGGTCTCGGTCCTTGTAGTGTCTAACTCTACCGGGGGGCCTTAGCTCTATCTCTATGGGCATTCTGAGGGATGCTGGGGTGAGGCCTTGGATACACTGTTTGGCATTAGGATTGGTTAGCAGCGAGCCCAGTTTGCAAGCCCTCGCTAACAAGGGCTTACGTGTTGGTATAGCATTATACAGCAATAAACGTTAACCTTTGTTGTATAATGTTATGGTAGGGTGGATGGGGACGAAGATAAACGTTAACCTTCGGGCGGGCTTCCACACCCTGTGTATAGAGGCGGTGTCAATAAACGTTAACCTTTGACCACCCAACCTTTCTATTGCACATTGCAAACTATAAACCAAGACCAAAGATATAAATTGATTTTTTTTTGCATGCATATGTATTGTTGCATTGTTTTGGCTACTCACTGAGCCGTGTTGTGTGCTCACCCCTCGACGTCAAATATTTTAGTTGATGATGCAGGTTATACAGTTGAAGATTATATGAATGCGTCGGCGTACAGAAACGTTGCAGCTATGGATGTTGGAGCTGAAGATGATACACAAGATCTCTCTTGCGAGTGCAACTTGTGCGTATTTGATTAGATATTTTTCGTAGGTTTCTTTATTGGATTTATAAGACATGTATTTGGTATTTAAATATTTATGTCTTAGTTAAACACAAAATAATTTGATATTATTTATGGTTATCATTCTAGTTCTCAGTTCATACTATTTATAAATTTTACGCTATTGTGTATTACTCTGATTAAGATTGTGGATGCGTGTTAAGTTTGGATAAAGCGGGGATAGCCTATTTGAGATCCTAGTTGAGCCGTTGTTTATTTAGCGGTTCATCACACCATTCTGAACAGTGTGGAATTGGGGTGTGACAACTAGGTATCAGAGCTTCTCAGGCCTTGCACGCCGAACTGACACACATTCAAGACCATTGTGAACTGAGATAGGATAAATTAAAAGCTTTAATACAAACACATTGTAAGCACAAGTGATGATTGAAACCGAATTAAAAAGAGAATAATGCATCTATTAAAGGGAAAACCAGTTACATACAATGAGTAAGAGAAACAAAACATATATACATTGCTAAAGCAGAGTACAGTCCACAACCCGGACAGTTACTCTGTAGTACTAGAAAAGTAAAGTACAAATCAAGAAGCTGGAGGCGAAGGAGGAGGCGGTGCCTCACGATCTCTGTCGTAGTCCTCAGCATAGACCCTAGTCAACCAGGCCACCTGGGTCTGGGTCGTCTGGAGACTAGCTGTGAGACCGGCTATCCTCTGATCAGTCGCACGCTACACCTCTAGGAGCTCTCCCATCGGTGCGTCTGATGCGTGCTGAGCAGCCAACAGCTCATCCATCCTCAGATCAGATCTGCGCTGAGCATCCCTGATCTCCTGTAGCATCTCAATCATGGCTGAAGGTGGAAGTGAAGGATCAGCCGAGTGAGAAGGACCAGCCTCAGGTGCAGAAGTCGCCGCAATAGAAGTACCAACTCCATCCGCCTCTGTGGGTGATGGCGGGGGTATCGCATCGACATCCATATACATACGATCATCATCGTCGATCGGATCTCCCCGAGCCCTAACAGCAGCCGCAGCATCAGTCACCTCGACCCGAGGGTGAGGGCGCACCATCGCGTTCCTCTCCTCATCGCTAACCTCCACATCTCGCAGCCCCCTCTTGCAGATAGCCTCCCAATCTAGAGGCGACGAGAAGGTCTTCTCCTGGATCTTCTCATCAACCAGATCCACCTCAAACGGGTCGGTAGCACCGGTAATCATACGTCCATAGGGTAGATTACCCCTATGATCGGACAATGTGGCACCGATCATCGTCCGCATGATAATGTAAGGAAGGCGGACCGGCTGTCGAGTGCATATGCTATAGATCAAGAACTGGGTCCGCTGAGACACCCTCTCATAGTGCCCACTCTGCGGAATTAGATTATGCTGGATAATCTTGCAGAAGACTCGTAGAGATGGACGCAAGTAGCAAGCTCTCATCTGCCATCTATCGGGACGGAGCAACTGATTGTCGATCTCTGCTCTCATCTCCATCTCAACAAACTGTGGCTCTCCCGGCGCACAGTACACCATAGGACCATCGAAGGGAATGCCCAACAGATCGGCCAGTTGCCAATAGTCAAAAGAAATGTGCACCCCCTTGACGTAGCTAGTGATACGCAACTCCTGACCACGCTCGACATCATTGTAATCCCCCACCACCAGGAGATTGCAATAGAACTGGCGCACCAAGTCTGGACATGTGCACGCGTCGTATGTGATGACAGGGAGCCACCCCATGTCGCCAAATGCTCTCTCTACGTTGAACAAGGCTAGATCAGCCAGGTTCACCATACGACCCCCTTCTACTTTCTTGCCTGTATAGTAGGCATACTGTGCCTCGGCTTCATTTGAACGGAAACGAAGAGGATCACGCAATCTTAGCACTTTGGTATGGGCCATAGTACCTGCAGAAATAAGAAAGAGGAAATAAACCAGGAGTTAGTAGGATAAAATCCGAAATTGGGTTTAATAACGACGTAAGTTAACAATAAAGTCCCATTTCTCACCATCCAAGTGGACGTAAGGACTTACGTAGGTTAAAACATATCCTACAATCTACATGCAGTAGAAAATTTTAACGGATAAGGTCCAATTTGGAGAAATGCAAGAAAAACCAAAAATGTCGACAAATTAAGGCAAAAAGAGAAAAATTTAAGTTTCTCGATGACCAACCGATGAAACTCAAATTTTTTTTTGAGGGCTTTCGTTCGTCAAGACCCCAATACCAAAGCCCCCAATAAAAATAGAATTTTTACAGTTGGACAAAGTTTAATTCGGAAAATACGAGTTAAAGAAGCAATAGCCTCGATCTTGCTGGGATCCACTTTGATTCCTTCAGCAGATACTACATGGCCTAGAAAGGCAACTTCACTTAGCCAAAACTCGCACTTTGAAAATTTGGCATATAGCTTCTCTTTCCTTAAACGCTGTAGGGCTACGTTTAGGTTCTTGATATGGGTTTCCTTGTCCTTGGAATATACCAATATGTCATCAATA
>CM053270.1:20517659-20551659 GCA_028583415.1 Protea cynaroides
TCGAGACAAGAACCTTGTCACACCCCAATTTTAGTCTAACCAGAATGGTGTGATGAACCGCTAATAAACCAACGGTTCAACCAGAATCTCAAATAGGCTATCCCCGCGTTATCTGAACCTCCATACATCCATGTCATAATCAGAGTAAATACACAATAGCGGAAGTCTTATAATAAAATGAACTGAGAAACTAAATGATATTAATAATTTAATAGCAAATTATTCTGTATGCAACTGAGACATAAATATTAAATATCAAATACATGTCTGAATAAAATCCAACTAAAGAAACCTATAAAATATCTAATCAAATACACACAAGTTTCACTCGCAAGAGGAGTCGTGTGTATCCACTTCAGCTTCAACTTCCATAGCTGCCACGTTCCCGTATGCAGACGCATTCATGTAGTCTTCGACGGTATAACCTGCATCATCAACTAAAAATATTCGACGTCGAGGGGTGAGCAACAACACGGCTCAGTGAGTAGCCAAAACAATGCAACAATACATATGCATGCAAAAAGTCAATTTATATCTTTGGTTTGGTTTATAGTTTGCAATGTGCAATAGAAAGGTTGGGTGGTCAAAGGTTAACGTTTATTGACACCGCCTCTATACACAGGGTGTGGAAGCCTGCCCGAAGGTTAACATTTATCGTCGTCCCCATCCACCCTACCATAACATTATACAACAAAGGTTAACGTTTATTTCTATATAATGCTATACTAACACGTAAGCCCCTGTTAGCGAGGGCTTGCAAACTGGGCTCGCTACTAACCAATCCTAATGCCAAACAGTGTATCCAAGGCCTCACCCCAGCATCCCTCAGAATGCCCATAGAGATAGACCTAAGGCCCCCCGGTAGAGTCAGAGACTACAAGGACCGAGACCACCTCCCCTGATACTCTACGACATAATAGTTCTGCTAAGGTAATGGCGATACGACGATGTCAATGCACAAGACTTGAGTTAGAGATAGAGCTAAAGTGCTGAGACCCGCCAAAGGTTAACGTTTATTGACGTTCTCATCACACCTTCCCTGATACCCGCTCGCATCAAGCACATCAACCACACACATACAAGCACATGCCTATTCCTATCATCATCATCATCATGTTATAAACAATAAAGTAAATATGCATGAACAAGTAATAGAAATATTGGATGGCATGCTGTATGCACATTACAAACATATTCGCATAGAATCAAACATAGCATAGGACTCAAGAAATAGAAAACAGTTTATTATTAACCAATTTAGTTTGGGATTAAGGTTCCTCACCTTAGCTTGCTATAAGATACTTTTTCAAGTTTTAAATTCACCTTTACAATGTTATTATATTGCTAGAAGACCTAACAAAATCGATAGAATTTAATTAGAATTTATTCGGAATTAAAAACCATTCTGTCAACTGAGGGTCGATGCTAGGGTCGATGGGTCTATTGACCCTCCCTTCTTTCTGGACTTCCCGAATGCTGAGGATCGACGGTCAGAAACACCTAGGGTCGGATGGTCTATCGACCCTGGGTGTGACCCTCGGTGTACTCTGGTCCAATTTCTACTTTTTAATCCATTCTTCGTGTTTGGGGCCCTATGGTTTGTTCCCACATTCCATTAAACATTCATTCCATGGTCTAAAACCATGAATCATCCTCCTAGATGGCTTTCATGCATTTTCTAGGGTTTTTCATGAAAACCTAACCAAGGATGGATGGTTTGGGTTTCTCCGAGATCACTCTCTCTCCAATAACTATCCTAAGGTCTGTAGAAACTTAGGGAATTAGTATCCATACCTGAGAAGATTAATCTTCCTCTGTAACTCTTCTCCTTTTTGCTAGGTTCTTTTCCTTGCCTCTCTTCTTCCTCTTTTCCTTCTCCTCTCTTTCTCTCAATTCAATTAGGGTTGTGAAAGGAGTGAAAGTGGCTTAGGGACGTCCTTTAAATAGACTAGGAACATCCTAAATAAGTCCCATTAAGATTTGGAAAGAATCCCAATCGAAAAATATAGAAATTTCCTAATTTCTGTATTCGGCAGGAACCGAGGGTCGATGGGAGGGTCGATGATCCCGTCGACCCTAGGGTCTTAAGCTGTCCGACCCTCCCTCCAAAACCGAGGGTCTGACTTTCTGTTTTGGGAGGTCCGACCCTGCTTAGCTGGGTATGCGACCCTTCCCCTATTTTAAGTGTTTTTGGGTCGATTTGATACCTAGGATCTCGATCTCCTTCACGCCCTTGGTCCATTTGACTCGACCATGATGGGTAAACCTGGTTCAAGGTGGTAAGACCGGGTTAGATTGACACGAGTCTTACAACTCCCCCTAACTTATAAAAATTTCGTCCTCGAAATTATACGTACCTCCTGAATCAAATAAGTGAGGGTATTGCTTTCTCATAGCATTTTCTTCTTCCCATGTAATTTCTTCCATGTCTCTACTTTTCCAAGTGACCTTAACATAATAGATATCTCGGTTGCGTCGACGTTGGACCTTTCGACTAGTGATTTCTGTTGGTGTTACTTCAAATGTTAATTCATCAGTCAATTCTGGAAAATCCACTGCCAAGACATGCGTTGGGTCTTTGACATACTTCTTCAATAGGGAAATATGAAATACGTCATGCACACTTGACATAGATGGTGGTAGTGCTAACTGATAAGCCACTTTTCCACGCTTAGCTAGAATTTCAAATGGTCCGACATATCTTGGACTTAGTTTTCCTTTCTGTCCGAACCTCTTCAATCCTCGCATAGGCGATACCTTTAGAAATACTTTATCACCTACGGCGAACTCTAGATCTCTTCGTCGAAGTGTCCGGATATTGCTTCGACGGTTCCGGAGCTGTTCTTACTCTTTCCTTGATGATGTCGACCACTCGACAAGTCTCTTCAACAAATTCCGGTCCAACAATGCTACGTTCTCCAACTTCATTCCAAAACAAGGGAGTTCGACACTTCCTGCCATACAGTGCTTCATAAGGTGACATCTGTATAGTAGCCTGATAGCTGTTATTGTAAGTGAACTTAATCAATGGTAACTTTTCATCCCATGATCCCTTAAAATCAATTACACATGCTCGTAGCATATTTTCTAGAATCTGAATTGTACGCTCTGACTGTCCGTCTGTCTGTGGGTGGAATGCAATACTGAACTTCAACGTTGTACCCATAGCCTTTTGCAATCCTTCCCAAAATTTGGAAGTAAATCGGGGATCTCTATCGGACACAATACTTTCTGGTACACCATGTAACCGAACAATATTATCCACATACAGCTTCGCTAACCTTTCCAGTGTATACTGAGGTCGTATAGGTATGAAGCGAGCTGTTTTAGTCAGACGGTCCACAATCACCCAAACTGCGTCGACTACTTGAGGAGTCAATGGTAGTCCCGTGACGAAGTCCATAGTGATGCAGTCCCATTTCCATGCTGGTTCCGGTAATGGCTGCAACAGTCGTGCGGGTCTTTGTCGCTCAGCCTTTACTTGCTGATAATTTAGGCATTGAGACACGAACTTAGCTACATCTGCTTTCATTCCCCTCCACCAATATAATTTCTTCAGATCATGATACATTTTTGTACTTCCAGGATGTATCAAATAGATGGTGGTATGGGCTTCTTTCATCAGTCGGTGTCTAATGTCCATACTCTCTATTTCAGGTACACATATTCTTCCTTTGTATGTTAGTACTTTCTCGTCGTCCAAGGTGAACTCAGGGTTAGTCCTACCTTTCTCAATATCTTCTTATACTGTTCTCAGATAAGGATCTGCTTTGATAGCTGTCTTCACTTCATCCACTATATCCGGTATAATCTTCAATGCCGCGAACATATTTGAAAACCGATGAATAAACCCTTGGTTAGCTGATTCATCCATTGTATCTATCACATATTGCTCGTTGCCGTGATTGAATACTATTCCGTTGGTACACATTGCTGCAGTCGTGCTAACTTCACCTTGAGATTTAATCACTGCTTTTCTGCTTAATGCATCCGCTACTACGTTCGCTTTTCCCAGATGATACTGGATATCACAATCATAGTCTTTCAATAGTTCCAGCCATCTTCTTTGTCTCATATTCAACTCCTTCTGATTAAATAAATAAGTAAGACTTTTATGGTCCGACTTAATCTGAAACTTCTCTCCGTATAGGTAATGTCTCCATATTTTGACAACATGTACTACTGCCGCTAACTCCAAATCATGAGTGGGATAATTTTTCTCATGTACCTTTAGCTGTCTTGAAGCATAAGCAATCACTTGCTCTCCTTGCATAAGCACACATCCTACTCCCAATCCCGATGCATCAGTGTATAAAGTTAATGTCTGTCCTATAACGGGAATGGTCAAAATCGGGGCGGATATCAATCGGCCTTCAATGTCCGGAAGCTCTTCTCACATTTATCCGTCCACACAAACTTTTCACCTTTCTTGGTCAAATCGGTGAGAGGTACGGCAATCCGAGAATAGTCTTCTACGAATCTTCGATAATAACCAGCTAGACCCATAAAACTTCTAATTTCTGAAACGCTCTTTGGTGCTTCCCACTTCACAATAGCCTCGATTTTGTTGGGGTCCACTTTGATTCCTTCGGCGGATACTACATGGCCTAGGAATGCGACTTCACTTAGCCAAAACTCACACTTTGAAAATTTGGCATATAGCTTCTCTTTCCTTAATCGCTGTAGGGCTGCGTTTAGGTTCTTGATATGGGTTTCCTTGTCCTTGGAGTATACCAATATGTCATCAATAAATACTATAACCGACGTATCCAAAGATATCGTGGAAAACTCGGTTCATAAGTTCCATGAACGTTGCCGGGGCATTAGTTAATCCGAAAGACATCACCAAAAATTCATAATGTCCATATCCGGTCCCCGAATGCTGTCTTCGAATATCCCCTTCCTTAATCTTCAGCTGGTGGTAGCCCGATCAAAGATCGATTTTGAAAATACTCTTGCTCCTTGTAATCGATCGAACAAGTCATCGATCCGAGGTAGTGGGTATCGATTCTTGATTGTCGGTTTGTTCAACTCCCGATAGTCGATACATAATCGAACGCTACCATCCATCTTCCTTACGAACAACGCCGGTGCCCCCCATGGAGATATCTTGGGTCAAATATAACCCTTGTCCAGCAGTTCTTGTAATTGCACTTTTAGTTCCTTCGATTCGGTAGGAGCCATTCTATAAGATGCCTTTGATACCGGTGCGGCTCCGTGTATCAGGTCTATTACAAACTCTGTGGCACGGTCGGGTGGTAATCCGGGTAGTTCCTCCGAAAATACGTCAGGATAATCTCGCACGACGTCAATGTCTTCCATTCATGGTGCTTCCTTGGTTAGGTCGACCATTGATACTAGGTACCCGACTGCTCCCTTCTCAAGGCACTTCTTAGCCTTTACTGCTGAAAGTATGAGCTTGCGTCTCTGGGGAAGTTTGGTTCCCGAGAAACTGAATTCTGCCCCTTCTTTGTCTTTGAATGTTAGCTTCTTCTCGGCGCATAATAGATTTGCAGAATGCCGAGCTAACCAATCCATTCCTAAGATGACATCGAAGTCTGCCATCTCAAGTTGTATCAATGTTGCATCTAAAATCTGTTCCCCAATGAGAACTGGACATGGTCCATAACCTTTTTCTAATTCCACTTCTAACCCCATCGGTGACCGTACAAGTAATTTGTAGTCTAATGTTTTGATGGGTAATTTTGTCTTCTTTCCAAATGACACGAATATAAATGAATGAGTAGCTCCGAATCGAAGAGTACTGGCGGGTACGCCATTTATAGGTACAATACCTGTGATTCATCTTTACTTAGTCTACATGCTCATTCAATGTATTTATAACTTTAAGAGTTTCAGTCATACCTATGACCACATCGGGTGATGCGGCCGCATCCTCGGACGTAACAGCATATACACGTCCCTGATGGAATTGTTTCTTGGGCTTAGGGCACTCCCTTGCCATATGTCCCGATTGGTTGCAGTTAAAACACTTCGGGACTTCAGAATTTGGCTTTGGCTGAGGTTGAGCTGCTGGAGTAGTCTTGGTTGCAGCAGTAAAATTATGAGGACAGAAGGACTTATACGTCCTGTTATTGCCTCCGTTGTAGGAGTTTCCGGCTGGCCTTTTGATGCCCTTGTTCTGAGTAAAATAACTTTCCTTCTGGCTCGATTCTATAACTCGAGCAATCTGGACAGCTTCATTATAAATTTTCTTCTCTAAGCCCAGAACATTTTCTCTGATGCTTCCTCTTAGTCCCGTGACAAACCTACAGGTTTTGGTTTCTTCTTCTTGCATACTCAGTGGTGCGAAGAAAAACAGCTCTTCATAACGCTGTTGGTACGCATCCATCGACATCCGTCCCCGATAAAGACTCAGGGAACTCCTTCTCCATCGAACTCTGAAGCTTCGTGGAAAATATTTCTCGAAGAATGCTTCTTTATATATAGCCCATGTCAGTAGGGCGTGCTTGGTCAATAAGTATGTCTTCGTGGATTTCCACCAATGATGTGCGTCGCCCTTGAGCATGAAGGTGGCACATAGCACTTTCTCTTCCTCTGTAATAGTCATCATGAGGAAGTTTCTCTCCATCTCGTCTATCCAATGGGCTGGCCATAATGGATCAGATGGCTTGCCGTTGAATTCTCTGGGTTTCATCTTCAAAAATCTCTCCACTAGTCGGGAGTGGTCCAGCTGATTCTGGGGGTTTGCCCGAACATATAGGGAGGATACTGGTGATTCCCTTGAGCTGCTTCTAGAGCCTGCACTGGAATCTATGCAGTCGGTTGCTGAGGTGTCTGAGGAGCTGGGTGGTTAGCCACCGGTGCTGCACTGGCTTGTCCTGTGTGCATGGGTGCAGCATGAGTGGCTTGAAACATTATTCCCATGGCAACCTGCATCTGAGCCTACGCGTGTTGCATCTGCTGCAGCTGCTGTGCCAGATTCATCACCACTGTTGCTAGCTCTGGTGGTGGAGGTGGCAAGTTTGTAGGGTTTACCGGTTCTGGATTTCTCGGTACATGGTTATTCTCTTGACTAGTCTCCTCCACGGGTGATGGTGGTGGGACTGTGTTTCGGGTCTGTCGGGTCACTCTACGTCCAGACATATTTCCTTCTGAGATGGGTGGTGCCTGAAAATCATCAAAATCATTGAGAAATCATTTATACTTCATGTAGGCACACTAACCGATATAAAATTCAAAATCCTCAATTCATTCTGTGAAAAATACTGTCTTTTCTATGTAGGGTCGATGGTGAGGGTCGATGGTATGTCCGACCCTTGGTATCCGACCCTGGGAATGACCTGTTCTTCCCGAGAGTTGAGGGTCGATGCAAGGGTCGATGGGTATCCGACCCTCAGTCCGACCCTCGATTTCCCGCCGATTCCCGAGAGCTGAGGGTCGATGGGAGGGTCGATCCGAGGGTCGATGGTATCAGTCAAATTGTCCGACCCTCGGACCAAAAATCAGATTTTTAAGATCCGATTCTGGGTCATTTCTCACTATTCCTCCTCTGTTTCGACTTGTCTCTACTCTCTGAGTTGCTACAGTGCCACTCTACTATTTTTGGTCGGTTTAACTCCGGGTTTCAACGTCCACGTCATCCCTACAGGTATGTCTTCCCGTTTTTACCTATTTTTAGGTTTTCTTTTCTAGGTTTCTGCCCGTTTAACTCATATTTTTCAAATTAAACTTTTTCCAACCGTAAAAATTCGATTTTTATTGGGGGCTTTTGTTATTGGTGTCTCGAGGAACGAAAGCCCTCAAAAATTTTTGAGTTTCATCGGTTGGTTATCGAGAAACTTAAATTTTCTCTTTTTTCCCTAATTTGTCGACATTTTTTATTTTTCTTGAATTTCTTCAAATTGGACATCGTCAGTTAAAATTTCCTACTGCATGTGGGTTGTAGGATATGTTTTAGCCTACGTAAGTTCTCATACCCACTTGTATGGTTAGAATTTGAGGTTTTCTGGCCAACTTACGTCATTATTAAATAAATTTTGGATTTTTATCCTACTAACTCCTTGTTTCTTTTCTCTTTCTTATTTTGCAGATACTATGGCCCGTACCAAAGTACCCAGGGTGCGTGATCCGCTTCGCTTCCGTTCGAATGAAGCCGAGGCACAGTATGCTGACTATGCCCGTAAGAAGGTTGAAGGGGGTCGCATGGTGAACTTGGCTGAGCTAGCCTTGTTCAATGTAGAGGGAGCTTTTGGTGATATGGGGTGGCTCCCTATCATCACATACGATGAGTACACCTGTCCAGACTTGGTACGGCAGTTCTATTGTAATCTCTAGGTGGTGGGGAATTACAATGATGTTGAGCACGATCAGGAGTTGTGCATCACCAGTTACGTCAAGGGGGTGCACATTTCCTTTTATTATCGGCAGCTGGCCGATCTGTTGGGCATTCCCTATGATGGCCCTATGGTGTACTATGCGCCGGGAGAGCCACAGTTTGTTGAGATGGAGATGAGAGCAAAGATCAACAACCAGTTGCTCCGTCCTGATAGATGGCAGATGAGAGCTTGCTACTTGCGTCCAGCTCCACGGGTCTTCTGCAAGATTATTCAAAGACAATCCGATCCCGCAGAGTGGGCACTATGAGAGGGTATCTCGGTGACACGCGTTCTTGATCTACAAGTATATGCACTCGACGGCCCGGTCCGCCTTCCATACATCATCATGCGGACGATGATTAGTGCTACATTGTCCGGTCATAGGGGTAATCTACCCTATGGACGCATGATTACGATGCTACGACCGCCGCCGGGGGTGGATCCGGTAAATGAGAAGATCCGAGGAGAAGACCTTCTCGTCGCCTCTAGATTGGTAGGCTATCCGCAAGATGGGGCTGCGAGATGCCGAGGTTAGTGATGAGGAGAGGAACGCGATGGTGCGCCCTCACACTCGGGTCGAGATGGCTGATGCCGAGGCTGCCGCCGCTGCTGCTAGAGCTCGTGGGGATCCGGTCGACGATGACGATCGTATGTATATGGATCGTCGACTCGATACCACCGCCATCACCCACACATGCGGCTAGAGTTGGTACATCTTCGCGGCGGCCCCCGCACCGAGGCTGGTCCTTCCCATTCGGCTGATCCTTCACTTCCACCTTCAGCCATGATGGAGATCGTTGCAGGAGATCGGGGATGCTCGGTGCATATCCGATCCGAGGATGGATGAGCTGTTGGCTGCTCAAGACGCATCAAGGCGTACGGATGGGGGGAGCTCCCTAGAGGTGCAGCGTGCAACCGATCGGAGGATAGCCGGTCTCACGGCTAGTCTCCGGACGACCCGGACCCGGTGGCCTGGTTGACTAGGGTCTATGCTGAGGACTATGATAGAGATCGTGAGGCCCCGCCTCCTCCTTCGCCTCCAGCTTCTTGATTTGTACTTTATTTTTCTCGTACTACAGAGTAACTGTCCGGGTTGTGGACTGTACTTTGCTTTCGTTATATATATATGTTTTGTTTTGCTCTCATGGTTATGTAAACTTGTTTTTTTTTTAATAGATGCATTATTCTCTTTTAGATTTTGTCTCAAACATCACTGGTGCTTACAATGTGTTAATATTACTGTTTTTATTTTTATCCTATCCCAGTTCACAATTGTGTTGAATGTATGCTGGTTCAGCGGACAAGGCCTGAGATGCTCTGATACCAAGTTGTCACACCCCAATTTTGGTCTAACCAGAATGGTGTGATGAACCGCTAATAAACCAACGGTTCAATCAGGATCTCAAATAGGCTATCCCCGCGTTATCTGAACCTCCATACATCCATGTCATAATCAGAGTAAATACACAATAGCGGAAGTCTTATAATAAAATGAACTGAGAAACTAAATGATATTAATAATTTAATAGCAAATTATTCCGTATGTAACTGAGACATAAATATTAAATATCAAATACATGTCTGAATAAAATCCAATTAAAGAAACGTATAAAATATCTAATCAAATACACACGAGTTGCACTCGCAAGAGGAGTCGTGTGTATCCACTTCAGCTTCAACTTCCATAGCTGCCACGTTCCCGTATGCAGACGCATTCATGTAGTCTTCGACGGTATAACCTGCATCATCAACTAAAAATATTCGACGTCGAGGGGTGAGCACACAACACGGCTCAGTGAGTAGCCAAAACAATGCAACAATACATATGCATGTAAAAAGTCAATTTATATCTTTGGCCCGGTTTAAAGTTTGCAGTATGCTATAGAAAGGTTGAGGTAGCCAAAGATCGCGTTTATTGACTCCGCCTCTATACACGAGTGTGTGACGTTACCCGAAGATCATGTTTATCGTCAACTCACATGTACCCAATCATGAACATTATATAACAATGGTTACGTTTATTGCTATATAGTGTCATACCAATACGTAAGCCCCTATTGGCGAGGGCTGCAAACTGGGCTCGCAACTAACCAATCCTAATGCCAAACAGTGTATCCAAGGCCTCACCCCAGCATCCCTCAAAATGCCCATAGAGATAGAGATAAGGCCCCCCGGTAGAGTCAGAGACTACAAGGACCGAGACCACCTCCCCTGATACTCTACGACATAATAGTTCTGCTAAAGTAATGTCGATACGACGATGCCAATGCACAAGACTTGAGTTAGAGATAGAGCTAAAGTGCTGAGACCCGCCAAAGGTTAACGTTTATTGACGTTCTCATCACACCTCCTCTGATACCCGCTCGCATCAAGCACATCAACTACACACATACAAGTACATGCCTATTTCTATCATCATCATCATCATATTATAAACAATAAAGTAAATATGCATGAAAAAGTAATAGAAATATTGGATGGCATGCTGTATGCACATTACAAACATATTCGCATAGAATCAAACATAGCATAGGACTCAAGAAATAGAAAACAGTTTATTATTAACCAATTTAGTTTGGGGTTAAGGTTCCTCACCTTAGTTTGCTATAAGATACTTTTCCAAGCTTTAAATTCACCTTTACAATGTTATTATATTGCTAGAAGACCTAACAAAATCGATAGAATTTAATTAGAATTTATTTCGAATTAAAAACCATTCTGTCAACTGAGGGTCGATGCTAGGGTCGATGGGTCTATCGACCCTCCCTTCTTTTTGGACTTCCCGAATGCTGAGGGTCGATGGTCACAAACACCTAGGGTCGGATGGCCTATCGACCCTGGGTGCGACCCTCGGTGCACTCTGGTCCAATTTCCACTTTTTAATCCATTCTTCGTGTTTGGGGTCCTATGGTTTGTTCCCACATTCCATTAAACATTCATTCCATGGTATGAAACCATGAATCATCCTCCTAGATGGCTTTTATGCATTCTCCTAGGGTTTCCATGAAAACCTAACCATGGATGGATGGTTTGGGTTTCTCCGAGATCACTCTCTCTCCAATAACTATCCTAAGGTCTGTAGAAACTTATGGAATTAGTATCCATACCTGAGAAGATTAATCTTCCTCTCTAACTCTTCTCCTTTTTGCTAGGTTCTCTTCCTTGCCTCTCTTCTTCCTCTTTTCCTTCTCCTCTCTTTCTCTCAATTCAATTAGGGTTGTGAAAGGAGTGAAAGTGGCTTAGGGACGTCCTTTAAATAGACTTGGAACATCCTAAATAAGACCCATTAAAATTTGGAAAGAATCCCAATCGAAAAATATAGAAATTTCCTAATTTCTATATTCGGCAGGAGCCGAGGGTCGATGGGGGGGTCGATGATCCCGTCGACCCTAGGGTCTTAAGCTGTCCGACCCTCCCTCCAAAACCGAGGGTCTGACTTTCTGTTTTGGGAGGTCCGACCCTACTTAGCTGGGTATGCGACCCTTCCCCTATTTTAAGTGTTTTTGGGTCGATTTGATACCTGGGATCTTGATCTCCTTCACGCCCTTGGTCCATTTGACTCGACCATGATGGGTAAACCTGGTTCAAGGTGGTAAGACCGGGTTAGATTGACACGGGTCTTACAAATCTGGTTCGAAACTGGGTCTCGACCAGTCTCGACCAGTTCTCGACTAGTTCTCGACCAGTTTCGAACTGGTCCAAGTTATTATATAAGAGTCTCGGTCGAGATCTTGATCGAGACTCATTTTTCTTCTAAATTTCCTTCTGTTTTCTTCTTCTCCTCCATTCCTTCTTCTCCAACCTTACATCTAAGGTTCGAAAACCTCTGTTATTTGCAAATCTCTCCATCAAAGTGTTGTTGGAGGCTCATTTTGACCTATTCTTTGCAAATCGAATGTTTGAGGTATGATTTTTTTCCCTAAAACTTACTTTTTTACATGAATATGTTCAATACATGTTGGTTCATCATGAAATTTATATATGTAAGAGTCATTAGGCCGATCTACAACCTCATCCTTTTGAAATTATTTTCTTGCATATATATTTTTTATTTTGATTTTTTGTTAAAAAAAATATTTTCCAGCAATTAAAAATTAAAAAATATGATAAATATTAATTAGATGGTGTTGAAAATATTATATGATGAACATCGTTGGCCGATCCACGCGGCCACGGTTTCATTTTTTCTGTATATATATATATATATATATATATATATATATATATATATATATATATATATATATATATATATATATATATATATATATATTTTATTTTTTGTTTAAAAAAATAAAAAATACATTTCTTAAATATTAATCAGTTTACTTTCAAAATAATATATGTTGAACACCGTTGGCCGATCTACGCGGTCACAGTTTCAGTTTTTTTTCTGTATATATTTTTATTTTTATGAATTTTTTATTAATAAATCTTATTTTTCAGTAATAAAAAATATTAATACTTATCTACTGGTGTTCAAAATAATATATGTTGAACATCGTTGGCTGATCTACGCGGTCATGGTTTCAGTTTTTTTCTATACATATTTTTATTTTTATGAATTTTTTATTAATAAATTTTATTTTCCAGTAATAAAAAATTAGTAAAAAATATTAATACTTATCTATTGGTGTTCAAAATAATATATGTTGAACATCATTGACCAATCTACGGTTTCATGTTGTCGGATTATATTTTTCAAAAAATAAATTATTTTTATTTAATATCCAAAATTATTAATAATATCTAAATAATTATGAAAAATTAGGAAAAATATTTTGTTTTCTTGTAACATAGTTTTAAAATTTTGAAAAGTAATTTCAATGTGTTTTGAGTTGTATTCGCATATTTGACGCTTTTATGTTCTTCAATTTTAAGTTATATTAACGTAAATCTATTGATTTAAATTTATCTATTGATCATCTTATGTAACAGTGTCTCGTTCTAAATATTATGGCTGCTTCGGGTTCTCGTGAGGGAGGTAGTGATGCTGGTCGTACTGACATAGCTTGGTAGTATTGTACCACCATTGACGGTGATAGAAAGAAGACCTAATGCAAATTCTGTGGGAAGAAGCTTATGTCTGGTGGGATTACCAGACTTAAGCAACACTTGAGTGGGACTTCTACATGCATGGCAAAGTGTGCTATAGTTCCTGTAGAGATTATCAGGGTCATAGCTGCAAAGATGAAGGGAGGCCAACAGAGAAGGGCAGAGAAAGAAAATAATAAACAACAATTTGAGGAAGCAATCCGAGGTACAGTGCGTGGTTTGGATGATGATAATTCAAATGATGGTCTAGATACCAGGGATTTGACTGAGGAAGAAGCCAGAGATCTGAGACGGGTAACAATGGCTAGTAAAGTCAGCCATGAGATGGAAATGGAAAGGTTGAGGCAAAGAGCCTTAGGGGCAGGTGGTAGTAGATCATTTCAGCAGCCCAAAGAACCACAAACACGGAGTAAGGGAGGGTTGTCTTCTATGTTTAGAAGATCAAAAAGTATTAGAGCACAACCCCAGGCACCACCACCTACTGCTAGGGATGAGGATTTTGTAGAGATTCTACAGTAGGATCCAGCAGTTTTTAGGAAGGCTGGCACTAAACAGAAGAGATTGAAGAATATGTGGAACTGGAAGGGTACAAAAGAATTTATTGGGGATGACTTTGCTAGGTGGTCTATCTATAATAGCATCCCAGTAAATGCTAGTAGTGGCCCATACTATCAGCCTTTCTTTGATGCAGTTGCTCAGGCTAGTCCTGGTGTTAAAGCCCCCACTCCATATGAATTGATGAATGTCTATCTCTCAAGAATTAAAAAAGAGTTAAAAGTATGGATAGAAGGGTTCAAGAATAATTGGAGTAAATATGGGGTCACTATAATGTGTGATGGTTGGACTGGTACCACTAGAAAGTCCATCATCAACTTCATGGTCTACAGTGATGGGAAGACATCATTCTTGAAGTCTGTAAATGCATCTGCATACATAAGAGATGCTAACTACATCTATGGATTGCTACAGACAGTGGTGGATGAAGTTAGTGCTACAAATGTGGTGCAAATTGTGATAGACAATGGTAGCAACTACAAGAAGGCAGGAGAGATGATGATGGCTAACTATAACCTTTTTTGGACTTCATGTGCTGCCCATTGTATTGACTTGATGTTGAAGGACATGGGCAAGATCTAAAAAATAAAGCAAGTGGTTGAACAAGCACGCCAGGTGACAACATTTGTATACAACCATGACTATTCTTTGAACTTGTTGAGGGAGAAATGTGGAGGGGACTTGGTAAGACCCGGCATTACTAGATTTGCTACCAACTACATACAACTAAAGAGCTTTCAGGCAAAGATGGTAGGCCTCAGATCGATGTTTGCTTCTGAAGACTGGTTTGGGTGGAGGGAGTCCAGCTCTCCTGCTGGGGTTCAAGCACAGACTACTATAGCTTCAGAGGAATTTTGAAGAACACTGAAGGATGTAGTCAAAATTCTGGAACCAGTGGTGAAGGTGCTGAGATTAGTGGATATAACATTCCAGCCCACCATGCCACATTTATATGCTGCCATGGATATGTTGAAGGACCGTATAAAAACTGTGTTTCCACGTGGAAACAAACATTTTGTGAAGATTATCAGAGATCGATGGGAGAGTCAGCTGATGCACCCATTGCATAAGGCTGGTGAGTATATTTAATAATGTCTTTAATTTAGTTCCACTTAATAGTTGGTACTCTATTTTAATCTGGCGACTCATATTTTGCAACATACTATTTAAACCCCAAGTACCAATATTCACATGTGCTTGGGCTCAATTCTGACCTATCGGTGCGATAAAAGATGTTGTGGCAAAATTGGTGCCAGATTATGCTGTACAAGCACTGGTCAATTTAGAGGTGAGTTGTATGATTTAAGTGCCGAATTATTTGAATATCCACATATTACAATGGCTAATGGTTATAAATTTTGAAATGGGTGTAGATGAAAACATTCAGAGATGCTCTTAGGAGTTTTGGAACTCCCGCTGCAGTGGCTGGACGAGATAAGACCGATCCTAGTATGGAATTATGAAAATTAAAATTTTCAAGTAAAATATCTTATTTAATATGTGTATTAAAATGTGTTCTTCATCTTGTGCAGTTGAGTGGTGGTTGTTGTATGGCGAGCATGCAGCTGAGTTGAGGAGAATTACAATCAAAGTCCTATCTTAGACATGTTCTGCATCTGGGTGTGAGCGAAATTGGAGTACTTTCTCCCTTATCCATTCAAAGAGGCGGAATAAATTGGGCTCTCAACGGCTAAATGACTTGGTCTATGCCCATTACAATATGAGACTGAGGGTACAATGCTTGAAATTTGAACAAAGAAATGAACAAGAGCTGATCGAGCTAGCCGACGTCTTCCAACTATCTTCAGATGAAGAGGATCCCTATGTGGAATGGGTGAGAGACAGAGCAGTTCTAGTGATGGATGAGCCTAGTGGGATGCCCGAACCCACTGTGTCTGCTCCGATGGGTTCTAATCTCGAGCGGTTTATGTCCTCGGATGAGGATCGTATACACGCACAGTCGCCTAGACCGTTTGACCCCCCAGCTGGTATTGGTAGTGACTCAGAAGGCGATGGTGATACAATGGAACAAAGTGGCTGGTTAACTTCTTATAGTAGTGGTGATGATGGCAGTGGTGGTGGTGATGAGGGTGGTGGTGGTGATCCTAGACCGACTGTACCCATTATTTGATGGACCGGTGAGAGTCAGTATACACACGCTACACAGGATCCAGATCATGGTGGACGCCTATCTTCATCACGGCCTATGACTGGGTATACACGTAGGTCTCGTCAACGGGAACGCCCTTTGCAACCAGTGGAAGAAGAAGAAGAAGATCATTTCTTTGACATCATTCCTGATCCTGATATTATGTCTGATGTTGAAATTGATAGAATGTCTACAAGTTTTGGAGGACTGAGCATTGAGGGTAGCAGTGGACAGGAGCAGGGGCAGTGGAGTGTTCATGGATTTGGCACCACTTCGACGTACGATTCTTATTCTGGTGATGATGACCGCATGATGGGAAGTGCATATGATTATTCCGCTGATACTAGTAATGCTACATCACAGACTGGCTCAAACTTTGTGGACAGTCTCTTTTTAGTCCCAAATTTGCAAAGAACCATGCCCCCACACCAGCCAATATATGCTCACTTTACTCCACATTATAGTGAATTATATCCAAGGTTGGGTATCTTTAGAAACTTCTCGGATCATGTGTATGAGAAATATGTGGAAGACTACCAGACCTTCTATAGCCGAAGGATGTCGTGGTAGGATTTTGTTTATCAGAGCGAGATATATTTTCTTCAGCAAAGTCAATCTAATCAGATGGAACCTACACGCCACTCTACATATGATTAGACATTGGGATGGACTAATGGGAATGTATTATTTCATTTTGAGTATTTAAGTCTTTCATATAATGAGTACTTGTAAATTATGTTATTTTGTGGGATTTATGATTTATGAATGTATGATTTTTCGATAATGTGATTACTTTTTATGCTTCAAATGTGTTTATATATATTGAATAAGTATTTTCCTAAAATATATAGCCTTAAAATGGCTCTAAAATGGACTTAAAACAGCAAAAAATGGCTTAAACCATAAAAAAAAACCTGTCGAAACTCCCATTTTTACCCTCTGGGAGTTTCAGCAGGTTCTCGCTGAGATCTCGATCGAGATCTCGGTAATCTCGATTTTCTCAAGGGTCGAGACACCCTCGAGAACCAAGATTTTGAACTATAGTTACAATATATATGATTTTACTCAAGTCAATGTGATGGACATATGCGATCTTAACCTTCCTTATTCAACACCATTGATTGATAGTGATAGCCACAGTGACGAGGAGCCATAGAAGTTGAAGAGACGACTGTGGACTACAAAGAACTAGATATGGTAATCCCCATGGACACCATCTTCACGGTTGAATCCTTCCAAGCAGTTTCACATACTGACCTTGTGCTTCCTCTACAATATTTTGAAGAGAGTAAACCTAAGGCGGCGGATTTTCTCCTAAATTTTCAAGCACAACCAGATTTCTGTTTTCAGAGGAACCTTTCCTCTGACTTTCCTCTGACTACTCACCCCAGCATGTTGATGCTAAACAAATTCAAAACTCATGGTCGAGTTTTTTTTAAACAGGGAGAGTTGATGCAATATTGTTAAGGAGCCAAAGCCAAGCCAGCCTGGCTAGCCAAACCAAGCCAAGCCAACCATGGCTAATAGCTGAGCCATTTAATGGTCAGCAGCCATATGAGCTGTGCACAACTGGCCAGCAGCTGTCCCACTAAAGAGAGATTATCGTCTCCTTCCTCCTTCCATAATTTATTACTTTCCTAATGCTTAAGGTCCATGTAAGCAATGTCTCTAATACTAGTAATTACATTTAGAGACTTGCCTAAGTTGGGAGATTTATTTTTTAAAAACTTTCCATTCTATGTTTAGGAAAGTTTCTATTAGTTCTTTTTAGTTTTAGAAAGTTTATAGCAAGGAAAGATTGAACTTTCCTTCTATGTTTCTATTTCATGTTTCTAGTCAATAATGGAAGGATTTGACAGATCTCCCTTCCATAATTATGTAAGCTCTATTCTCTATAAATATGAAGGAACAAGAAGGAAAATCCTAGACTTTGAAAATCAGAAAAGCTGTTGCGATTTCTGGTTGAGTCTCTCTTGGTTGTGAGACTCAACTGCAGGTTTGTTTCTTGGATCTTTCTCATTCTTTTGCTTTCCAATCTCTCTACTACTTCCTCTTAGTTGATTGTGATCCTATAGTTACTGATCTGATATTACAAGCAATGTGGAATTTTAAGTTTCAACCAGAATTTTCATTACTGTTATAACTAGATGCGGTAGGTATAGCCTGTTTTTGAAAATTCATATCTTCTCCATCGAAGGTTGGATCACTCTCAGATTCTGGTATGTTATCAAGCACATCCTAGAGCTCAATTTCACCAAGTTTGGTGATCAACCAACGGTCAGATTTTCAAATAATTTAAATTTTATATATTGTTTTTATTCTGGTTTTCTGGGTTTTCAATTCACATATTGTTGGGTTGGCTGAAAT
The DNA here is from genome assembly GCA_028583415.1 of Protea cynaroides. Taxonomy (NCBI): domain Eukaryota; kingdom Viridiplantae; phylum Streptophyta; class Magnoliopsida; order Proteales; family Proteaceae; genus Protea; species Protea cynaroides. The sequence goes on from CM053270.1 coordinate 20,536,125, forward strand.
CGATCCTAGGCAAGGCTAAGGGTATAACTTGTTCATAAACCCTAACCTCTTGCATCAACCACGTACTACTTATTTTCTTGTGATGGAGCCTGCCGTCAACAAAGATCATATTCTACAATAATATTCAGCAACAATGCAATCTGTCTGGTTTACTGCTACCTGATGCAGTCAAGTTCACAGCAACATTGTACTGTCTGATGCTATCTGGTTCACAACAACCTTATGCTGTCTAATACGGTTTTGTTCACAGCAACCTTATGCTCTCTAATATAGAGTAATTTACAGCCACAATATGTTGATGCTTCTAGTTACTACATGTGCCTATGATGTTGGTGGTACTACTACTACCTGCCTTCCTTGGGAAGAACCTACAAAGAGGCTGCTGATGATTGGTGTTCCTGAGTTGGTATTGCAACCAAAGAAGTGCTCTCTATGCTCCCTGCCATCTGTGACAGCAATATATATATATATATATATATATATATATTGAAGACCGATGTTGCGGTTCATATCTATTCTTATTGCTCCAAGCTGAAACTCCAGCTTGAGGGGTTGAGTTTTTTGTATTTCCAAGCTGGAGCATGTTCAAGCTTGAGAGAGAGCACTAAAGAGTGGGTTCAATATTGCCACATCACCATCTTATTGACTTCTAAGCTTTGGACTTCTAGACTTGCAGTTACATCAAGATTTATGTTTCCTAATTATTTATCTTTCTTAGTTTCATAGTTATTTATCTTTTCTAGTCTTGATAGAAGACCTATGGACATAGTCTTTTCATTCTATTGTAACTGCTCTATTTTCTATTTAATGAGATCAACAGTAGGAAAGAGACTCACACTTTCTCTCTCTTGTTCTTCTTCTCCATTCTTTCTCTCTTTCTTTACTTTGTTACAAACCTCAATTCAAGCCTGAAATGAACAGGAATATAAACCCACTAGCATACTGGAGTGATCTGCCTCAGGTTGATTAAAAAAGTTTTCAAAGGATGACAAGTTAAATAGGAAGATTACCAAAGATAGACCTCCTCTTTCATGTCCTGTTGCAAAGAACACTTTTGGCATACCAGGAACAGGCCCAATGATTGGCCTCCCATCAGGCACTACGATCAGTAGATTCTTATATATTCATTAGTTATTTGTCTTTTTAAAACAGGTTGCTGACGAATTTCAGTACAATGATCATCTGTATGGTCCAAGAAACTGAATAGATAGCTTATTTGACTTGTAAATAAAAATAAATATCTACTTACTATAAGGCCGCAACCCAATTCTCACTCTTCAGCCCTCAGCAAAATCATTTAGCGATATTTCTCTCAGAGCAGGAAAGAATTCCCCAGCACGAACCCATATACGATTAACAATTGAAGGATCTACTTCAGTGCCAAATCCAGAAAACTGGCGGCTGCTCCCTGAAAAAGAAGAATTTATAGAATTTAAAAAAAAAATTTGATCCAGAGTATCCTGTTATGATAGGAAGCCATATTATTATTCTGTGTCGCATGCATGGGATACATAGCAAGTAAATAGTAGGAGGGGTATCACAGTTGATATAATCAATATGATCAAAGAAATACTCAAGTCCATAAGAAAGTGGTGATCCAAATATGGTATTGAGCAATGGGCCATTGTCACTTGAAGAAACTTTGACAACTCAACCCAATTAGATTGTTATAGCCAACAGCTCCATCCTAATATTTTCAGATCGTGAAAAGATGTGCAATGAAGAAGCACTGAGAATAAATCTGAACATCATAGCATTTTTGCCAAGAATGTCTCTATTCTCTTTGGATGGGTAATCAAATCAAGCTTGTTAAGGCGTCGCCTAGGCGTCCAGGCGCTTTTTAAGGGCCTGGGCGCTTGGGCGCCTTGCTGGGGTGAGAAAGGCGGTCGCCCAGCTCCTCTGGGAGTCGCCTAGGTGTCGCCCAGGGCGCCTTGGACACCCAGGGTGTCTGGGCGACCGCCTAATTTTCTTTTTTTTTCCTTTTTTAAACTTTTTTGGTAAATGTTTATGTTTATGAGGATAAATTTTAAAATATTAATAAAATGGTTATGAGGATAAGGCTGTCCCCTTAATAGTTTCGTTTATTTGTAATTCAATTTCAAGTTTTTAACCATTCACTTTTATCGCCCAGAGGCCCACACCATATTAAGTTCGCTAATAAAATATATTTCGTTACATAATTTGCATTGCATGAGATTCAAGCTTGTGGGGTTGGCATAACTTTAAATAATTGTACATTTGTACTACTCATATAGTCATATATATAAGTATATAATATATATATCTAGTGCGTTGGGAGCACTATCATAAATAATAATAATTCAATAACATGATGTAGGTTTACTTTAATCAAATTCACATTCAATTTTTTTTTAATTCCAAGTTCCAATACATATGGCGATAATTGATCTAATCCAGCAACAATAAAAAATGATAGATACAAAGGGAAATACATCTATAACCATTGGGGCCTTTATTCGCAATACTATTTTTTGTTACCTAATTTGCATCGCGTAAGATTCAAGCACGTGGGATTGGCATGACCTTAAGGCTTAAATAAATGTACTCATATAATGTCTAATACTCTAATGGCATAACCATACCTTAAATAAATATACTCACTACTCACATTAAATTATTAATTCATTAGTGATAGACTAATAGCATAGACAATTACATAATATATACTTTTTTTTTTTTTTAAAAACATAGATGATTATATAATTAATTTATTATTATTAAACTCATGTAACAATAATTATATAATAATCAAAAAATAAATCTAAATTAATTATTTTTATAACTATACTTATATAACAATACTTATATAATAATAAAAAATTAATTCTAAATTATTTATTTTTATAACTATACTTATGTAATAATACTTATATAATAATCAAAAATTAATTCTAAATTATTTATTTTTATAACTATAGTTATGTAACAATATTTATATAATAAATTAATAATCAAAAGTTAATTTTAAATTATTTATTTTTATAACTATACTTATGTAATAATATTTAAATAATAATCAAAAAATAAATCTAAGTTATTTATTTTTATAATTATACTTATGTAAGTTATGTAATAAATAATAATACTTATATTATAATTAAAGATTTATAAATCTAATATATATATATATATGGGTAAATTACACAGACACCCCCTCTACTGTAGTGAAATTACATAGCACTACCCTACTTTTTCAAAAGTTACACAGAATACCCCTATAATAATACTATCATACAATCTCACCCCTACTGTTACTTTCAACTTAACGGCAGAGGCTTAATTTTTTTTAAGACGAAAATACCCTTACTAAGGGTAAAATGACTAAAAGGTTTTCTTCTACTGTATTCCTCTTTCTTCTCTTCACTTCCGTTTATGAATGAGAAAAGGGATAATAGAGAATCTGCCATGTTTGTAGGCATCGGTGAGAGATCAGGTGAGAGCTCGGGCAGGCCGCATCCAGATTTTGGAAGCTTGGTATGCTTACAACAAGCACATGTCATCACATAATCTTGGCCCGGCAACGACTGAGAAACTTGAAAAAGCAAAAAAGGAACTGAAACTCCAACGAAGGAGTGGAGAGAAGAATTGTCGGGGCTTTTGCCGTAGACCCTCTCTCTTCTATGGCTTGCCGGAGCGCTGACAGATCTGAAGTCGTCATTTATCTTTCTGTTAAAACCATATCTGACCCTCCTAACTCCGAAGTTTCAGTTTCAAATGTGAGAAAAAAATCCAAACCAAAATGCAGAAATTATAAGGAATTCCTTCATCTTCTTCCTCTTTCTTATCCCTTTCCAATATACAGCAAAACCCTCCAACTGAATTATAGACAGAACTTGGGGAACTTTCCCAACGAAAACGACGGATCTGAAGTCACTTGAACCACCTGAAAACAAGTCAACCGGAGATAATAACAGGAATCGCCAAGCCGGACAACGATGACGATGCCGAGTACATGTTCTCTGGCAGCCGTTGAGGCTCTCTAGAGTAATTTCGTTGTTATTTCCACTTCCACTTCCTCCACGTAGTGAAAACGCACCCATTGCTTCCATGTTGAAGATGAGGCAACCTTCAATTGAGACTGAAAATCCATAGCAAAAGCTCATCTGGGATCAAAAGATGAGATGATAAACAATAGACCTTTTAGTCATTCTTCGCAAGCCGTAGAGAAGAAAACCTTGAGAAGAAAACAGAAGTGAAGAGAAGAAGAAAACGGAAGTGAAGAGAAAAAAGAGGAATACAATTTTTTAAGAAGTAAGGGTATTTTCGTCTTAAAAAAAAATTGAGCCTCTGTCGTTAAGTTGAAAATAACGGTAGGGGTGAGATTGTATGATAGCATTATTATAAGGGTATTCTATGTAACTTTTGAAAAAGCAGGGGTAGTTCCATTAATTTCTACAAGTAGAGGGGGTGTCTGTGTAAATTACCCTATATATATATATATATATATATATATATATATATATATATATATATATATATATATATATATATATATATATATATATATATATATATATATATATATTTATATATATATATTTAATAAAACCAAACCAACGTCACATTTGGTTTTAAAGAATAAGAACAAAAAAAAAAGGGTGACATGTGGAATAAGCACCAAAAAAAAAAAAAAAAAAAAAGGAATAAAGGGCAGTATTCTCAAAAAGTTGAGAATACTGCCCTGTTCAAAGACCAGAAGATTAGGGCGAACTCGCGAGTTACAGAGACGGTGATTCCTCTCCCACTCTTCCTCTTTCGATTCTCCGACGAGTCAAGTACTGTTCATTTCCGATTCTCAGGCGGTATTATTCCTATTCCGGTGGTCGTATTTCAGGTGAGAAATATTATTTTAGGTTTTGTTATCGATTCTCAAGCTCAATGTTGAATGTCTCTTCTTCTTTTTTTCTTCTTCTTTCTCCTTCTTCTTCTTCTTCTTCTCCTTCTCCTTCTTCTCCTCTCCTTCTTTTTCTTCTTCTTCTTCTCTTCTGTCGAGAGTCGAGACTACTGACTGACTCAGAAAAAAGAATGTCGTTTTTTTTTTTTTAATGTCGAGTGTCAAGACGGAGTCTCAGACTCCCTTCTTCTTCTTCTTCTTCCTCTTCTTCATCTTCTCTGTCGAAGAATGTCGACTGTTTCTTCTGCAGAGAAAATTTTGTTCGCAGGTTTCAAATGTCTGAAATTTTTTTTTTTTTAATCCTTCTGCTTCATCTTCTTCTTCTTCTTCTTCTTCTCTGCTCACCTTCCTTTCTTCTGCAACCTATTTATTGTTGGAATGTCGATTCCCCCCCCGAATGTCGACCGTCGAGTTTTTGAATGTCTGAATTTTTTTTTTTTAATCCTTCATTCTTATTCTTCTTCTTCTTCTTCTTCTTCTTCTTCTTCTTCTTCTTCTTCTTCTTCTTCTCTGCTCACCTTCCTTCTTCTGCAACCTATTTATTGTTTGAATGTCGATTCCCCCCCTCGAATGTCGACCGTCGAGTTTTCGAATGTCGGAATTTTTTTTTTAATCCTTCGTTCTTCTTCTTCTTCTTCTTCTTCTTCTTCTTCTTCTCTGCTCACCTTTGTTTCCTCTGCAACCTATTTTTGTTTGAATGTCTATTTTTTTTTCCCGAAGGTCGACTGTAGAGTTTCGAATGTCTGAATTTTTTTTTTTGTATCCTTCTTCTTCTCCTTCTTCTTCTCTGCTCACCTTCGTTTCTTCTACAACTTATTTCTCATTTGAATGTCTTTTTTTTTCCCCGAATGTCGACTGTGGATTTCTTGACTGTCTGAAATTTTTTTTTAATCCTTCTTCTTCTTCTTCTTCTTCTTCTTCTTCTTCTCTGCTCACCTTCGTTTCTTCTACAACTTATTTCTCATTTGAATGTCGTCTTTTTTGTTTTTTCCTCGAATGTCGACTGTGGATTTCCTGACTGTCTGAATTTTTTTTTTTTTTTTTTTGAATTCTTCTTCTTCTTCTTCTCTACTCACCTTTGTTTCTTCTACAACTTATTTCTTGTTTGAATGTCAGCCTTTTTTTTTTTCCCCCGAATGTCAATTGTGGAGTTTTCGGTTAGCTGATCTTATTACTAAAGAGTCAACATGAACAATTAGAACTTGGCCAGATTTTAGTGCGGTCCTTCTTTGGATATACATACATTTTCACAAATAAACTGTCCCAGGCTAATTATTGTGGATGTTTCTTCACAATAATCGTGATGGAGAAAATACCAATAGAAAAAAAAAATTTAAAAAAAAAAAATTTTTGGGTGGTTTGGGGGGGGGGGGGGGGGAAAAAAATTAACAAATTTTTTGGGGGGGGAAAGGGGACCAAAGGGAAAAAAGAATTAAGATGGGGGGATTTTTTTTTTTGGTTTTATTTAAAAAAAAAAAAAAAAAGAAAGGAAGGGGAAGGGAAGAAAAAAAAGGAAAAAAAAAAAAAAAAAAAAAAAAAAATGTAAATTATTTTTTTTTTTATATTTAAGAATAGAAAAAGAAAGGAGGGTGGGGTGGTGGGGGGAGTGGAGTGGGGGAGATGGAAAAAGAAGGGGGAGAAAATGGGGGGGGGGGGGGGGGGGGGGGGGGGGGGGGATGGGGGGGGGCGGGGGGGGGTCGGGAAATAAAAAAGAAGGGGAAGGGAGGGGGGAGGGAAAAGGGAAAGGGGAGGAAAGAAGGATGAGGGTGTTTGGGAGAAGTAGGGATTAGTTTAGGGGGGGGTGGAAAGTGGGATGGGGATTAAATGAAATAGAAAAAAAAAAAAAAAAAAAAAAAAAAAAAAATTTTTAGAATGGAAAAAAAAAAAAAGAGGAAAAAATGAGGAGGGGAAAATGGAGAATAAAAAAAAAAAAAAAAAAAAAAAAAAAAAAAAAAAAAACAAAAAAAAATGAACACAATTTGAAAAAAAAAATGGGAAAATAAAAAAATAAAAAAAAAAAAAAAATAAAAGAAAAAAAAAAAAAAAAAGGGTGGGAAGAAGGGGTGGAGGGGGGGGGGGGGGATGTTATTGTGGTGGGGGGGGGGGGGGGGGGAATAGGGAAAAAAAATAAAGAAGGAAGAATGGGAAGGGGAATGGGGAAGGGGAGGGGGGGGGGGGGGGGGTGGGGCCGATCTAGACAATCTTGTTTTTTTGAACAAGAAGAGATAAAGAAGCCATTGCAATTGCTGGAAATACTAAGCCCACTAAAGGAACAAAAACGGAGGGTAAGTTGAAAGTTATCATAGAATGAATACCTTGATTTAATGATTTACTATATGTACCTATTATTATTCTAAAATTGTAAAGATATCTTAGAATTTATAAACTTAAACCTATAATTAAGTATATCTATTCTAAGTATATAATAAGTGCAAGGAATGTAGAACTAAATAAATGTACCTATTCGCCCTTCTACATGAAATATACGTATGATAATCCTATTCTTGTTTTCTTTTCTAATCTAATAAAGTAAAGAATAAAGAAAGAGCTTCTTACGAATTCCTGAAGGATTCGTTACAATCCGATCCAACAGGGATTCTTAATAAAGTAAAAATGAGGGTTATTGGGAGATATAGAAATATACAAGACTTACGTTCTATATTAGAATTATATTCTATATTTTTTATTTTTGTATTCTATATATATACATATATACGTAAGAAATATGTAAGAAGGGAACATGAAATTCTTTTCATTTTTAGAATTTGGGGAGGGGAAAGAATCCCCCTTTTTTTTTGTTAGAAGAGGGTTCCCAAAAAAAAAAAAAGAAAAAGGGAAAAAAAAAAAAAAAAAAAGAAAAAAAAAAAAAAAAAAAAAAAAAAAAAAAAAGAAAGTAAAAAAAAAAAAAAAAGAAAGCCCTACTCTTCTTATGATTTTATGATTCCGATAAACTAAATACTTGTTCGCCACAAAAAAACTGGATTTAATGCTCTACTTGATTGAAGTTTGATTCAAGGGAAAGAAACCGTGAAGCTGAAATAACTCACTCAGAACGCCTTTTAAAAGATTACGTGGTACGATTGGATCGAATAAGCCCTTATGGAATAAATACTCAGCCGCTTGTGAACCATCAGGTACTGTTTTATTCAATGTTTGTTCAATTACTCTTTTACCCGCAAATGCAATGTAGGCGTTGGGTTCGGCAATAATAATATCTCCTAACATACCAAAACTAGCTGTCACCCCGCCGGTTGTGGGAGATGTAAGTATTGATACATAGAATAACTTTTTCTTTGATTGATAATTATATGAAGCAGAAGATATTTTAGCCATTTGCATCAAGCTCAAACTCCCTTCTTGCATGCGTGCTCCTCCGGAAGCACACACTATAATAAGAGGGAGAGATCTATTAGTAGCATACTCGATCAAACGGGTGATTTTCTCGCCTACTACGGATCCCATACTACCCCCCATGAACTGAAAATCCATAACCCCAATTGCTATGGGAATACCATTTAGTTGACCTATGCCTGTTTGAACAGCCTCAGTTAACCCTGTCTTTCGTTGATAAGAATCGATACGCTCTTTATAAGGTTCCTCCTCCGAATGAAATTCAATGGGGTCCATAGAGACCATGTCTTCATCCATAGGATCCCAAGTACCCGGATCAATCGTAAGTTCGATTCTATACAAAAATAATAAAATAAAAAAAAAAAAAAAAAAAAAAAAAAAAAATTTAATATAAAAAAAAAAATTTCTTATAATTTAATCCATAACAATTTTCACATTGAACCCACAAATGCCTGTATTTTTGATTTCTATCGAGATCATCATATCCTTCTTTTATATTTATATTGAAATCACTACCATTCGTGCTAGTGCTAGTTCTTATACTATAACTCCCACTTTCAATATTTATTTCACTTTCACTACAAATATAACTTAAATTAATCAATGTATAATTGTCGTTACCACTTGAAATGGAACTATAACTATCAATATTTATTTCAGAATGAAGATAATTTTCAATGCAACTATTAATGTGATTATTCCAACTATATTTAGTATCATAGACGTAACGATCGTAGTATTGATTGTTACTGTCACTCTTAGACCTATTATTCAGATAATTAGAATCCCGATAACTAGAAAAAAATCTTTCTAGTTCACTCAGAAAAGAAGGATCATTGTCAATCTCAAAAATCTCATTTTCAATATCCAAATATATAAAATAATTGTTGCCATTACTATCCCGAACTAAAAAAGCGTCATCGGAGAAAAAACTCCGAATATCCCTGACACCGAATAAATGATCAACATTACTGCAACTAGAAATGTCACTATCACTCCAACTATGAATGTTTTTATCCATATCATTTATAACGGGGTCTTCACTTCCGTCGGTATTTCCAATAGCACCAAGCCTGTCCATTGATTTACTTAGCCCACATCTGTGTTCTAACTCCTCGTTAGACAACATCGAATTGGTTCCGAATTAGTGGATAAAAGCACTTGCCATTCGTTGGTTATTAGGGGCATCCCGAAAATGTTCGGGTCAAAATATGGCTTTCAAATTAAGTTCCGAATTAGTGGATGCTGCCAAAGGGAGTGGCGATGCCATACGCAAAAAGGAAGAGACTCATAGAATGCCAGAGGCAAATAGAGCTTTTGCACATTTTCGTTAATCCACGAACAGGATCTATATAGACACATAGATCCATGGATCCATACATCTCGATCAGAAAAGAATCAATAGAAAAAAAAAAGAATCGAAATTGATCAATATCTATCTCGAAACAAACGAAAAGGAAACGAAAGAAGAAACAGAAATCATGGATTAACTAAGCCCTCTCGGGGCTTGGTTAAGAATAAGAAAGAGGAATCTCATGTAAATACCATGGAATAAGGTTTGATCCTATTCATGGGGATTCCGTAAATATCCCATTCCAAAAATAGAAAGTTCGAAACAATTGGGACTTTTTTGGAGATTGGATGCAGTTAGCCTAATTTTTTTTTTTTTTTGGAATCCTTCTTCTCTGCTCACCTTGGTTTCTTCTGCAACTTATTTTTTTGTTTGAATGTTGACTTTTTTTTTCTTTTTCCCCGAATGTCGACTGTCTAGTGTCTGAGTCGCATGCTGAGTCGACAGACTCTGTTTCAGTTGGGTTTTAGGCTTTTAGCAGTTGGCTTACTGGTTATGAATCATTTTTGTGACTGACTATCTATTGCTAAGAACTGTAAAATTTTAAGGACTGGTTAAGGGTGGTGGTGTTGTGATTAGGATCCAAGAATGTGGTATTAGTATTACTAGTATTCAGAATCAGTAGAGCTTATGATCCTGTCCCTAGTCCCTACCCTTGGTTTTCCTGTTTTAAATATTATGTTTGGGAAGGGTCAGACTCATTATGTTTTGTTAATGCTATTAAATTTTATTAAATTCTGATTCATGTTGTTGACATGTTGTATCTTCAATGTCTATGTTGTATATTTCTTTTTGTACATTGTACAACATTAGTCTAAATATGGATCCTCCCACTGGTAGTAATTCTATACCAAATGTTGCAAATGATCCTAGTAAAGATCCAGCCAGAAAGGCTAAATCAAAATATCCTGGTTGAAAGTATGGATATTGGTCAGATTTGACAAATAAAAATATCACACCCCAATTCTGCACCAACCAGAACGGTGTGATGAACCGTTAATAATCCAACGGTTCAACCAGGATCTCAAATAGGCTATCCCACATATGATAAACCAAAACACATTCCACATTAATCAGAGGTAATAAAGTAAATAACGGAAGTCTTACAGATAATGAACTGAGAAATCTAGATGTGATAATCATATTTAAGTAGCAAATTATTCTGTATCAACTAAGACATAAATAAATATCAATTACATATCTTTACTAAACCCAAATAATCAAAATAAAATATAATTGAATACGCATGAGTTGCACTCGCAAGAGGAGTCATGCATATCCACTAAGTCTTCAGCTTTCATTGTCGCCACATGCCCGTACACAGGAGCGTTCATATAATCTTCAACGGTGGTACTTGCATCATCAACTAAAAGTATTCGAATTCGAAAGGGTAAGCACACATCACGGCTCAGTGAGCAAACAAGACAATGCAACAATACATATGCATGCAATCAATTCATATCTTTGGTCTGGTTTAAAATTTGCAATGTGCTATAGAAAGGATAGGTGGCCGCCGCACCTCTATACACGAGTGTATGGAAATGCCCAATGAAAACGACACTGTCACCCCACATGCACCCACCATGGACAATATACACCCCATGAAAACGGAATGATTGCACCGGTTGCCCATACCAACACGTAAGCCCCTGTTGACGAGGGCTTGCAAACTGGGCTCGCAACTAACCAACCCTAATGTCAAATATATCCAAGGCCTCATCCTAGCATCCCTCAATACATCCATAGAGATAGAGCTAGGGTCTGGTGACCAGGCTGAACCACAATGCCACGTCCCCCCCCCCCCTGATGCCCTACGACATATTAGTTCCGCTAAGGTAATGGCGATACGACGATGTTAGTGGACAAGACTTGAGTAGAGATAGAGCTAGAGTCAGATGACCAGGCTGAACCACAATGTCACATCCTCCCCCTGATGCTCCACTCGCATCAAGCACACTAACACTTGCTTAGTGGACATGACTTGAATAGACCATGGCATAATATACCCCGATGAGAACGACATCGAATTACCGGTTGATACCAACCCTACCCGCACCATGTACACCAGCCAAACACAAACATTCACATGCCTATTCCTACCATCATCAACATCATGTTATAATCAATAAATTTAAATATGCATGAATAGTAATAATAGAAATATTGGATGACATGTTGAATGCACATTACAAGCACACACGCATATCACAATCATGGTATTAGACTCAAGAAATAAAAACAGTTTGTTATTAACCAATTAGTTTAGGTCTTGTTCTCTCACCTTAGCTTGTTAATAAATCATCTTCCAAGCTTTAGTATCACCTTTATAATGTTATTATATTGCTAGAAGACCTAACAAAGTCAACAAAATTTAATTAGAATTTATTCTAATTTTTAAAAACCATTTTGTTAACTGAGGGTCGGAGGTAGGGTCGGAGTCATGATCGACCCTAGGTGCGACCCTCCCCAAATCTGGACTTCCAGAGCCCCGAGGGTCGATACTCAGGTTACATAGGGTCGGATGGTCATCGACCCTCTGTGCGACCCTCGGTGGGTTTTGGTCAATTTTTCTCCTTTTAATCCATTCTTCGTATTTGGGGTCCTATGGCTTGCTCCTACAGTCCATTCAACATGCATTCCATGGTCTAGAACCATGAATCACCCACCTAAATAGCTTTCATGTATTCTCCCATGGTTTTCCATGGAAACCTAACCATGGATTGATGGTTTGAATTTCTCCGAGATCACACTCTCTTCATTATCTAACCTAAGGTCTGTAGAAACTCATGGAATTAGTATCCATACCTGAGAAAAATACTCCTTCTCTGCAACTCTTCTTCTTTTTGCTTTCTTTTCTTCCTTGCTTCTCTTCTTCTTCTCTTCCTTCTCTTCTCTTTCTCTCAATTCAATTAGGGTTGTAAAAGGAGTAAAAGAGGCTTAGGGACATGCTATTTATAGAGTAAAACCTCCCAAAATAAGTCTCATTGATTTTAGGAAAGGTTCCAATCAAAATTAGGAAAGTTTTCTAATTTTCGGTTCGTGCTGTTTTTCCCGAATACCGAGGGTCGATGGGAGGGTCGGACAATTCATAGACCCCCTGCGACCCCTGGTCACGGGTCGATGGGAGGGTCGATGGGAGGGTCGGACCTGTTTGTTAAGACATGCGACCCTACCCTCATTTTGACTGTTTTTGGATAAATTTTCATATTGGGTCTTGGGTTTCTTCACACACTTGGTCCATTTGGCTCGACCATGATATGTAGACGGTTTACGACACGAAATGTAAGGTTAGACCGGGTTCGTGGCGTGCGGGTCTTACAAAAAATATTGTTCGATGTACTCTATATGGTAGAGACTTGAACCAGGGGATCAAAAGATTAAAGCAACACTTGGCAGGTGATTTTGGTGATGCAGCCAAGTGTAGTAAGGTATCTGCTGAGATATCAAGAGAGATGCAACAATACATAGCAAAGAATCAAAAGAGGAGGATAGAGGATTTACATAATCTTGTTCATAATGATGATTTGGATATGTGTTGAGCTATAGAAGGGAATTTGCCTTTCCCCTCCCCCCCTCTCAAGAATCTAGAACTATCCCAATTCCAAGCTCTGGAACAGCTTCTAAAAGAAAGCAAGTTTTTCTACAACAATCAAGAGGTCCAATGGATACTTATGTAAGGAAAACTCCTGAAGAAGTTGTTAGTGAGAGACATCAAAAAATGAAGGAGCCCATGCAAATTACATTGCATAATCGATTTCTATCACCTCAGCAAAAAAAGAAAACTGATAGTCACATTGCTGCTTGGATGTACGAGTGTGGGATTTCTTTTAATGTTATTAAGTATAGGAGCTTTGAGATAATGGTTGAATCCATTGCTCAGGCTGGGTCAGGGTACAGGCCTCCAAGCTATCATAAGGTGAGAGTACCTTTATTGATGTCTAAAAAAGAAAAAAATTACAGAAATGAAAAAACAGCATGAAGTGTACTGGAAACAGTATGGTTGCACCCTGATGTTTGATGGATGGACAGATAAAAGAGGAAGACATTTGATTAACTTTCTAGTTAACTGTGCAGAAGGGACATTGTTTCTTGGATCTGTTGATGCATCTCAGCATATTCAGGATGCTGACATGTTGTTCAAATTGTTAGACGATAAAATTCAAGAGATTGGAGAAGAAAATGTGATCTAAGTGATTACAGACAATGCATCAAATTATAAATCAGTCGGTAAAAAACTCATGGAGAAGAGGACTACCCTATATTGGACACCTTGTGTGGCTCACTGTCTTGACCTTATGTTAGAAGAAGTGGGAAATATGAATGAATTTAAGAGTTCAATAGGCAAGGGTAGAAAAGTGATAACTTTTATTTATAGACACACCCGTCTACTTGAAGCTATGAGGGCTAAAACTGGTGGTCAATATCTTATTAGAGCTGGAGTAACCAGATTCGCAACAGCATTTCTGACACTTCAAAGTTTATTGAAACATAGTGATGCTTTGAAACAATTATTTGCTTCAGATGATTGGACAAGAAGCAATTTAACAAAGACAAAGGCAGGAAACAATGGTTGATACATTGCTTTCTGTCTAGTTTTGGAATCGTGTACAAGATTGCTTGAAAGCATCGAAACCTATTATAGCTGTATTGAGGATTGTAGACGGGGATGAGAAGCCTGCTATGCCAGAAATATACTTGGCAATAGAAGAGGCCAAAAAAAAAAAAAAAGAACATTTTGGCGGTCAGGGAAGATTATGGAAGAAAGTGGTCGACATCATTAGTAGCCGTTGGGAATGTCAAATGGGGCGGCATCTATATCTTGCGGCATTATTTCTTAATCCTGAGAAATTCTATAAGTGTATTAATGATGAACTTAATGTGATAAAGAAAAGGAAAATCCTATGGAAATTTCAGCATGCATTCAATCAAGTAGTTGAAAGAATGGTGTCTGATGTAAATGTGCAAGACAAAATTATGGATCAGACAACTTCTTATTCACTTGTTCGAGGCATATTTGCAAGTGCACCCGCAATTAGACAACGGGCTATCTTTAGTCCTTGTAAGTATTTTTTTAATTTAAACAGTTCAGTTCAGTGATTAATTGATTATTGTTGAAGTTTTAGCTTTATAATTTATTGTATGTTATACTTTGTACATGTAGTGAAATGGTGGACTAGTCATGGATGTGACACCCCTTAACTTACGAATATTGCATGCCGCATTCTAGGCTTGTGTTGCTCTTCTTCTGGTTGTGAACGCAACTGGAGTACATTTGAGTTTGTAAGTACTAACTAACTACAATTTGTATTTTGTAAATATTATATTTTTTTTTTTTTGTTATGTACTAATTTTACTCTTTTAGAGAAGAATGGCATAATCTGTCTTGTTTATAAATTCAGATACACACCAAGAAGAGGAATAGACTAGAGCATCAACGCCTCAATGATCTAGTATACATCCAATATAATAGACGCCTTCAAGCAAGATTTAATGAAAGGCGTTAACAAAACCGAAATTATGATCCCCTCCTCTTAAATGAATTGGATTGGAGTTGTGAGTGAATGATCGGCCAAGAAGAAGAGGATATCGTCCATGATGATCTCACATGGGCTGATGTAGATAGAGCAGTTGGGGCGCCAGCATCTATTGAGGGACGCAATAGAATCACAAGAGCCCAAGCTTCTGGAAGCAATATCCACTACACACGCCGTGTGAGGAGGAGGGGTTCAGTTGAACATGAGTCAGATCATGAAAATCAAGAAGTGGAAGATGTTACTGTTAATGATGATGAGGATGTTGAGGATGATTTTGGACAGAGGCACGATGATCATAGTGGAGGGGAGGAGCAAGAACGTGCAATAGACAGTAGTTTATTTGATGATTGATTTAACTTATAGAATTTTATGAATTTGGATGTA
>CM053270.1:20552159-20602159 GCA_028583415.1 Protea cynaroides
GTCAAGTCTGGGGGGTCTGCTGTCAAGATGTGCGATGGATCTCTGACATACTTTTTCAATAATGATACATGGAACACATCATGGACACTTGACATAGATGGTGGTAGAGCCAATTGATATGCAACGTTACCACGTATAGCCAATATCTCATATGGTCCCACATACCTGGGGCATAGCTTCCCCTTCTTACCAAACCTTTTCAGGCCTCGCACCGGTGATATCTTCAAGAATACTTTGTCACCCACTGCAAACTCCAGATCTCGATGTCGATTATCCGCATAGTGCTTCTGCCGAACTTGAGCGGTCTTTACTCTCTCTTTGATCTGATCAATCACTCGAAAAGTTTCTTCAACAAACTCCGGTCCCACAATTCTTCTTTCTCCCACCTCTTTCCATAACAGAGGTGTACGACACTTCTTCCCATAGAGTGCTTCATATGGGGCCATCTGAATTGTAGCCTGATAGCTGTTGTTATAAGCAAACTCGATAAGTGATAATTTCTCGTCCCAAGCTCCCTTGAAATCTAATGCACAAGCTCGGAGCATATCTTCTAAAATCTGAATAGTCCTTTCTGACTGCCCGTCCGTCTGAGGGTGAAAAGCTGTACTGAACTTCAACTTTGTTCCCATAGCTTTCTGTAATCCTTCCCAGAACTTTGATGTAAAACGGGGTCTCTGTCAGATACTATACTCTCTGGGACGCCATGAAGTCTGACTATATTATCAACATATAGCTTAGCCAGCTTCTCCATGGTATACTGAGGTCTGACCGCAATAAATCGAGCTGTCTTGGTGAATCGATCGACTATAACCCAAACTCCATCCACTGACCTTGGTGTCAAAGGTAGGCCAGTGACGAAATCCATGGTGATACAATCCCACTTCCATGCAGGTTCCGGTAATGGCTGTAGTAAACCTGCGGGTCTTTTCCTTTCTGCTTTAACTTGTTGACAATTTAGACATTGGAACACGAAACGAGCTATATCTGCTTTCATGCCCCTCCACCAATATAGTCTTCTTAAATCATGGTACATTTTGGTACTTCCAGGATGTATCGAATATAGAGTGTAATGAGCTTCAGTCATAACTCGATCTCTGATATCGCAGTCTTCACTCTTCGGTATACATAACCGTCCACGATACCTGAGTACCTTGTCTGAATCCAAGGTAAAGTCGAGATTGCTCGTACCCTTCTCTAGGTCAGCTTGTACTGTCTTGAGATGTGGATCCTGTAGGATTGCTATTTTGACTTCATCAACTAGATCCGGTGATATCTTCAGAGCGGCGAATATCATGGTGAACTTATGAATTAAGCCTTGCTCAACTGTATCTTCAGCAGTCTCTATTATATGTTCTTCATTATCTTCAATTGAACTTGAGGCTGCGGCGCACAATGCAGCATTTGTACTTGGTCCGGCCTCAGGTTTCGATGCTCACTTTCTGCTTAAGGCGTCAGCCACAACATTTGCTTTGTCCGGATGGTACTGGATGTCACAATCATAATCTTTCAACAATTCTAGCCATCTCCTCTGTCTCATATTCAGATCCTTCTGAGTGAAAAGGTAAGTTAAGCTCTTGTGATCTGACTTGATCTGAAACTTCTCACCGTACAAGTAGTGTCTCCAAGTCTTGATTGCATGTATTACCGCTGCTAACTCCAAATCATGCGTAGGATAGTTCTTCTCATGCTCCTTTAATTGTCTTGATGCGTAAGCAATCACCTGTTCTCCTTGCATCAATACACACCCGATACCCAACCCTGAAGCATCCGTATATAAAGTAAACGGTGCGCTTGGTCTGGGATGGTCAAGATAGGTGCAGAAACTAGTCTTGACTTCAAAGTCTGAAAACACTTCTCGCATTCATCTGTCCATATGAATTTCTCCTCCTTCCTGGTCAATCTGGTAAGTGGAACAGCGATCCTGGAGTAGTCTTCCACGAACCTTCTATAATAACCAACCAACCCAAGGAAACTACGAATCTCCGCAATAGACTTTGGTGCTTCCCATCCTACTATAGCAGCTATCTTACTTGGATCAACCTTGATACCGTCTCCAGATACTACATGGCCCAAGAAAGCCACTTCCTTCAGCCAAAACTCGCACTTCTTGAACTTAGCATAAAGCTTCTCCTACCTCAGCCATTGTAGGGCTGCCCTCAAATGTGTTGTATGAGCCTCCATGTCCTTTGAGTAGACCAATATGTCATCGATGAATACGATGACCGAAGTGTCCAACATATCATGAAACACTCGGTTCATCAGTTCCATGAACGACGCTGGAGCATTGGTCAACCCGAAAGACATAACTAGAAACTCATAATGCCCATACCTCGTCCTGAAAGCAGTCTTCAGAATATCTCCGGCCTTGATCTTCAGTTGGTGATACCCCGATCGAAGATCAATCTTTGAGAAAACCTTTGCACCCTGTAGCTGATCGAACAAATCATCGATCCTAGGCAAAGGATACCGGTTCTTGATTGTCAACTTGTTCACTTCATGGTAGTCAATGCATAGCCTTACACTTCCATCCTTCTTCTTGACAAATAATACCGGTGCTCCCCAAGGTGATATGCTCGGTCGTATGAAACCCTTATCTAACAATTCTTGTAATTGGGTCTTCAACTCCTTTAACTCGGTAGGGGCCATCCTGTATGGTGCTTTAGACACCGGCGCCAAACCTGGCATAAGGTCTATTGCAAACTCCGTAGCCCTTTCCGATGGTAGACCCGGAAGCTCCTCTGGAAATACATCTGGGAACTCTCGAACCACATCTATATCCTCCATCTTTGGCACCTCAGCAGTGATGTCAACTACAGATACTAGATAACACACTCCCCCTTTCTCTTAGCATCGCTTGGCTTTTAGGGCGGAAAGAATCAGCTTCTGCTTCCTAGATAGCCTGATCCCCGTAAAGCTATACTCCCTTCCCTCTTTGTCTGTAAGCACAAGATTCCTTTCACCACATAATAGGGTAGCTGAATGATGGCCTAGCCAATCCATTCCCAAGATGACATCAAAGTCTGCCATTTCGAGTAGTACCAGACTTGCTTCTAAGTCTCGACCCTCAATGCAAACTGTACACGGTCCACAATATTCAGTCAAAGCCACTTCGACTCCTAGTGGGGAGCGAACTATCAAGCTTGGGTTCAAGTGCTTAATTGGTAACTCCATTCGCTTCCCAAAATAAATAGAAACAAAGGAGTGCGTGGCCCCAGAGTCAAATAGTACTCTGGCAGGTATACCAGCTACATTTACAATTCTTGGAATTTTTATCATCCCTTAGTTCTACATGCGCATACACACAATGAAAATAGTAAGCCAAATAGTAAGGGATAGAGTCATACCAGTGACCACATCAGGTGATGCGACTGTCTCTTCAGTGGTGACCGCATATACTTTTCCTTGCTGGGGAGGTTGCTTCCTAGGTAGAGTGCAGGTCCTTGCAATATGACCCACTTGCTGACAGTTGAAACACTTGATATTCTGGTTGAATCCGACGTTCTGGGGCACAGGTGGTGCCGTAATGTTTCTAGCAGGTACTGTAGCGATCTGAGCCCTATATGGGCAGAAGGGTCTATTGTTACCGCCACCCGAACTCTCAATAGCGGGTCTCTTCACCTCCCTGTTCTGGGCGAAGAAGCTGTCCCTCTGACTGGACTCTATCACCATCGCAACCTGCACAGCCTCATTATATATTTTCTTGTCCAGACCCAATATGTGCTCTCTGATGCTTCCACGTAGTCCCATGGTAAACCTACGTGTCTTGGTCTCTTCCTCTTGCATACTTGCCGGTGCGAAGAAAAATAACTCTTCGTACCTCTGCTGGTAAGCATCCACAGTCGATTGAGACTGTTGCAAATTAAGGAACTCCTTCTCCATCTGATCTCTGAAGCTCTTTGGAAAATACTTATCGAAGAAGGCAACCTTGAACACTTCCCAATACA
The DNA here is from genome assembly GCA_028583415.1 of Protea cynaroides. Lineage (NCBI taxonomy): Eukaryota > Viridiplantae > Streptophyta > Magnoliopsida > Proteales > Proteaceae > Protea > Protea cynaroides. The sequence goes on from CM053270.1 coordinate 20,556,104, forward strand.
CCTGCGTATGCTTCGTCTCTAGATATGCCCGTGTAGAATTCCACCAAGCATTTGCGTCTTCTTTCAGCATATGAGTGGCAAATAAGACCTTTTCCTCCTCTGTACAGGTCATCAGTCAAAAGTTTTTCTCCATCTCTGCAACCCACTGTGCTGGCCACAATGGTTTCCCTATCTTACCGGTGAATGATGAAGGCTTCAACTTCAGGAATCTATCCACAGCTCTGCTCAGATCATGCTGTCCCTGAGTGTTCATTCTGTACCATGGTGGTGGATACGGATAGGCTCCTGGTGCGCGAGGGCGACGGAAACGCGGTGCGGTGGTGGTACATTATGTGCTTGGCCCATCGGCCTTGGGCTACCCTGCATCGGCTGTGAAGTATTTTTCTCTCCAGACTCAGGCGTACCTTCAGTGGGGACAGAACCCGGTGGCCTGAGCATCTTCAGTATCTCGCTCAGGAACTCTTTCTGCTGAGCTTGCATCTGATAGACCAAGTTTGTAACAATGGTCTCCGAATTCCTGTGAGGTGGGCCAGGTAAATTTGTTGGTACCTCTGAACCTGTTCTTCCTCAACTTCCGGGCTTGGCTCTCTGACATGGCCTGGTTCAACCTGTTCTTCTTCCTCGAGGCGCATCCTAGCCTGGTGACGCTTCCGACCCCTATGACCGTTTCCGCCCACCATCTCAGACTATTCTGTTTGAATCTGAGAAGAAGACATAACACATGAGAATGAAGTAATAGTGGTGTTAGTCTTGAACAATATAAGGCGAAACAGTCGCAAAAAGGAGTATTTAAATTTACTAAAATTTAAAAAATTTCCGAGATTTTTCTGGCTGTTCTGGCGCTAACCGGTCGATACATACCGGTCGACACTCTGTAGACAGAGCTGCGACCGGTATAGTCGACCGGTCAGAATGGAATTTATGACTGAGACATAGCGGTCGCAGCCCTTTGGGCTACCGGTCGACCGGTATGTCGACCGGTATGCCCAGAAAGGGCTTTAAAATCACGAAAAGTGAGATTTTTCTCACTTTTCTTTCTCTTTTCTCTCCGGTGGCAATTCCTCTCTGCCATTCCAAGTTGCTACAGTCTGGCCGGTGACCTTAGAAGCCGATTCCTTCCGCTTAAAGCTTAGTACATCGTCTCCAGGTAGGTCTCTTCCTTCTCTTTCAAGTTTTTAGATATTTTCCATATCGTCTATACCTAGAATTCTAGGTTTTTCATTGTTTGAGAGATTCTAACCGTAGGAACTCTTTTCTTTCGGCTTAGAAAGGGTTTAGGGACCCCCAAGAGCAAAAGCCCTCAACCTATTTGAGGTTCCACCGAACGGTTTTTGGAAAATTCAAATTTTTTCAATTTTTGACCTAGGTTTTCCAAAATTTTCGAATTTTCTTGATTTTTCTTAAATTTTTGAAATTTCTTGTTGTAATTGCTTGTGATTGAATTTTTTAAGAGTGTGGGGGTTACGTAAGTCCTCCTCCCCATGTTTGTGGGTGAGTTTGAGGCTTTTTCCCAATTTATTGTCATTATGCTGCCAAAATTTCAAAAATTTTCTAACATTTTCTTCTTGTTCCCCTTTGTTTTGCAGTTAAAAATGGCTCCCCGACGTGCTCTTGGGAAACGTCCTCATGGCTTGAGCTCACGTGCTCCCCAGCCACCAGTTCCCCAATTTGACGAGCACTGGTTTCGTTCTATGGAAGCACAAGCTCGATTCCCTGGTTTGATAACAAGAACATAGAATCTGGGTGCCGGGTTAACCTGGATCAGCTGGAGAGCTTTGATGTGCGAGCCGCTTTCGACGCGCTTGGGTGGGTACCGGTAATATCCTACACTGATACCACCCGTCCCAACCTGGTTAAGCATTTCTATGCTAACCTGGAGCTGCATGGGGATGTTAACGATCCCAACCAAGGTAGGGATTTGCGCATCACCAGCTATGTCAGGGGTGTACTTATCTCATTCAACACCCACCAGTTGGCCGACCTTCTAGGGGTTCCTAATGATGGAGACCTAGTGTATTGCCCTCCCAAATCGAAGGGCTATCTGACTGAGGATTTGCGCCGAGAGATAGCAGACCAGATACAAAACCCTGGAGCTCCTATGAAGGCGGCTAGCTTGAGACCTGCAACTCGGGTATATAGTCGCATCATTCAGCACAACATCGTTTCCCAGAGCGGCCATTACAGTGAGTTATCCCAGCTCACTCAATACATCACTTACTGCGTCTGCACCGGGGAGCGGGTCTCTCTCCCTTACCTCATCATCCGAACCATGCATCAGGCGACCCTGGCCGATCAGGCCAGTAACCTTCCCTACGGTCGTCTCATTACCTTCCTGCTACGTCGCTTGGGTGTGAGCATGAGAGATGAGGTGACTGTTGAGGATACTATGACATCCGACATAGACTGGGAGGCTATTCAGAGGATGCAGATGGTTGACCTGCCTGTTAGCGATGACGAGTTGGAGGCTCGCCCTCGCCCACTCGGGAGGGTAGCAGCCGCAGCAGCAGCAGCCAATGCGACCTATGCAGTCGAGATCGAGCGTGATGATGACGAGGATAGGGCCGAGGGTGTACCAGCGCCAGCTCCACAGCCTACACCTACAACACCACCATCCACCTCTACAGCTGGACCATCTCAGCCTTATCCTGACACCATGATGGGTATGATTATGGAGATCAGGGACACCCAGTGTGAGATGAGCCGTGACTTGGCGCAGTTGGCTCGCAGTCTTAAAGTCACACAGGATCAGGTGCACTGGCTCAGGGTCGCTTACGAGCGAGACTATGATATAGCAGACCCTATTCCTCCCAGGCCCCCTACCCCATGATTGTCCCTCTTTATTTTTTTCTCCTTTGATTGCTCATATAATAGGGTAACTGTCCGGTTTGTGGACTGTACCCTGTAGTACTAGTACATTTGATACTCTCTTTTGGTTTAATGAAAGTTTTATGGTTCACCCTAACTAGTGCATGAGTATCATTAAATTTCATATTTAATATAGTGTATTATGCTCTTTCTTAGTCCGTCTCAGGTATCAAACAATGCTTAGGGCGTGTTTGTATTAAGATTTTTAAATTTTTCCTAATTCAGTTCATCGACTTAGTTAAGTGCAATATGGTTTGTTGGACAGAGCCCGAGAGCTCTAATACCAAGTTGTCACACCCCAATTCTGATCCAACCAGAATGGTGTGAGTGAACCGCCATTGAACCAACGGTTCACAGTAGGATCTCGAATAGGCCGTGTCCACTCATACAAACCATTACACATAACCACAATCAGAATATAAATAATACAGCGGAAGTCTTTAAAATAGAATGAACTGAGTATCTATTGATAAATTAAATAAGTATCCAATTATTCAAACCCAGACATAAAATAAATATCTTTTACATCTCTTTAATATCAAACGAAAATAACTGAAATGAATAAATAAAATCCGATCACAGGTACATGCAGAAAGGGCACTCGCATGAAGCGTCATGCTCGTCCTCTCCTGCCTGTACGTCCAGAGCAGCTACACCACCATACGCCGGAGCGTTCATATAGTCATCCACAGTGTAACCTGTATCAACATCTAAAACAATGTACGTACAAAGGGTGAGCTCACAACTTAGCTCAGTAAGACAATCAGACAGTTTCACAATATTATGCATGAGTAACAATCAATTTTATGCTGTGGTCTGGTTTTAAGTTTGCAATATGCTATAGAAAGGTTTGGTGGCCCCCGCACTTCTATACACGAGTGTGTGGCACCTCATGGATCACACCCCCATTGGCCCACAAGCACCCATCATGGAATAGAGATAGAGCTAAGATACCCCCGTACCTCCCCTGATGCTCTACCCATACCAGTACCTAAGCCCCTACTGGCCAGGGCTCGCAAACTGGGCTCGCAACTAACCAATCCTATATATCATCAATGTATGCTCTATCCCAACACAGGCGTCTACGGCATAGAGATAGAGCTAAGGCATTCCCACACCTCCCCTGATGCCCTATCCGCAACTAACCCACTAGGATAGAAACATAACGCAGGTAGACCCTATCCCAACATAACTCCCTACGGCATAGAGATAGAGCTAAAGCATCGTGGACAAGCCAGCGTCGACTCGGAGACCACAGTGCCACATAACCATGGCCAGGCCAACATCAATATCGAAGACCACCGTACCACGACCTTCCCCTGATGCCCCACCCATACCAAGCATGTTAAGATAGAATACTACAAAAGGTGCTAGTGTGAGGAGCGATCCCAGGCCCATGCCCCGCTCCACACACTAACGAAAACAATCACATGCATAACAATCACTTCCTATAAATGCATGAACAATAATAATAACTGAAAATAAAAGATGGCATGTGAATATGCACAAACATCACATCATATATAATCAGGTGATTTAACAACGATTTACTGTCCATTAATTATTAGGTTTAGGTCAGATTCCCTTACCTGACGCTCGTTTGTTAGCTTGCTCCACATCGCAAGACCCAAACGGAAAGTCACCAAGTCCTACATAATATTAGGGTTTCATTAGAATAATTTTCTTAGGGTTTCACGTTGGTCGGAAACCAACAAAGTCCAAAACCAGCCTTTCAGACCTGACCGGTCACAACATACTGGTTGCAGCTCTGTGAGCAGACTAGCAACCGGTATGGTCGATCGGTATGTCTCCGGAAGACCATACACTTGGTTTTTCGACTGTCGTCAATCGATCTCTATGGATTTCCAGGGTTTCTCCTATCCATTCTAAGTCTAATATTTGAGTTAGAGCTATCCCCAACTCACTCAAGTCTTATTTCGATGAACATCATCTCAGGACTCGAATCTAAGGTTTGACGGCAACTTAGGGTTTTAAGGTCCAGTTAGGGTTTTAGATCAATACCTACTTTGCATGGTATTGATCCACCCACACCACAACCTAAAGTCACAGAGTAAGAAGAATGATTAAAAACACTTACCGTTGACAGGCGTAACGTGAGCGTCGTCGAACTGTAATGGCGACACCTTCTTCTTCTTCCTAGCTCCTTCTCCTTTCCAACCTCCTTCTCTTCTCTATGGTTTATGAGAGATAATGGAAAGGATTTGAGGAGGTTTAAGGGTGTATTTATAGGCTAGAATTAGGGTTTAGTAACCCTCTTAAGATTAGGAAAGTCTTAGGATTTGAAATCAGGAAAGTGGGACCCTCAGAAGTCAATTTCAGGATCTCCGCACTCAGCTGCGCAGAGCTGACCGGTCGACCGGTACCATCGACCGGTCAACATAAAATCATGTTGATTTTATCGTCTTTGGTCCAATTTCGTACCTGTTTGTCATCCACTCGTCCCGTCTAGCACGGTGATGATCGGAAGACCTGCTACGACACAAAACCAAGGTTTATACCGGGTTTACGGAGTGCGGGTCTTACACAAACTATCAAACCATTGTACCAAAATTAAGATCAAACCACTGTATGAAACCATTGTATCAAACCCTTGTCCCTAGCCAATTAGTTGGCAATGCCTCCCCTAATGTCATTCGTCTAATATGCAATACCAGTCAATTTTATCCACCAAATATCACTTGGAGCTCTCGAAACTGCGGTAGTCCATTTATCCTAAATTTTGTGCACTCTGGGTTTACCTGAAAACAAACGACTAATTTTTTCAAGAATTCATGAACGAATACCAAGGAATTACTATGTCTACTCCAGTTAGATATGATTACCTGGATGTATCTGTCCCATATATCTGGGTCAAGTGTGTTTACATGCTGGGTTGTCTCATTCCAACCAAACCCAGTAGTGTTCAACAGTCTTCCAAAACTACCATATTCAGACCTCAAACAACTGAGTTTGTTCCTCAATTGTTTCAATGTGAATGGTCTACCCAAGACTTCTTTCATTTTGTTATTTATATTACTCCACCCGTCTTTGTTAAACGTGGAAGTTGTTTTATTTCCCTTCATGACCTCTTTCACTAGTATATCAACATATATGTCTACTTCCAGCTTGTTTCATGAAACTGTCTCTATACTTTTTCGTGATCTTGCCATTTTACAGACTAACAACTAACTGTAACAAAATTGAAATGGTGAATGACATCAACAAAAATGACAATTAACAACCAAACCAATGTATTTGGGTACATACATACCATAACAAGTTCAAATCACACAAAATTATAATTTTATCAAATAAAACATATTAAAACAAAGCAAACAGACCAAACCAGTGTAGCTAAAAGAAACATACCATAACAAGTGAAATCAAACACATTGTACCGAATATAAAAAATTACCATAAAGAGTTTACATCAAATTTTTCCCAAATAAAAACAAACCATCAAAAGCAAAGTATCAAACCAATGTTCCAAATTAAAAATAAAACCATTGTATCTGGAGCATTGAATTTTAAACCACTTAGCAAAGGATGGAGTAAGTAGAATGTTGGTAAAGCACTGGTGATATCATGGAATGCACTCTATTGCCCACAACTTCTTCTCCTCATCTAAGCCCATAAACAACTCCCTCCATTCCGTATTGTTGGTCAAATGATTCATAGTCTTGATATATAGCGCCTTGCCCAATCCCAGAATGGTGTTCAATACTGCCAGACATTGGGTGATTGAATGATCTCCTGTGCTGGTAGATCTAAGAGAAGGAGAGGCTAAAGAAGTGTGTGACGTAGTGAACAAATCCAAACGGGCTTTGGAATGTTCCACCATTACATTTATAGCTCCCACTATGTCAGCACTTCAACTCCTTTTCCTAAGGGCAGAAGCAGTCTTATCCAGTCTGTCCCCTACAGCTTCCTGTGGGGTACGCTACACATCACCTTCTTCAGTGACATCAGTGGTAGGTTCTACAGGTGGAACGTATGAACCATCTTGGTTGTCCAAGTTATCACCATCTCCTTCTTCAAATATGAAGTTGTCATCGTGATTGTTACAGGCAAATTTGCCAATTGCATATGAATCACAAAATATCACTTGGAGCTCTCGACACTGGGGCAGTCTATTTTTCCTAAATTTGGCCCAACCTGGGTTCTTCTAGAAGCAAATGAAAAAAAGCTTTAAATTTCTGAACTAATTACCAGGGAATTACTATTTGTACTATAGTTAGTTATGATTACATGGATGTGTCTGTCCCATATAGCTGGGTCATGTGTTTCAACACGCTTGGTCGTGTCATTCCATCCAAACCCAATAGAATTGACCAGTCTTCCAAAAGTACCGTACTTAGACCTCAACTTGTTCAGTTTGTTCCTCAACTATTTCAGTGTCAATGGTCTAACCAATGCTTCTTCCATTTTTTCTTTATGTTACTCTACCCGTCTTTGTTAACCGTGCAAGTTGTTTTATTTTCTTTTATGACCTCCTCCACTAGTATATCAACATATGTGTCCACTTCTAGCTTGTTCAATTTAACTGTCTCTATACTTGTTCTTGAAAAACTTACCATTTTACAGACTAACAACTTGTTGTAAGTGGAACAAAGTTGACAATCAGCCTTTAAAAACAATCAACTGGCCTAGGCAATGATTAATCCATGGTAATCATTTAGAACTTAAATAGAATTTAATCATGATATAAAAAAACTTACAAAGAAGTTCACATCCCAAGACTTCTCAACTTTAGAAGACTTGATACAATTAACTAGTTAAATTTATATGTCACTTATTTTTTAGCATGATTTTGGCCATTTTGGTTGAATTCTTGGATTTTTGCTTGATCGAAATTGTAAGACCCGCACTCCATGAACCCGATCTAAACCTTGAATTCATGTCGTAACAGGTCTTCCAATCATCACCGGGTCGAACGGGACGAGCGGATGACAACCAGGTATGAAATCGGACCAAACGGACCAAATTAGGTATGAAATAAGTCATACCGGTCGATGGTACCGGTCTTGGTACCGATCGACCGGTATAGCCTGCGTAGTAGACTACGAAGATCCGAAAATGGATCTCTATGGGTCCCACTTTCCAAATTCCGAACCCTAGGACTTTCCTAATGCTAGGAGGTTTCCTAAACCTAATCTTAGCCTATATAAACCCCTCTAAATCTCCTAGAATCCCTCACATTGATCCTCACAAACCCTAGAGAGGAGAAAGGAGATTGAAGAAGGAGAAAGAGCTAGGAAGGAGAAGGAAGAGCCGTCATTGCCGTTCGACGAAGAACATCTCACCGCAAGTCGACGGTAAGTGCTTAAACCTTCTTCTACTCTATGAACTCTTATAGGGTTGGTTGTTATTGAATCCATGCCATGCAAGGCGGGTATTGACCTAAACCCTATGTTGCCATCAAACCCTAATTTGGTTGGTAAACCCTATATTCGAGTTCTAGGATGAAGACCATCAAAACTAGGACTTAAATGGAGTTGAAACAATTCTAACTCAATGCTCAGACCTAGAATGTGTAGGAGAAACCGTAGAATCAATAGGGGATGACCGACGAAAGTCGAGAAACCGGATGTATGATCTTCCGAAGACATACCGGTTGACCATACCGGTCGCACCCCCATGCGACCAGTACTGCGATCGGTACCTCTCGGGGACTAGCCTGTGGGGACCGGCTGACCATACCGGTCGCAGGTTTCCCCACAGAGCTGTGACCGGTATCTGCGACCGGTCAGCTCTGTAAGATGTGTTTTGCCATTGTTGGTTTTTCTGACCAACGTAAACCTAATCTAACTAAACCCTAATATCGTATAGGACCTTGTGACAGCACGTTTGGACCTTGTGACGTGAAGCGGACTATCAAACAAGCGTCAGGTGAGGGAACAAGACCTAAACTAACTGATTAATAATAAACCGTTTTTATTTCTTAAGTCATGCTTGTATGTGCATTCAACATGTCATCCAATATTCCTGCTATAACCGTTCATGCATATTTATTTCTGTTTATTACAACATGATGATGATGATGATGATGATGCTAGGAATAGGCATGTGAATGTTTGTGTATGGTTGGTGCTTGATGCGAGCGAGTATCAGGGGAGGTGGTCACGGTCCCAGTGGTCTCTGACTCTACCGGGGGGCCTTAGCTCTATCTCTAACTCAAGTCTTGCCACTGACATCGTTGTATCGCCATTACCTTAGCAGAACTATTACGTCGTAGAGTATTAGGGGAGGTGGTCTCGGTCCCAGTGGTCTCTGACTCTACCGGGGGGCCTTAGCTCTATCTTTATGGACGTATTGAGGGATGCTGGGGTGAGGCCTTGGATACACTGTTTGACATTAGGATTGGTTAGTTGCGAGTCCAGTTTGCAAGCCCTCGCCAGCAGGCGCTTACGTGTTGGTATGGATAGAGTATCAGGGGAAGTGTGATGGGGACGTCAATAAACGTTAACCTTTGGCGGGCCTCAACACATTAGCTCTATCTCTATTCCATAGTGGGGTGGATGGGGACTTCAATAAACGTTAACCTTTGGCGGGCTTCACACCTGTGCATAGGGGCAAGGTGGCCACCGAACCTTTCTATAGCACATTGCAAACTTATACATCAGACCACAAATATGAATTGAAAGCATGCATATGTTTGTTGCATTGTTTTGTTTTGCTCACTGAGCCGTGATGTGTGCTCACCCTTTTGAATTCAAATATTTTTAGTTGATGATGCAGGTACAACAGTTGAAGACTATATGAATGCGCCCACATACGGGTATGCTGTTGCTATGGAGGATGAAGACGTAGTGGAGACGATGACTCCTCATGCGAATGCAACTCATGCGTTTTCAATTAGATTTTATATTTTGTTGAACTATTAAGGGAATGTAATTGATACTTTATTTATTTATGTCTCAGTTAATACAACATAATTGGATATTTTATTTATGATTATCACAGTTAGATTCTTAGTTCATTTAATATTAAAGACTTTCGCTATTGTGTATTTACTCTGATTATTAAATGTGGATGTGTATGGTTTAAGTAACACGGACACAGCCTATTGAGATCCTGGTTGAACCGTTGGTTATTTAGCGGTTCATCACACCATTCTGATTAGTGCGGAATTGGGGTGTGACAGATATGGCACCAAAATCCAAGAATTTTAACCTTGACTCGTAACGAGAGAGAGAGAGAGAGAGAGAGAGAGAGAGAGAGAGAGAGAGAGAGAGATGAAATAATCCTGAATAGAAATCATGAAATAGGTTTCTAGCTATTGCATTATTTCTATTGAAATCAATTTCAATTTCACTGAAATTTGGAATACAAATCATACCAAAAATTTGAAAAACTGAAATAGATCAATGAAATTGAAATAGAAACCATACCAAAATGGGCCTTAAAGGAAGATACTAGAAATCAATAAAAACTTAGGTTCTAAAATCAAAACTGGGAACCAGAACTAGAAGCAAGAAATCAGAACAGAAACTGAGATTAGTTAAAGATAAAAAATCAACCTAATCCTTTATCATAACAGCAGGTCAAATAGAATGAAAGAAAAATAGAAATTACCATTTGCGACTTAAAGAGAGAGTTTAGACCTGATCTGAATCAATCAAAGGGAAGAGAAGATAGTTAACAGAGGATAACAATGAGGAATCCACCTGATAAACCAGCTGAATCCACAGAAGAATCATGCTACCAACCCACAACGAGCCCACTCTTGAATCCATAAGAGTCAACACACCTGAATCCATAGATGTAACATGTAAGCCTGAAATCCAGAGACCAACAAAGCAAAAGATTCATTTGTAGGACTTTGTTGGATTGACCGATGCATGTAGGCTTGGGTCTACATATATTTATTAAATACTCAAAATAGGAATCAAAATACATCTTAAACCCCTTCGGTTGATGGCTTGTCTTGGAGGTGTTTCAATGCTAATAAATCTTTGATTAGAATAAAGAAAAGTATAAAATATACCAACCACATATTACCTAATCATTTGAGGGCTTACTGAACTATTTCTATCCATTGACAATGGATTCAATAACATGGAATCGGGGCTCATAGCTGAACTTGGCCTTAGAGCCATACTTACGAACACACCACCAATTTTTGCATTTCACAAGGTATATATCTCTCTTGCTGTGCATGAGCACATGTGTGTGTTTTTGAGAGTATAATAGCTTCCATATTCTTCAAGTTGTGGATGCTTATATAATATTTTACCCAACTGGGGCATAGGTGGTGCAGACATTGTAAAAATGATCAAGGAGTACATAAATTCGGTCATGGCATAAATCTTCCTGGCTCACTTACAAGTTGCCAAAGAAAGCTGGGAAATACTTTGTAGACATGGAGCAGCACCATATAGTGTCAAAAAAATTGTATAGAATGTAAATCTCATTTGCTTCACTGGCAAAGTGTAGGAATCAAACACTACACTTGGGATTGAATCACATCTTGACCCCTAAACCAAAGAACTAACACTAACATCAATGATTTCCCCCTAACATCTACAGGTCTTCCATGAGCAGAAATACCCTCAAACCAATTCACACAAATCAATATCCATGCAAGAATTCAAGCATGCATCAAAAACCAAAACATATACTCAGCTATTGAGTTCAAATGACAATTCATTTACATCAAAATGTAAATTAAAAAAAGAAAGCAGAGTGATCGAATAGAAAAGGGTCAGAGATTAGTAGGCTCATAAATTAAACTTGACAAAAAATGGAACAAAATGAAAGGAAATGTGAAGAATCTGAATAGGGGTCACTGGTTTTTCACGAAATGAAACATAATCGATAACATACAGCAACAAGGTATCATTCGAAAAAAAAAAATAGACGATATAGAATTTGAGAGAAGAAACATTTCTTAGTATGATTCTTCTTGGTTAAATTGAACGAAGCTGGCAGAGGGAAGCAAAATAAAATAAATTAGAAAAAGCCCTAATCGATATGTGAGATTTTTAGGGTTTCTTTGATTGAAACCCAAAACCCCATTTTTTTTAATCGTGAAACATATGTGAAGGGAATATTTTGGGAGAGGGATTATGAGAGAGAGATTTGAGAAACTTACATGAAATTGAAGAAATTTTTGTTGGTCTAGGTCAGTACCCAAGTAGCAGATACGATGATGACACCAAACCCAGTAGCAGAGACGATAAAGAATTTCGATCTTTGCAGAGACGACGAAGAACCACCTAGTAGTAGAAACGATGAAGCAGAACCCTAGTAGCAAAGATGATGAAGCAGGTGCTTTGTGGCAGAGAAGACGAAGAATAGCCAAAGTAGCAGAGACGACGAAGCAGTACCCCAGTAGCAGAGACGATGAAGCAGTACCCCAGTTGCAGAAACAATGGAAGAATGACCCAGTAGATGGAAGAAGATGAGCTCTATGGTAAAAAACCCCAGTGCAAGCTCGATGAAGAAGAACCCCCTCTCTGACACGGTATCGGGATTTTGAGGTGGGTGAGTGAATTAAAATGGAGTAACTCCATCCAACTTCAACTCCAAATTTTGGCTCTGAAGTAGAAAAGCATCTTTTTTATGCTCCAAAAATTGGGATTCTAGAGCCAGTTTGGAGCCTGTTCAGTCATGGATTCTCCAGAAGTCTGAACCCGATTACCAAACATGCTTCTACTCCTTTTATGCTCCAGAAGTCAGAATCCAACTTCTGGAGTGTTATCAAACACCCCCTAAGTAATTAAGATGAAACCGAGTGCTCTCGAATCAAGTGTGTAATCATGAGAATATCCCTAGGTTAGAAAAAATAACCTGGATGAGGCATGGGGCTGCTTTTTGTTGGGGAGAGTTCCACTATATTGGGGTTTGATTTTGATGCAGTTCATGTAGTTGATCAATGGTATCAATCTTTAAGCAGTTTTGTAGGGTTTACAACAATTATGGGGAGCTCTTGATTGAGTAAAGTTATCTGGACGATGTCTTTGAGTGCACAAACGTATTTCCTTGACGCCATGAATCTTGCAGAATTTTTGGAATTCATTAGGCATCTTTTTGGGAATTTTGAAAATTACCAAAACATGCTATGGGGGAAGCCACATGTCGACTGTGTCACGAATGCTGTCTGACGTCGATGAGGCATTGAGTTCCACGCAATCGACGTCACCGATAATGTGGAGCAATCGACGTGAATGAGACTGGAGTTTATGATGGTTGGAGTTCTAAATGTGGGTTTTAATCCCCATTTTGCCTTGTTATTGTCATTTTAACTTCTAGACCTGAGCTTTGATGTCGCCCAAGGTTGAAGCCATTTCTACCTTCTTATGCATGATCAATACAGATTGGAGGGAGATATGTGAGAATTTTCTCCTTTCTTCTCAAAAATTTAAAAAGTCCTAGTTTCTCTGATATTTCTTGATTTGCTTGACAATGGCACCCAAAGACAAGGGAAAAACTGTTGTTAAGAGATCTAGATCCAAGAGTGCAAGGCCCGGATTCAGCTCGTCTCAAGTTCAAGTTGAACTTGAAACTTGCCAGTGATGCCTCTGATGGCCACCATGTGGTACTTCTTAAATCCGATGGTCATAATTAAAGTGATATACAGGAGTTCAATATAGCGTGTAACATGGAATATTTCAAAAAGCTAAAATGTAATGAGTTCATTTTCACAAACCAAGAGATCCCTTTTTGGATTTCCCCCTTTTACTCTCTCACTCTCTACAAGTCCTCCGAAAGATCATGAAAGTGATGATCTGCGAGTCATGAAACTCTGATTCACATGGCACGAAAACTCTATTCATCAAATTTTTGTATTTTTGTATTGTCATTAGCTTTTCCCAAGGCTATTGCCTTTGCAGGAGTTGCATTCTGTCGAAGGAAACTCTGTGAGTTAATTAGAATCAAAGGATTCCAATGGTTTCTTCTGTTAATTTGTCAATGGAGGAAGAAAAGCATCGCCTTCAATGAAAAAAGAAGAACAAGAAAGAAGAAAGTAACGAAACTAAAATCAATGTATTGTTTCATCTTCCTATTCAGTTCAAAAGGTACAACTCAAATCTCACAAGAACATGAAGAAGAAGATTGAATTAAACATTAATAAAAAATGTTTCCTCCAAAATAAACTCTATAAAATACAAAAAAGATCTGAAATGAGAACTCGAAAATGAAAACCCTTCTCTGTCAATGGCTTTCTCCGTTGAAAACCCTTCTCCATCAGAAAGCTTCACAGCAGTAAAACCATTCTCCCACAGAAACAAAATGTTGAAACTTTGTTCCCTTTAATAACCCTTTTTTGTCTAAAACGAAGTCTGAAACCCCATCTCAAGTTTTGCTCTATTTCGTGTAGAGTGAGAAGGAGTGAGAGAGATTTGCAGAGAGAGAGAGAGAGGAAGATCGTGCAAAGAGGGGTTTTCCTTTTTCATTTTCAAAAGGGTTTTTCACTATTTCAACTGTGGAAGCAACTCCATAATGCAAGGCATTTCAGTAACTCTAAATCCTGTTGCTTTATTAAAGACCGTTTGATGAACTATAGGGCACGCGTTGGCCATCAAGGCATCACTAGCAAGTCTCAAGTTCAACTTGAACTTGAGACAAGCCGAATCCGCAAGCCCCACGAGTGCTTAGAGCAGCGAGATTTGAATTAAGGAGTCCTAAGAAAATGTTGCTAGCCCTAATCCCGATGTCAAGTATGAACCTCTTCTCGAGGAGCCTCTGGCAGTAGAGAAAGCTGATTGGTACCATTGTTCGTTCCTTTATGGAATCCCCCATGAATTTGATGGGATCCGGTAGTGGCTTTGTCACGACCCATTTCTGGATACGAGCGTGATACCCAGGTCGCCCAATGGTGACCCGAACCCCTCAAGATCACACGCATGTTGTGACTTACTAACTAACACACAAAAGTCTATATATGCAATATCCAAAATAAATCAAGTAAGAATCAAATACATCGGAAGCATAACAATCATAAGTAACTTCATGCCATCTAAATTGTATTCATTGAGTAAATCATACTGTTAATTATCTCATACACATTGTTGTTTTCCCAAAACATAATCCCAATATAATATCTGTACACATATATCCAAAATGAATATATTTGGACAAAAACCTACAATAAATAGGCTCTATACAGCCTATTTACAGATCTATAAGTCAAGAAAGGAAAGGGGCGCTGCATTAAGTCTCGTAAATGCAATCGCTGTAGAAGCACCCCTCACCATGCTCCATCTTTGAATCCTCACCGGTAGGGCCGTTGTTAACCAGAGGAGTGTGGATACCATAATTTGTCACCCAATAGAAGAATGACACGTGTCTTGGTGTATACCGGCACATTTGTTCTAACACGTATCCATTATATAAGGGTTAAACCTCCACATGGTGGACATGGCGATAAGCAGACAATCCGAGTTGTTCTTCTGAAATTAAGGGAACAACCCGCTCACCAATATGCCTCTGTTACATCCTAAAGAAAAGGGAGCTATTTGTGGAGTCGTGCGTTGGCAACGGAACCCATGGTGACCGTAGGATCATCATCAAAGGCTGCATATTATCAACCGCTCAAAGCATTAGTTATTATCAGTTTTATAACTATCACGAGGGTAATCTAGTCATGTCCATTGAGCACAGTTTCCTATCCTATATATTTCCATAAGTTCTGAGGTATGAAGACAGATAATCTTACATTCAGAAATATACTCAAACCTTACCCCACCTCTCAAGAAGCATTTGTTCTTACTTTTCTTCATATTGTTTGCTCTGTGAATTGACTTAATCATTGGAGTAGCAACCCGATTACCCAATCCAACCCTCGGTGAATTTCCTTGTATTTTTAGGTTCTATCTTTGAACTCGGCTTGCACGTGCGAACTCTATTTCCACGTATGGAACTCGGCTACACAAGTTTTCAGCAGCTACAAGGTTCATCCATGAATTCAGCCACAGATAAGGTACCTGCATTAGAGCTTGAAAACAATTATCAATACGGTGGTGAGCTCACATCCCAGCTCAATGAGGAATCAAGTATCAAATGCACATGAAAATGTATGCGAAGATGCAGTTCATTAATTAGGCCAGATGTAATGGTCATGACAATTTCCCTCTCCTGCGTTCACCATAGGTACTCACACATGGGTTACAACACTCACGCAAAGGTTAAGTAAGTTCGGTCTCCCGCACCCCAAGAGCATCCACTTCTGACCCCTAGGCCATGAGGCTTGTCGCCCCCAGAGATAGGCCCAGTCCTGGCATCTGAGACCCTAGGTCAATCGGACTCATCCCATTGCCAATACATTGGCGTAACTGGGAATCGAGCCTAGGCCAATGCCTAACCTTCTACTGGCAAGGGTTTAGAGCCATGCAGTGTTCAATACCATCCTATTTCTAACATGTGCACACAGATATAAAGGGGGCTGAACTCTAGCAAAGAACCCCGACCCCAGTCCCATTGGACTATCATGCCCCCATTAGAGTGCTAGCTATGTGAAGCAGGGTCCATATGGCTATACGCTACCAGTACTTCGATGCACGCGTGCCACATAGACTAAACACATCTCATACATCATATCATTTACAATTATAGTTGTATGCAAAATGCATGAACAAATATCACAGATATAGATGACATGTTATATTCTACCCTTCCAAGTGATGGTATGATTGTCATATTGCAACCTGGTGGTCACGGATTCGAAACACGAAAACAGCCTCTCCATGTTGTGGGGGTAAGGTTGTTGTACATTCTGTCCCTCCCCAGACCCTGCAATAGTGGGAGCCTTGTGAACTAGGACGTCCTTTTTTAGATGACATATTATATTCATTAACAAGCAGTCATACAGAATGACCTATTAAATTATGGATCCAACCCCTCACATGTAGGCACAATTACTACTAAACTGGAAGTCAACTGAAGACTTTGCCCCAAGTCCCATGTAAGATTACCTAAACATTTGCATAAGTTTTTATATATGAGTTAGATGACTTTTAAATCGATGTGGATATATCCACAATATCGTTATGCGGGTCCCAAGACAAGCCGAGAACCCTACGGTTAGTTTTCAGACTAAACAGGTAGTTAGTTGACATTTTGCAGACAAAGTGGAGGATGGGAGCCCCCAACATTAGTACCCGCCGGCTTGTTTACACATAGCCAAGGTAATGTAGTTGCCTAACCGGGGGCTGGGATCCCAGTGGATGTATCTGCCGACTCAGATTCTCCGGCATAGGCATGAGCCCTTAAGGGGCTACTGGAATTGAGCCGACTGACAAGAGTCAGCTGGTCTACTCGCCAGCTTTGTGTAGCCTCCATATACTTGCCGAAAGCATAAGTCAGCACAAGGGCTAGCCAGTGGACAATAGCTCAGTGGAAGGTGCTGCCAGCTGACCCAGTTCAGTATACAAGTAAGGGGCATGCCAGTGGATAGTAGCCTGGTGAACAGATCCATTGGCTATATTCGCTGACATGAGCCCCATGCCCAACCAAGACGGAGTCGGGTGCAAGGGCTTGCCCTTGCCTCCAGTTTACATCCATTGGCTGAGTCCGAGAACCAGACTCAACCAGAGAAGATGATGTGGGAGTTGGGGGATAGTCTCACCCACCTCATTTTCTTGGGTTTAACATGGTGGGAATCATTTCCCCACCACTATTGGTGGTTTCAAACCAAGCAACAAGTCCATTGGAGATGTGCACAACCTAAACCAAGAATCTAGGGTTTTGTAAGCTTCATTAATGGTGGTTAGCTACCACCATTAATGTGGTCTTGTAAACACAAAGAAAGAGAGGGGAAAGGTTGTACCTACTTTGGATGTGAGGATTAAGGCAATGAAGGTAGAGGTAAGCTTCAAGTCTTGAGTTCTCTCCCAAGTTTTCCCACCGTGTTTGTAGCTCTTCAAGGGTGAGTGGTGATCAAAACCTTAAATTAGGGTTTTGGCATCATTTTATAACAATGAGGGGAGAGAGATGTGTCAGTTACAGGCTAAGCCTATTGTAAGCAATCGGTTGCTCCAATCGCCGGCACTTTCCCGTCGATTGGGCTGGAAGGGCAGCCCTGTGTGTACATTCAGAGCCCAACGCACTGGTGCGTGTCTTGGGCCCACCTATGGTTTTCTACAAACTTAATGGTTACGATTATAATCCTTATCTAGGATCCGGATGAAATTATTGGGTCCACATCGGGTCCACTAGTTGACGGTGTGGGAAGACCTGGCAAAGAAAAATTCTAGTTAGTAAGGGATTTTTGGGTGCGGGTCTACAGGCTCCTTTACTAACTCTGGCTCCTCCATCTGATCGGACTCCTAGCATAATGGTGCATATCTATCATCACCACCACCACTAAGTCCACCACCATCATTATCACCCTCATCACTACTACCCTGGGTAGGGGAAGGTGAATATCCTATGGAGTGTGACCAATCATCAGACTCATCGTCGCCACCGGCCTAATACTCAAATGGATGCTGGGGCTGCACGTGGACTCTACCCTCTATAGCTATATACTTGTCCACATCAGCACGTAATTCACTAGAAACCATAGAGTTTGGCTGACACCCAGGCTATCCAACAGAGGCTCACCACGATCCTTAACCCACTTATAAAGAGGATCTTCCTCTTCTTCGTCCAACTCAAAGAAATTTTTTTTGGGTGAATAAAACTCAAAAATTTCACAATGGGGGTGGTATCGTGATCCATGCCTAGGCGTATGTACTCCTCTCTTAGTCTCATATTGTAGTGCACATACACCAAGTCATCAAACCTCTTTACACCCTAATTGGTTTCGTTGCTTAGTGTGTATGAGCGAGAATGTGCTTCAGTTCCGTTCACATCCAGTGGTGGAGCATTCTAGGATAGCACCTTCACTATTTTACGAAGATTGGATGAGTTTGACCCATATAGGACCCACCATTCAGCTGCAAAATAGCATAGAACAAAAAAAATCAGATGATGACAATTATACTATATTCTTAAACACTAATGGGGAGGTCGAAGGTTAGTATACATACAAAGCACAGTGGTTTCCTGACCAGACAATGCCGTTGCTCGGCCAAAACTCCCAGTGGCATCCTTAAAGCTTTTAAGTTAGGCCAAACATTGATTGGTAATAGTTAGCAACAAAATACCATATTTGTAAATTGAGTAAATTACACGTACTACCCCTAAACTATGGACTGATTACATCTACCATCCACTAGTTTCTGACAATTACACATACCACCCCTAATTTCTGAAATGTGTGACAAAAATATCCATTCTGCTAATGTGTTAAGTCTAAATTTTAAAAGATAACTTTGCTCTCATCCTGTTCCCCGTTCTTCTTTACAATAGGTAAAAAACCAAAAGATCAGAGAGAGAACAATTCTTTATATGATTCTTTGTTTTTTTTACTTATTGTGAAGAAGAAGAATGAGGAACAGGATGAGGGCAAAGTTGTCTTCTAAAATTTAGACTTAACACCGTTAATGGAATGGGTATTTTTTTTATATGTTTCTAAAATTAAGGTTGGTATGTGTAATTGTCAGAAACTAGTGGATGGTAGATGTAATTAGTCCATAGTCCAAGGGCAGTACGTGTAATTTTCCCTTATAAATTATAATGACATAGGTCCTTCAATAGCAAACCATAAACTAAAAGTCTTACCTCTTGATTTGCTATGGATTGTGACTTCGAGTCTGGCTCAATCTTTGCAACCACTTCTTGCATTGCATCTATCAAATTTTGACACAATCCCAATTTATCTTTGTATTGGTACTTGGGATTGAAATAATATGCTTATAATTGAAAAGTAATGTGAATCAGTGAATGCAAGCTTAATTAATTTTTAATTAATTGATGATTTGATATGCTTGAATTAAAACTCACCAGCCTTATGTAATGGATGCTTTAGCTGTCTCTCCCAACGATCTTGATTATAGAAATAAATCTTGAAGTCCCATGTATATGCTTCCTCTACTTGGATCTTCATCAAATCAATCGCTACCCACAAGTATGGAACGGTGGCCTTTTTCTGCGAGTCGTCATTCTCAACACTTTAACGATAGGATCGAAGATCAATATAACTTTCTTCATGTCATCCTAGAATTTATCACTAGAAATTATTTCCTGGACTGGCCTACCACAATGAAACTAGACTGAGACCACTCAAACCACTCCTCTGAAAAAAACATGGACCTCAATCTAGACTTCTTCATTTCAAAACTCTTCAGAGCAATGTAGTTCATAGCAAAATGTGTCAGCCCAAGCATCACTAAGTCTCCGCCACACTTGTTTCTCAACATCTACAAGGCATATCTATGGTTATACACAAATGTAGTTACTTGCCTTGCACTTTCCACAACCTCTTTCACAATTTTCCCATGTCCTTCAACATCAAATCAATACAATAGGCTACACAGGGTGTCCAAAAAGCAAGTATTTTCAATTGGTCATTAGCTTCCCCCCAACTTTCTTGAAGTTACTACCGTTGTCAGTGACAACCTGTACCATATTCTCTACCCTTACTTCATTTACCATCTGCTTTGACAGACCATATATATTTAGCATCCTTTACATACTTGGATGCATCAACAGACTTTTAAACAACATTTTGCCCATCACAATTCACCATGAAGTTGACGAGGGACTGTCTGGTGGGTCCAGTCCACCCATCACACATCACAAGGACCCCATATGCTTCTCAATATGGCATTAAACTATTTACTTATTCTTCAATGTTCTTCTTATGTTTAGGTAAATAGGCATTGTAGATCTCCGAAGCTGTGGGCCCTTTTACTTCTAGACCTACCCTACCTACCTCATCCAACATACTTCGATGATACGGTCTTGGAGTGAAATTTGCTGGTATATTATTGTAGAACATCTACTTAGAGACAGCATTTACCACCTTGCTTTTCATATCACTCCAAAAATGTTTGAGCTTCTTCTGTGACCAGTCCTATCTGTAAATACAGAAGGGTATTGGTCACAGTGGTGATAGTGGTGCTGAGCTCCTCATACTCTGTGTCTTCTAAATGATAATCTTGCTCAACCCAATGTCTCATCCTCGTCGTCCTCCCCAGTGGCTTTGCATCTAAGTCTATTAGTGGTGCCAATCAAGAATACCCTAGCTCCTCTAGCCATCTGCATCATATTATTTCTGTCTTGGTCAAATGCCATTTTGCAAGCTATCTTAGCCCTCCTCAACTGTCGAACCTCTGTCTCTGTCATTTCTGGGTCATCCAAATCTAGCTCATTACTATTATAATCATACTCTCCTAACTCTAGCAAGCATTCGAGACCTTCTTTTTCAAATTCATTCCTTACCGCCTTCTTTTATTTCTTTTATCTGCCACTTTTCATCGTGGTTGCGAAGGCCTTTTTCACTTCGCTTGGGACACAATTCTATTCCCACTAGCAAGATGCCACTTTAATCTAGTAGCTCCAACTCCCTTAATCTTCTTATGAAAGTAATTACATTGTGACTGCTTCTTATTGGCTGTCAATGGTATTCCATGTCTCCAAGCAATGTCACCACATTGTGCATTGAATATTTTGCACTATTTTTTACACTTTTGGAACAAAAAGACAAAGATTGCTTCAATGGAAATTCCAAATACTAGTCCTATGAATGCAACAAATCCCATTACGAATTTTCCCCCATTCCTTATATTTTTCCCATAAGTAAAACAAAAGTTTTTAATAATCAATAAACCCTTAAATCAACAAAAACTAATTAATTAACATCACTTTATTACTCAATGTCAGTTGAAAACAAGTTTGCAACACATTTACATTTTTTCATGATTTTTAAGTGAAAACAATAATCTTTTATCATTTATTTACAGGAATTTTCAATTTGATTATTTTTTTGTGAAATATCCAAAAAATTGAAATAAAGAAATAAAAACAGAATTATTTTTTTTACTCTATCACATTGTAGATCGGCTTCTTATGTCTAATATATAATTATTTGAGGTCCATGCAACATATATGACCCATACCTTTTTCAAAAAATTGTTGTAGAAAAATCATATTTTTCGAACAGAAATTCCAATAAAAATATTATCAATCATGAGGATAGCTCAGTTGGCAAAAGACCAACACCTCAAAATGAAAAAGTCATGAGTTCAATTTTCCTTGGGGCTCTACCTACCCAAAAAAAAAAAATTTAATCCAATTTTGGAGAGAGTGGTTTACCTTGAAGAACAAAAAAGTAAGTGAGATTTGTAAGACCCACTCCTAATAGTACCTATTGTGCAGGTCTTCCCATCTTATGAGTACCAGAGCCGAGAGGAGTGGAACCCAACGAAGCCTACTTGTGTTTAGGTGAGTACGCTTGTCAAAATATCTTTCACTAAGATAGTAAATGAATGGGAGTGTAGACTACCAAATAGGGAGGGTGAAATCAAACAAGATGATATGAAAAAGCCCCACCGGAAGTTGGATTGGAAGGAGTACTTCTGGATCTACTTCTTCCGATGTACTCACGACACCTGGGAATGTTAGCCGAGTGAGACCTAATTGGACACCTATAAAAGGATGGGTGGAGATTTTAACTCCTTTCAGCTGAAGTCTTCTAGTGTCGGTTAGTATTGAAGGCATTAAAAGCATTTAGTTCTCCACCAAGGGTCTCTTCCACCTTTTTCCCTTCTTCAACCTCCAACCACCATTGGGAGGGAGTGGTTATGCATTGAAGAAGACCACAAGCTCGTATCCATTACAAGTAAGTACCATCCAAAAGTGACCTTATTGAATAGCGGTCACAATCATTGTGCTTTCCTTGAAAGGTGGGGGGGGAAGAGATAGTGTTTCCCAAATGTTACTGGGAATGATATAGGTATTGACAACAAATGAAGGGTGAGGCTAAATCTAGGACATTGACTACCCTTACGATCCTTAGGGTGGTCTCCCCACACACATTTCAGCATATTGGACTCAGGGGAGAGGAACCACAAGGGAAAACGAGCTGAAGTCACACTAGGTTCGCAGCAGGACCATCTCTAGAAGTAGATCAGAATGAAGATACTTCTGATCTCTATTAGTGGTTTGCAGGACAACTTCTGTGAATGATCGGAAGAAGTCACTGAAACTATTACTTCTGAAAATACTTCTTCCGGTTAATGGGATGACCATTTCCACCTAAACCCAAAAGTTGAGACCGAAAGCAAGGCACTTTCAATACATATAGCTGAAGAACCAGAATTATTCCTTCCAATTATACTTCCTTTTATCACAGGGCATTCACAGAAAACTCTCGGGAATGGATCAGAAGAAATGACCAGAAGTATTACTTCCAAATCACTTCTTCCGGTTAGGGTCCCTGGTACTGTTTTGAGTGTGGGGTGTGACCCTAACCCAATGGATGGGCCCCTAGACCATTTTTAGATGTGCGTGAATGCGGCCTAAGGTGATAGGAGTGTGGAGACATGGGTGTTACGATATCGAGCGCTAGCACTAACTCGGTATCACTGGTAGCACTATTGCTACCAGCAATATCTAATTATCTCCCTTGGTTCTTTCCTTTTATTTCTTTATTTTGTTTCCTAAAACCTTAAGGAGAGAATAGGGCACACATTATATTACATTCTACTACTATAATCGAAACCTCTTTTTCTCCTCCTTCTTCCTTATTTCAATTTGTGGTTTACAAGTTCCTTTTTCTTTTCTTTGTGTTATTGTTATATGGTATCAGAGCATTAGATCCTTGGTTTTCATTCAAAGCATTGTTTTGATAGGCCTTTGATTTTTCTGTTCTCCCTATGTAACTGAATTTTTTTCCTTTACATAGTACTACTACTAGTGATCAAGATTTTTTTTTTAATATACTGTTGCTGCGATTTTGGTTGAAGAACACAACATCTCTCGATAACCTTGCTACTACCGAGATTAAGTTCAGATCTGTTGGTTCCTTGATATCTTTCTTTTGGTTGTCGTTTCTGTCCAAGATCTCTTGAGACTCCTTTGTATACTACTCCTGTTTGCTGCTGCCGAATCCTACTGCTACTACTGCATACCTAATTTTTGTGGTAATATCCCTCCTAACTAGATATATGATGGCTGATTCTAAAAATACGAAGGTTCAGATCACCACCATTAAATTGAAAGGGGTTTTCAATTACCTTATATGGTCTAAGGCAATTAAGGCCTATATTCATTCCAAGGACAAATTAGAATTATTATTCGATGATCCTCCTGACTCTGATTCTAAAGAACCTGATGCTATGAAACTCTATAATACTTAGATGATTGATAATTCTACTGTCCAAACCTGGTTGTGAAACAGTATTGATACATCTATTTTACCCATTATTATGTTCCACAACACTGCTAATGCTATTTGGTTTGACTTACAAGAGGCATATGGGCAAGATTAAAATGTCTCTCGTATCTATGATCTGTATGAGAGGATGTTTACATACTCTGTTGGTAATAAATCATTGACTGAATACTATGGAGGGTTCAAAAGCATTATTGAAGAAATACAGGCTATTTAGCTTCTTACCTTTGATCTGAACAAATTAAAAGCTCAACAGTCTAAGTTTTATGTTGCTAAGTTCTTGGCTAGTCTCTCACCTGATTATCAAGCTATAAAAAGTCAACTACTTGTAGATGCTTCTATTCCTACACTGAGTGAGACCTTCTATTGTCTTCAACGGTTGGTACCTCAGGGAGACTCACTTCCCAAGGATAATTCTACACTATTTACTGGCCGTGGCCGAGGCTTCCCCTCTAGAGGCCGTGGCTCTACTCCAGGATGTGGTCGTGGCCCTCTTGGTCGAGGTATTGGTAGGACAAATTATGAAAAATCTAACAGATATTGTACTTACTAACACAAGATTAATCATAATGTTGACACCTATTGGGAAAATTTGGTCATCCTAAATGGGTTGATATACTAGTCAACTCTGCTACAACTAAGGAGTTACCTACCCCTGCACAAGCTCCTCTACCATCAACATTTGCGCCATCCTTTGCTCATTATGAGGCATTACTACGATGGGTTCAATAACCTGAGGCCACTGGTCGATCATCCATTGCCACCCTAGCTCATACAAGTACATTTGCTTTATTTTTTACAGCATCTCTTACTCCTTGGATCCTTGATTCTGGAGCTACCTGCCACATGACTGGTAAGTAATCTATTTTTTCCTCCATTATTGACACCCCCAAACCTATAACTATTTACCTTGCTGATGGCCCCTCTACCACTGCCTCACAGCATGAGTAGGTGTCCCTTACCCCATTCTTGTCATTGTCTTCTATGCTACATGTTCCAAAATAAAATTACCTATTAATCTTATTATTAGCCAACTTACCAAATCACTTAACTATTCTACTACTTTTTCCCCTTCTTATTGTGCTTTTCAAGATCTCAGGACCAGGGGGATGATTAGTGGCGGACATGAGCATGCTGGCCTATACTACTTGGAGCAGACTGAATCATTCACTACCACTGTTACTACATCCACTACCACCCTCTTCAATAGCATAACTGGCTTGGTCACTTGTCTCTCTCCAAGATGAAGGCTCTAATCCCTAGTTGCAAGTCTCTCTCTACTTTACAGTATGAGGTTTGTGAATTAGGAAAACATTATCGTTCTTCTTTTCCAACTAGTTCTACTGTAAGACTCACACTCCTTAAACCAGATCTAAACCTCTATTTCGTATCGTAGCAGCTCTTTCAATCATAATCGGGCCAGACAGGACGAGCGGATGACAATCACATATGAAAACGGACCAAAATAGAGAAATAATGTTATACTGGTCTCATGATAGCAATCTACATACCGATTGACCGGTATGTCTGTGCAAGCAGACTAGTGAGATCCAAAAACAAATCTCTGTATGTCCTGCTTGCCAAATCTCAATCCTAGAGACTTTCCTAACATAGGAAAACTTCCTAAACTCTATCCTAGCCTATTTAAAGACCTCTAAACCTCCAATTATATCTGGTCTTGTTTCCACTTTTCCAGTTATTCTAGATACAATTTTAAAATATTAGATCTTCCGTTATTTAAATCGTGTATCTCCGTCACTTGTAGTAATTTATCATTCAATGAATGACTGAAAAAAGGTTCACCGCCATTAATCTAATCATAATCTTTGTTACTGAATGATTTCATAAACCCTAGAGAGGAGAAGGAGATCTGAAGAGGAGAAGGAGCTAAGAAAGGTTGGAAACGAGCCTCCGTTGGACGAAGCACCATAGCTCGTGAACCAACGGTAAGTGCCTGAAATTTTCTCTAAGCTAAGTATTGGGGATGATTGATCAATACCATGCAAGGCTAGGTATTGATCTAAAACCCTAAATTACCATTAAACCCTAATTCAGTTGAGAAACCCTAGATTTGAATTCTAAACTAAGGTTTCTTAGAGTGTAAGACTTGAATGGAAGATAAAAAAAACCTTAAAACGTTGTTCAGGCCTAGAAGGTATAAGAGGAACCCTATAAGCCATAATAGGTGACTAACGAAAGACGAACACCAAATTGGTGGTCTTCCAGAGGCATACTAGTCGACCATACCGGTGGCACTATGTGCAACCGGATATGAGATCGGTACCTCTCGGGTAGCCTGCTAAGGCTGTCCGGTCGACTATACCAGTCATGCCACTGTACAGTGACCTACGACCGGTATGTCCAGAATGGGTTGGTTTTCGATCGACCAACGTAAAACCTATGGAACAAATTCTAACTAAACCCTAAAGTCATGTACAACCTTCTGATAGCAAGTTTGGACTCTGTAACACAGAGCATGTAAGACCCGCACTCTATAAACCCGATCTAAACCTCTCTTTCATGTCGTAACAGGTCCTTCAATCATAACTGGACCAGACGGGACGAGCGGATGACAATCAGGTACGAAAATAAACACAAATTTAGGATAATTGTCATACAGGTCTATATATCGATTGACCGGTATGTCTACGCTGGCAAACTAGTTAGATCTAAAAATAGATCTTTGTGGGTCCCACTTGCCAAATCTCGAGCCTAGAGACTTTCCTAACGTAGGAAAACTTCATAAACTCCAACCTAGCCTATTTAAGGACCCTTAAACCTCCTTAAATCTCTTTGATGATTCTCACAAACCCTAGAGAGGAGATGGAGATCCGAAGAGAAGGAGGAGCTAAGAAAGGTGGGAGAGGAGCCTCTATTGGACGAAGAAAACCAAAGTTCTTGAACCAATAGTAAGTGCCCGTACTTTCTCTAGGTTAAGGTTTGTGAATGATTGATCAATACCATGCAAAGCTAGGTATTGATCTAAAATCCCTTAAATTTTCGTTAAACCCTAATTGTTCGTTAAGCCCTATATTTAAATTTTAGGCGATGAATCCTAAGAACTAGGACTTGAATGGAACATAAAATAACCCTAACTCATTGCTTAGGCCTAGAATGCATAGGAGAAACCCTAACAGCCGTAATGGGTGACCGACGGAAGGCAAACACCAAGTTGGTGGTCTTTCGGAGGCATACCGATGGACTATACCGGTTGCACTATGTGCGACCGGTACCTTTCGGGAGCTGGTCATTGGGGGACCGGTCGACCATACCGGTCGCACCTTTCCCCATAGTGCTGCAACAGGTACCTGTGACCAGTATGCACCGAGAGGGGTGTTCTTTACCCAGTTGGTTTTCGACCAACATAAACCCTAAGGAACCAATTTTAACTAAACCCTAACATCGTGTAGGACCCTATGATAGTAAGATTGGACACTGTAATGTGGAACAAGGTAGCAATCAGGCATCAAGTAAGGGAATCGGACTCAAACCCTAATTAACTAATAACAGTAAAACGTTGTTAATAACTATTATTCTATGGAGTGTTGCTTGTGCATATTCACATGTCATCTTTATTTTTTATTATTATATTGTTCTTGCATACTTGCTATGCTAGGATGTGGTTGTTAGGCATGTGATTGTTTTCGTTGGTATGTGGAATGGGAAGGGCCTGGGGTCTTGGATCATTCCTCACACTAGCACCTTTTCATATCGCTACTGTCTTAGCATGCTTGGTACGGGTAGGATATCAGGGGCAGGACGTGGCATTGTGGTCTCTGGCTTGGCCACCAAACTCTATCCCTATCTCTATGCCATAGGGAGCTATGCTGGGATAGGGCCTACTGTGATGACATATAGGATTGGTTAGTTACAAGCCCAGTTTGCAAGCCCTCGCCAATAGGGGTTTACGTATTGGTATGGGTAGGGCATCAGGGGAAGCGTTGGCGGTGTGTGATCCAGACACTTTAGCTCTATCCCTATTCCATGGTGGGTGCATGTGGGATGACAGTGGTATTTGATCCATTGGGTGGATTCACACACTCGTGTATAGAGGTGCTGTCACACCCTAATTCTGAACCAACCAGAATGGTGTGATGAACCGTCTATGATCCAACGTTTCAACCAGGATCTTGTATAGGCCGTGTCCATTTGATTAAACCAGATACAACCACAATCATAATCAGAGTAAATAAACAATAGCGGAAGTCTTTAATATAAATGAACTGAGTATCTAACAGTGATAACATAATTAATTATCTAATTATCTCCAAATGATTAAAGACATAAAATAAAATAAATTAATCAATTATATGTTCCGATAATCCAACAACTAAATCTAATCGAAAACACATGAGTTGCACTTGCACGACGAATCATGTGACTCCACCATAGCTTCCACATCGATCGCAGCAACATGTCCGTACATTGGTGCATTCATATAATCTTCCACGGTAGGACCTGCATCATCAACTAAAAATATTTGACGTCGAAAGGGTGAGCACACATCATGGCTCAGTGAGAAAACAAAACAATGCAACAAACATATTCATGCATTCAATTCATATCTTTGGTCTGGTTTATAAGTTTGCAATGTGCAATAGAAAGGATTGGTGGCCACCGCACCTCTATACACGAGTGTGTGAAGCCGCCTAATGGATCAAACACCATTGCCGTCCCACATGCACCCATCATGGAATAAAGATAGAGCTAAAGTGTCCGGATCAAACACCGCATAACACTTCCCCTGATGCCCTACCCATACCAACACGTAAGCCCCTATTGGCGAGGGCTTACAAACTGGGCTCGCAACTAACCAATCCTAATGTCAAACAGTGTATCCAAGGCCTCACCCCAGCATCCCTCAATACGTCCATAGAGATAGAGCTAAGGCCCCCCGGTAGAGTCAGAGACTACAAGGTCCGAGAGCATCTCCCCTGATGCCCTACAACGTAATAGTTCTGCTAAGGTAATGGCGATACGACGATGTTAGTGGGTAAAACTTGAGTAGAGATAGAGCTAGAGTCTGGTGACCAGGATGAATCACAGTGTCACGTCCTCCCCCTGATGCTTCACCGCATCAAGCACACTAACCACACACATACATTCATATGCCTATTCCTAGTATCATCATCATCATCATGTTATAAATATACAGAATTAAATATGCATGAACAGTAATAACAGAAATATTGGATGACATGTGAAATGTACATTACAAGCATACAAGCATAGAATCATTCATAGCTTTGGACTCAATAAGTAAAACAGTTCATTATTAGCCAATTAATTTAGGTCTTGTTCCCTCACCTTTGGTCGATGGTAGTTCCTCGTTCAAGCTTTGTAAATCACTTTTAGACCACTTGGAAACCTAACAAAAATTTATAGATTTTAAATTAGAATTTTTTTCAGCAATTTAGACTTCCAGAAACTGAGTGGTCGCAGGTGTGGTTGCACCTGTGGTCTCAGTTTCTACGACCACAGGGTGTGTGGTCTCAAGGTGTGGTCGCATATCATGCGACCACACATACGACCACACCCTCCCTGGAACTTCCCGAGGGCATGTGGTCGATCATGTGTTTCTCGTGTGGTCGCATATCATGCGACCACACATGTGATGTTCGACTTTTCACTCCCAACTCAATTCCTTCATGTTTGATTCCTTGGCTTATCATCATGATCCTTCCTATGATTGTTCTATGGATTTAAATTCATATTTTTACTCAATCCATCATCCTAATAGATTCCCTCCATGGATCTCTTATAATTTGTTCATGGTTTGATGATTAGGGTCTCACTTTGAATCACTATCTCCTCCATGATCTATTATAGGTATTCAACTGATGTGGGGGCTGGTTTCATACCTTATACTTGTTGAAGATTTAGAGTTTTCTCTGAATTTCCTTCTCTTAGTCTTCCTCTTCAATTCTCCTTCTCTTTCTCTCTCTTTCAGTTTGAGTTCTAAAAGGATGAAAGAGGCTAAGGGACGTCCTATATATAAAGGGAAACCCTCCATATAGAGTCTTACTTAGATTAGGAAAGAACCCCCTTCGGATTAGGAAGGTTTCCTAATCATGGAGTCTGTTTGACTTCGTGTGGTCACAGGTGTGGTCGCAGAACCCATCGACAACACAGTAAAAAACTATGACTACTTGTCCCAGATTTTTGTGGTCGCTTTAATCTAAGGTATGGTCAACCACACCTGTTTAGGTATGTGACCACACACTTCTAAATAGGTATTTTGGGTTCAAATTCATACCTAGCCTTGTGGTTTCTTCATGCACTTGATCCGCTTGGCCTGACCATGATAGGGAGACCTGATACAAGGTGGTAAGACTAGTTAGTACGATACAGGTCTTACAGGTGCGGTGGCCACCAATCCTTTCTATAGAACATTATAAACTTAAAATCAAACCATAATGTGAATGTTATTCATGCATGTTGTTTGTTGCATTGTCTGATTTTCTTACTGAGCTATGTTGTGAGCTCACTCTTGTGTATACACCATTTTTAGATGTTGATGTAGGCCATACTGTGGAGGACTACGTGGATGCTCCAGTGTATGGAGGTATTGCTGCTTTAGAAGTGCAAGCAGGGGAGGACGAGCATGACGCTTCATGCAAGTGCCCTTTCTATGTGTACCTCTAGGATATGTTAATTTAGTTAGTTGGTCTATTTCAGTTGGAGTTTTATAAACAATGTAAAGATATTTATTTATGTTTTGATGTGGAGAATAATTGGTTACTACACTTACAATGTAGAACTCAGTTCATTTAATTTAAGACTTTCGCTGTATTTATTATATTCTAATTATGGTTATGTGCAATGGTTTACATTAGTGGATACGGTTTAATTGAGATCCTGGTGTGAACCGTTGGTTTAATGGTGGTTCACTCACACTTCTGGTTCAGCTGGAATTGGGGTGTGATAGAGCAAGCTAGCAATCAAGCGTCAAGTAAGGGAATCAGACCTAAATCATAATAACTTAATAACAGTAAAACATTGTTAATAATTATTGTTCTGTGGAATGTTGTTTGTGCATACTCACATGTCATCTTTACTTTCAGTTATTATATTGTTCACGCATACTCACTATGATAGGATGTGATTGTTAGAAATGTGATTGTTTTTATTGGTGTGTAGAATGAAAAGGGCCTGGGGTCTTGGATCATTCCTCACACTTGCATCTTTTCATATCGCTACTATCTTAGCATGCTTGGTGCGAGTAGGGTATCAGGGGGAGGATGTGGCACTGTGGTCTCTGGCCTGGCTACCAGACTCTAGCCTTATCTCTATGTCGTAGGGAGCTGTGCTAGGATAGGGCCTACTGTGGTGATATATAAGATTGGTTAGTTGTGAACTCAGTTTGCAAGCCCTCGCCAATGGGGGCTTACGTATTGGTATGGGTAGGGTATCAGGAGAAGTGTTGGCGGTGTGTAATCCGGATACTTTAGCTCTATCTCTATTCCATGGTGGGTGCATGTGGGACGACAGTAGTGTTTGATCTATTGGACGGATTCACATACTCGTGTATAGAGGTGCGGTTGCCGCCAATCCTTTCTATAGCACATTGTAAACTTAAAAACCAGACCAAATGTGAATGTTACTCATGCATATTGTTGTTGCATTGTCTGATTTTCTTACTGAGCTAAGTTGTGAGCTCACCCTTATGTACACACTATTTTTAGATGTTAATACAAATTATACTATGGAGGACTATGTGGATGCACCAGTGTATGGAGGTGTTACTGCTCTGGAAGTGCAAGTAGGGGAGGACGAGCATGACGCTTCATGCGAGTGCCCTTACTGTGTGTACCTCTAGGATATTATTGATTTAGTTATTTTATTCCAGTTGGATTTACAAACAATGTAAAGATATTTTATTTATGTTTTGGTGTTTGGATAATTGGATAATTTATTTTATTTATCAATAGAAGTACTCAGTTCATCTATATTAAGACTTTCGCTGTATTTATTTATATTCTGAATATGGTTATGTGCAATGGTTTGTATAAGTGGATATGGTCTTATCAAGATCCTGGTGTGAACCGTTCAACCGAAATTGGGGTGTGACATCTATACCTAGGTATCCTTCTCTATTTTCTTTAGTACATTCTAATATTTGGGGTCCTTGTCGTATCCCCAATAGACTTGGTTAGTTTTATTTTGTCACCTTTGTAGATGATTATTCCAGGATGACCTGGCTCTATTTACTTAAGGATCGTTATGAGTTTCTTAATATTTTTAAGGGTTTTTATAAAGAAATTTCTACAATTTGATGTTTCTATCAAAATTTTGTGTACTAATAATGCTCTTGAATACATTCAAACTGCTGTCTCTGGATTTTGTTTTGCTAATGGTATACTTCATCGTACTAGTTGTGCTTACATTCCCCACTAAAATACTGAACGTAAAAATAGACTTCTTCTGCATATTGCTAGGTCTCTCATCTTTCATATAAATGTACCTAAGTACTATTGGTGTGATTCTATTTTAACTGCTTGTTACTTTATAATCGAATGCCTTCCTCTTTACTGCACAATAAAATTCCATTTAAGCTACTTTATCCCAACACCCCCTTATTCCATGTCTCACCTCGGGTATTTGGTAGTACTTGCTTTGTCCACATAATGCATCCAAAATTGGATAAACTTTCCCCTCGTTCTATTAAATGTATCTTCCTTGGTTATTCTTGTACTCAGAAAGGATACAAATGCTTTGATTCTGTTACTAGGCATCATTTTATGAGTGCTGATGTTACTTTCTTTGAAGACAAACCGTACTGTCCAGTTAAGGTGCTTGATGTTGTTTCACCTACTTTTGAACCTCCAATAGCTCTCATCCCCTCTCAGGATGATGTTTCTAACACCCCAGACCGTATACCACCACCACCACCACCATGTCTTACAACACCACCTCTACAGGTCTACAAATGTCGATCTCCGACGGCTCCAATACTATTATGTCTCATGCTCTACCTGCCACTACATCTCCACCTAGATCTAAGGTCACCCTAGACCTCCCTATTGCTCTTCGTAAAGGTACTTGTACTTGCACTCAACACTACTTACTTACATTTCCTATTGAGCATTTTGTTACTACTGACCATTCTCCTACTAGTCATCGAAATCTTGTTTATTCCTTATATGCTAGCTTTGTACCTGTCATTTTTTCCCAAGCCTTGTCCCATCCAGGATGGAAAGCAGCTATGGATGCTGAAATCGATTCTTTGACATCTCCCCAGACTTGGACTCTTGTTAATGTTTCGCCTGGTCAATTTGTGGTTCATTGCTGGTGGGTGTATACTGTGAAGCATAATTCCGATGTCTCTGTTGAACACCTGAAGCTCGGCTTGTTGCCCAAGGGTTCACTCGACTTATGGAGTTGACTTCTTTGAGACATTCTTTCCTATGGCTCGCCTCAACTCTGTTAGAGTTATCATCTCTATGTAAATTTTGATTGTCCCCTTTATTAGATGGATGTGAATAATGTATTTTTGGATGGAGATCTTCAAGATGAAGGG
Source organism: Protea cynaroides (assembly GCA_028583415.1). Classification (NCBI taxonomy): domain Eukaryota; kingdom Viridiplantae; phylum Streptophyta; class Magnoliopsida; order Proteales; family Proteaceae; genus Protea; species Protea cynaroides. The sequence continues at coordinate 20,589,712 of CM053270.1, forward strand.
TATATAGACCAACCTCCAGGATATGTTGCTAAGGGAGGGAACTCTACCAAAGTCTGTAAATTACTCAAGGCTATCTATAGACTTAAACAGTCTCCTCGTGCTTAGTTCTATAAATTCAGCACAATTATTACTAGCTTTGGTTTCACTACTTGCTATTCAGATCACTCTATTTTTGTACGACGTCATCGATCTAATATCACCATAATAGCAGTCTATGTTAATGATATCATTGTTATAGGGAATGACAAGTCAAAAACTGTAGAAATTAAGTCTTGTCTAAACAAATATTTTCAGATGAAAGACTTAGGACTTCTCCCAACGTAAGTATGTACTTAATCTTCTTACTGAAACTAGTCTACTTGGTACTAAGCCAGCTGAAACTCCCATAGATCCTCATTAGAAGTTTAAAACTAGTGACAGTCTTCAATATTCTAATGTTCATCAGTATAGACGATTGGTTGGGAAACTCATTTATCTTACTATTACTTGACCTGGCATTTCCTTTGTAGTTGGAATGGTTAATCAGTTTATGCAAGCTCCTAAGGTCATTCACTGGGAAGCTACCTGCCGTATATTGTGATATCTGAAGAGGTCTCCTGGCACAGGTCTTATTTATTTTTGCCACTATCATCTTGATATTGGGATTTTTTTATGCTGATTGGGCTGGGGTAGATGGTGATAGACATTCTACTACTAGTTATTGTACCTTTGTTGGTGGCAATCTTGTCACCTGACGAAGTAAAAAAGTAGACTATTGTCTCAAAATCGAGTGCTGAATCTGAGTATCGTGCTATGGCACAAACTACAGCTGAACTACTATGGTTGAAAACTCTTGTGTAAGAGTTGAGATTTCCTATCTCCCATCCTATGGCTCTGATGTGTGACAATCAGACCGCAATCTACATTGTTAGCAATCTAGTGTTCCATGAACATACCAAGCACATAGAAGTGGATTGCCATTTTATTTGTATTACTATTATGAAGAAGCTTGTTGTTACTCCATTTGTTGCTTCTTCAAATCAGCTTGCTGATATTCTCACTAAGCCCTTGTTTGGACTAGCATATTGTTTAAATTGTTACAAGATTGGATTGGGAGATTTATACACTCCAGCTTGAGGCAGGTGTTACGATATCAAGCACTAGCGCTAACTCGATATTGTTGGTAGTGCTATTGTTACCAGCGATATCTAATTATCTCCCTTGGTTCTTTCCTTTTATTTCTTTATTTTGTTTCCTAAAGACTTTATATTTGTTTCCTTGTTTAGCTCTTTTAGTTTTAGAGATTTCTTGTGATAGTGGTATTCTACATCTATAAATAAAAGCTTGAGGAGAGAATAGGACACACATTCGACTACAGTCCATTGTTGTAAGCGAAACCTCTTCTTCTCCTCCTTCCTTCTCTCAATTTGTGGTTTGCAAGTTCTCTTTTCTTTCTTTGTGTTATTATTACAATGGGTAAATCACTAATGCTATGTATTCAATAGGAAATACACAGCAGGTCTTGGGGAAGTTGTTGACGTAGTCTCATTGCCAACGGTAGTTGTCTTCAAGTAAGGGATTTGTAGCCTGAATTTATTTATAAATGTTTTCATACTAGGTTGTGTATTAATAGAAATGATGAACTGCTGCATTTGACATGTCATACCATTTATTTCATTGTTTGATATATATATATATATATATATATATATATATGATGTTGAAGGTTATTATTATGAATGCGATTGTGACTCAAATGGAGTATGGAGACCGAGGTACTAGTATCATGATTGCCATTCAAGTATGTGGACAGTCATCCTGGTGAAACTATGATGCCCAAGGGACGGGGTCGTGAGTCTTAGCTGGGATACTGTTCGGTTAGTATTTTAGTGAAGGATATGATGCCCATGGGACGGGGTCAGAAGTCCTAGCTGGAGTACAACCCATATACATGTAAATATACTTGCCATATAGGTTACCATGGTTAATATTCTAGTGAAGTTCTTTAGTATATGTTTTTTGCTGATGATATTGTCTTGGTAGTTGAGACAAAAGGAGGGATTAATGCCAAGTTGGAGCTATGAAGATCAACATTGGAATCAAAAGGTTTTAAGATAAGTAGAATGAAGACGAAGTATATAGTGTGTAACTTTAGTTACTCAAGGACGGATAACGAGGTGGTGAACATTCATGAGAGGGAGGTACAACAAAGTGATCATTTTAGGTATCTAGGTTTAATCATAAACAAAGAAGGTGATATAGTTGATGATGTTTTGGACAAGTGCGTTTGGAGTATTGTGTAATTGGTGTATTCCTTTAAAACTTAAAGAAAAATTCAATAGGACAGTCATTCAACCGGCTATGATGCATGGTGCAGAATGTTGGACAGTTAAAAAGCAACATATAGATAAACTTAGTGTAGCTGATATGAAGATATTAAGATGGATGTGTGGCAAAACTTGTAAGGATAAGGTAAAGAATGATCGTATTAGAGCTTATTTAGGAGTAGTGTCGATACATGATATACTATGAGAAAGTTGTTTGAGATGGTATGGCCATGTTCACGGAGGCTGTTAGATGCCTCTGTACAAAGGATTGATTTGATCCAGATTGAAGGATCTAAAAGAGTTACGAGTAAACCTAAGATGACTCTAGGAAAGGTAGTGAAGAATGACATGTATAGCTTAGACCTTGCTTCAAGTATGACTAAGAGCAGAGTTGATTGGCGGACAAGAATCATAGTAACCGACCCCATTTAGTTGGGATAATGCTTTGTTGTTGTTGTTGTTGTTGTTGTTGTTGTATAGGTTACCATGGTTAGTAGCATATGTAGATTCCAATGACTGCGACCCTTACCAGTAAGGGTACATGTACCGGCATAGGTTCATTCTCCTTGGTTATCGATGTACAGGTAAGAGGGAACGGGTAGTGAGTACCGAGACCCAGCCACCAAAAGAGAGCCTATTGAATGGGGTGTGGGCACATTTGGTAGCGAGACTGTCTTATGTGTCATTCTACTGTATAGGTTCCCACAATACCCGGACTAGCCAGTGTTACGTTGTGCCTTTCCCCAGGTCCGAAGGTACAGCACCTAAGGTAGTGAGGTGAGTCCCAGGATGACTTTTAGCAGATCATAGCCAAACTTAAACAACAATGAAACACGCATTTGTGTGATTGTATGTCTGTTTTTCCGTCATTAGGCTATGATATGCTTACCCTATATGGTGATGTTGTTTTAGATGATTCTATAAGTAATGTACCCTTGTCGAAGTATTTCGATAGCCCCATTGCTTTGATTGCCAGTGTGGTTGCGTCTGAGGCTTCCCCTGAGGAGTACCATGGAGATCTATGTCAGTATCCTAATTGTGCCTATGGGGGGGGGGGCTGTGATTGTTGCCCCTAATTGGTTATCATTGTTCTTTTTGTTTTCCTTATACAAATGTGTATACTTGTGCATAATGGTTGTAAAGGAAAAATATTATGTTTTAGGTTGCATCTGTAATGAAATAGATAATGAATATTTATTGTAATTAATATCATGTAGACAACATTACACTCTGTTCCTTTATATTATTCTTCCGTTGCATATATATATATATATATATATATATATATATATATATATATATATATATATATATATATATATTGTAGAAACAATGAATGGAATGACATGTCTTACAAGAGACAGAGGTCCTCGTATTTATAATGTAAGAATAAATACAGGTAGTACAGGTAGTATAGGTAGTATAAATGTACAATACAAGTAGTACAATGAATTTAGACTATAGTACAATGAATCTAGACATAAAGATAAAGTAATCTAAACCACACGATGGTTAATCTATGTGAACTGTAAGACCCGCACTCTGAAAGCCCGGTCTAAACCTTGGTTTTGTGTCGTGATAGGTCTTCCGATCATCACCGAGCCAGACGGGGCAAGCGGATAATAAACAGGTACGAAATTGGACCGAAGTCGACCAATTATACCTGGTTTTAGGTATACCGGTCGATGGTACCGGATGATGGTACCGGTCGACCGGTATGGCCTGCACAGCTATGTGCGGGAATTTGGAAATTAGTCTCTGCGGGTCCCACTTTCCTGATTTCGAATCCTAGAAGTTTTCTAACCTTAGTAGGGTTACTAAACCCTATTTCTAGCCTATAAATACACCCTTAAACCCCTCAAATCCTTTCCATTGTCTTTCACAAACCCTAGAGAAGAGAGAGAGCTTGGAGAGGAGAAGGAGCTAGGAAGAAGAAGGAGGTGCCGCCATTACCGTTTGACGAAGCTCTCGCTACACCTGTCAACGGTAAGTGTTTGGATCCATCTTCTTACCCTATGTTAGTGGTGTGGGTGGATCAATACCATGCAAAGTAGGTATTGATCTAAAACCCTAAATTGGCCAATAAACCCTAAGTTGCCGTCAAACCCTAGATTCGAGTTTCGAGATGATATTTATCGAAACGAGACTTGAATGAGTTAGGGATAGCTCTAACTCAAAGCCTAGACTTAGGATGGATAGGAGAAACCCTGAAAATCTGTGGAGGATGATCGACGGCAGTCGAAGAACCCATGTATGGTCTTCCGGAGACATACCGGTCGACTATACCGGTTGCACATAGTGCGACCGGTATGTTGCGACCGCTACCTCTCGGGAGGTTATCTGTGGGGGACCGGCTGACCATACCGGTCGCCAGTCTTTCCTACAGAGCTGCGACCGGTACATGCCACCGGTCAGCTCTGTGAGGGTATTTTGTAACCATGTTGGGTTCCGACCAACATGAAACCCTAAATAATATATTCTAATGGAACCCTAATATTATGTAGGACTTTGTGACATATCGTTTGGATCTTGTGACGTGGAGCAAGTGATCGAACGAGCGTCAGGTAAGGGAATCTGACCTAAACCTAATAATTAATGGACAGTAAATCGTTGTTAATCATTGAATATCTATGATGTGATGTTTGTGCATATTGACATGCAATCCTTTACTTTCAGTTATTATTATTGTTCATGCATTCATAGGATGTGATTGTTAGGCATGTGATTGTTTTCGTTGGTGTGTGGAGTGGGGCATGGGTCTGGGATCGCTCTTCACACTGCCACCTTTTGTAGTATTCTATCTTAACATGCTTGGTACGGGTGGGGTATCAGGGGAAGATCGTGGTACGTTGGTCTCCGATATTGATGTTGTCCCGACCATCGTTGGGTGGTACTGAGGATTCCGAGTCGACGCTGCCTTGTCCACGATGCTTTAGCTCTATCTCTATGCCGTAGGGAGTTGTGTTGGGATAGGGTCTACCTGCGTATTGTTTCTATCCTAGTGGGTTAGTTGCGGATAGGGTATCAGGGGGAGGTGAGGTTTTGGAGGTCTCCGACCCGGCCTGCACGCTCTAGCTCTATCTCTATGCCGTAGACGGCTGTGCTGGGATAGAGCATACATTGTTGACATATAGGATTGGTTAGTTGCGAGCCCGGTTTGCGAGCCCTGGCCGCAGGGGCTTAGGTACTCGGTATGGGTAGAGTATCAGGGGAGGTGCGGGTATACCTTAGCTCTATCTCTATTCCATGATGGGTGCATGTGGGTTGGTGGTAGTGTGATTACTGTGCGACGCCACACACTCGTGTATAGAGGTGCGGGGGCCACCAAACCTTTCTATAGCACATTGCAAACTTAAAACCAGACCACAACATAAAATGATTGTTACTCATGCATAATCTTGTGAAACTGTCTGATTGTCTTACTGAGCTGTGTTGTGTGCTCACCCTTTGTATATACATTGTTTTAGATCTGGATGCAGGTTATACTGTGGATGATTACGTAAACGCTCCGGCGTATGGTGGTGTTGCAGTGTTGGATGTACAGCAGGACAGGACGAGCATGACGCTTCATGCGAGTGCCCTTTCTGCGTGTACCTGTGATGGATTTTATTTATTTGTTTCAGTTATTTTTGTTTGATATTAAGTGATGTAAAAGATTATTATTTTATGTTTGAATTTGAATAATGGGATATTTATTTAAATTATCAATAGATACTCAGTTCATTCTATTTAAAGTCTTCCGCTGTATGTTTATATTCTGATTGTGGTTATGTGTAATTGGTTTGTATGGGTGGACACGGCCTATTCGAGATCCTGGTGTGAACCGTTGGTTCAATGACGGTTCACTCACACCATTCTGGTTGGATCAGAATTTGGGGTGTGACATGAACCATACGATCTCTTAACACTCCCCCTCAAGTTGGGGCGTGTATATCTGTCATGCACAACTTGGATAGCACAAGATGAAACTGTTTCCCTAGAAGTCCTTTAGTGAAGATATCTGTCAATTGATCACCAGAGGTAACATAGGAAACACAGACCTATCCTCTCTCCAACTTTTCCTTGATAAAGTGACAATCAATTTCTACGTGTTTGGTATGGTCATGTTGTACTGGATTATGAACAATACTAATTGCAGCTTTATTATCACATAACAACCTCATAGGTCTAGTAGAACGAAACCCCAAATCCTGGAGTAGTCCCCTTAACCATAATAACTCATAGATTCCCTGAGCCATGGCTCTAAACTCTGCTTCAGCACTTGAACGGGCAACCACATGCTGCTTCTTGCTACACTAAGTAACTAGATTTCCTCCCATGAAGATACAATATCCTGAGGTCGATCTTCGATCTGGATTTCCTGCCTAATCTGCATCAGTGTAGGCATCTATTCTGAAATGACCCCTAGAAGAGAGTAATATTCCTCTTCCAGGGGTAGATTTGAGATAGTGCAAAATCCGTAGCACAACATCCAAATGCGACGAGTACGGATCATGCATAAATTGACTCACCAAGCTAACTGCAAATGTCATATCAGGTCGGGTATGTGACAAATATATCAACTTACCCACTAATCATTGATTCTGTCCTTTATCTACAGGTATACCTACGTTTCCTTGCAATTTCTCATTTGGATCAATTGATGTATCACATGGCCGACACCCTAAGAGATCTATTTCTGTAGGAAGGTCAAGTATGTACTTCCTTTAAGACAGAAAAATACCCTAGGTGGAACGTGCTACTTCAATACCAAGGAAATATCTCAACTTTTCAAGGTCTTTAACTTCGAACTCCTAGCCCAAGAAGTCCTTTAGATGCTTGATTTCCTCATCACCACTACCTGTAAGGACAATATCATCAACATAAAAAATGAGAACAGTGATCTTACCATACTTACGTTTGATGAATAGGGTATGATCAGCATTACTCTGTTTGTACCCGATAAATATCGTAGCTCGGTGGAATCATCCAAACCAGGCCCTAGGAGTTTGTTTTAGAGTCCATATAAGGATTTATTTAACTTGCAAACTTTTCCTGTAGTAGTGGACAATTTAAATCCTGGAGGGACATCCATGTAGGCTTCCACTTCTAGCTCTCCATGGAGGAAGGCTTTCTTGACATCTAACTGTTGTAGAACCCAGTCAAAATAAATAGCAGATGCTAAAATTACCCTAATAGTGGTCATTTTAGCCACTGGTGCAAATGTCTCCTGGTAATCAATCCCATATGTCTGAGTGAACCCATGAGCAACGAGTCTTGTATTTGTCTATGGAACCATCTTCTTTCTACTTGATGGCAAAGACCCACTTGCACCTAACCGGTTTCTTCCCTATCGAAAGGTCTACCAGATTCCAAGTCTCATTTTTCTTTAAAGCATTCATCTCCTCAACCATTGTTGTTTTCCATTTCACATCTTGAACTGCATCCTGCCAATGTTTAGGAATGGACATAGAAACAACAATGTAGAAACACAAGCACGATATGCAGAAGAAAGGGAGTTATATAAGATAAACTAAGACAAAGGATGTTGAGTACAAGACCTAGTACTTTTCCTAAGAGCAATAGGAACATCTAAATTAGACTCAGAAGAATAAGTCTTACTAGGCTGAAGCATCTCATCCTCTATCACAGTCTTTGGTTCCAAAGTTGACGAAGGGATGTGTGTAGGTGCATTTGTAGTAGAAGAGGCCCGTCATTTCTTGAGTCTAGTCTGGGTATAAACCTATAGTGTAGGATCAGCAGGGTTAGTAGTAGTTGTAAGACCTGTACTCCGTAAACCCGGTCTAAACCTTGGTTTTGTGTCGTAGCAGGTCTTCCGATCATCACCGGGCCAGACGGGACGAGCGGATGACAAACAGGTATGAAATCGGACCAAAGACGATCAAATCAGCATGATTTTATGTTGACCAGTCGATGGTACCGGTCGACCGGTCAGCTCTGCGCAGCTGAGTGCGGAGATCTGGAAATTGACTTCTGAGGGTCCTACTTTCCTGATTTCAAATCCTAAGACCTTCCTAATCCTAATAGGGTTACTAAACCCTAATCTTAGCCTATAAATACACCCTTAAACCTCCTCAAATCCTTTCCATTATCTCTCATAAACCTTAGAGAAGAGAAGGAGGTTGGAAAGGAGAAGGAGTTAGGAAGAAGAAGAAGGTGTCGCCATTACCGTTCTACGACACTCACGTTACGTCCGTCAACGGTAAGTGTTTTTAATCATTCTTCTTACTCTGTGACTTTAGGTTGTGGTGTGGGTGGATCAATACCATGCAAAGTAGGTATTGATCTAAAACCCTAAATTGGCCAATAAACCCTAAGTTGCCGTCAAACCCTAGATTCGAGTTTTGAGATGATATTCGTCGAAACGAAACTTGAATGAGTTGGGGATAACTCTAACTCCAAGATTAGACTTAGAATGGATAGGTGAAACCCTGGGAATCCATGGAGGATGATCGACGACAGTCGAAAAACCCATGTATGGTCTTCCGGAGACATACCGGTCGACTATACCGGTTGTACACAGTGCGGCTGGTATGTTGCCACCGGTATCTTTCGGGAGGCTGGTCTGTAGGGGCCGGCTGACCATACCGGTCGCCAGTCTTCCCCACAGAGCTGCGACCGGTACATGCCACCGGTCAGCTCTGTGAGGGTATTTTGTAACTTTGTTGGTTTCCGACCAACATGAAATCCTGAGAAGCTATTCTAATGAAACCCTAATAATATTGTAGGACTTTGTGATTTTCCGTTTGGATCTTGCGACGTGGAGCAAGCTAATAAACGAGCGTCAGGTAAGGGAATCTGACCTAAACCCTAATAATTAATGGACAGTAAATCGTTGTTAATAACCTGAACATATATGATGTGATGTTTGTGCATATTCACATGTCATCCTTTACTTTCAGTTATTATTATTGTTCATGCATTGATAGGATGTGATTGTTAGGCATGTGATTGTTTTCGTTAGTGTGTGGAGTGGGGCATGGGTCTGGGATCGCTTCTCACACTAGCACCTTTTGTAGTATTCTGTCTTAACATGCTTGGTACGGGTGGGGCATCAGGGGAAGGTCGTGGTACGGTGGTCTCCGATATTGATGTTGGCCTGGCCATGGTTATGTGGCACTGTGGTCTCCGAGTCGACGCTGGCTTGTCCACGATGCTTTAGCTCTATCTCTATGCCGTAGGGAGTTATGTTGGGATAGGGTCTACCTGCGTATTGTTTCTATCCTAGTGGGTTAGTTGCGGATAGGGCATCAGGGGAGGTGTGGGAATGCCTTAGCTCTATCTCTATGCCGTGAGACGGCTGTCTTTGGGATAGAGCATACATTGATGACATATAGGATTGGTTAGTTGCGAGCCCGGTTTGTGAGCCCGGCCGTGGGGGCTTAGGTACTGGTATGGGTAAAGCATCAGGGGAGGTACGGGGGTATCTTAGCTCTATCTCTATTCCATGATGGGTGCATGTGGGCCAATGGGGGTGTGATCCATGAGGTGTTACACACTCATGTATAGAGGTGCAGAGGCCACCAAACCTTTCTATAGCACATTACAAACTTAAAACCAGACCACAGCATAAAATTGATTGTTACTCATGCATAATATTATGAAACTGTCTGATTGTCTTACTGAGCTGAGTTGTGAGCTCACCCTTTGTACGTACATTGTTTTAGATGTTGATGCAGGTTACACTGTGGATGACTATATGAACGCTCCGGTGTATGGTGGTGTAGCTGCTCTGGACGTACAGGCAGGAGAGGACGAGCATGACGCTTTATGCGAGTGCCCTTTCTGCGTGTACCTGTGATCGAATTTTATTTATTCGTTTCAGTTATTTTCGTTTGATATTAAAGAGATGTAAAAGATATTTATTTTATGTTTGGGTTTGAATAATTTGATGCTTATTTAATTTATCAATAGATACTCAGTTCATTCTATTTTAAAGACTTCCGCTGTACTATTTATATTCTGATTGTGGTTATGTGTAATGGTTTGTATGAGTGGACACGGCTTATTCGAAATCCTGGTGTGAACCGTTGGTTTAATGGCGGTTCACTCACACCATTCTGGTTGGATCAGAATTGGGGTGTGATAAATTGGTATCAGAGCCCTCGGGCTCTGTCCAACAAACTATATTGCACTTAACTAAGTCGATGAACTGAGTTAGGAAAAAATTTAAAAATCTTAATACCAACACACCCTAAGCATTGTTTGATACCTGAGACTGATTAAGAAAGAGAATAATGTACTATTTAAAATATGAAACTTAACATGTGCACATACACTAGTCAAGTGAAACATAAAAACTTTCATTAAATAAGAAAATGAGTATCAGATAAAATAGTGCTACAGGGTACAGTCCACAAACCGGACAGTTACCCTGTTATATAAACCATCAAGAGAAAGAAAATAAGAGGGACAATCATGGGGTAGGGGGCCTGGGAGGAATAGGGTCTGCTATATCATAGCCTCGCTCGTAAGCGACCCTGAGCCAGTGCACCTGATCCTGTGTGACTCTGAGACTGCGAGCCAACTGCGCCAAGTCACGGCTCATCTCACGCTGAGTGTCCCTGATCTCCATAATCATACCCATCATGGTGTCGGGTGAAGGCTGAGATGGTCCAGCTGTAGAGGTGGATGGTGGTGCTGCAGGTGTAGACTGTGGAGCTGGCGCTGGTACACCCTCGGCCCTACCCTCGTCATCATCACGCTCGAGCTCGGCTGGATAGGCCGCATTGGCTGCTGCTGCTGCGGCTGCTACCCTCCCGAGTGGGCGAGGGTGAGCCTCCAACTCGTCATCGCTAACAGGCAGGTCAACCATCTGCATCCTCTGAATAGCCTCCCAGTCTATGTCGGATGTCATAGTATCCTCGACTGTCACCTTACCTCTCATGCTCACACCCAGACGACGTAGCAGGAAGGTAATGAGATGACCGTAGGGAAGGTTACTGGCCTGATCAGCCAGGGTCGCCTGATGCATGGTCCTGATGATGAGGTAAGGGAGAGAGACCCGCTCCCCGGTCACGGGCCGCAATAGGTGATGTACTGAGTGAGCTGAGACAACTCACTGTAATGGCCGCTCTGGGGCACGATGTTGTGCTGAATGATGCGACTATATACCCGAGGTGCAGGTCTCAAGCTAGCTGCCTTCATAAGAGCTCCAGGGTTTAGTATCTGGTCTGCTATCTCTCGGCGTAGATCCTCAGTCAGATAGCCCTTCACTTTAGGAGGGCAATACACTAGGTCTCCATCATTAGGAACCCCTAGAAGGTCGGCCAACTGGTGGGTTTTGAATGAGATAGGTACACCCCTGACATAGCTAGTGATGCGCAAATCCCTACCCTGGTTGGGATCGTTAACATCCCCATGCAGCTCCAGGTTAGCATAGAAATGCTTAACCAGGTTGGGACAGGTGGTATCAGTGTAGGATATTACCGGTACCCACCCAAGTGCGTCGAAAGCGGCTCGGACATCGAACCTCTCAAGCTGATCCGGGTTAACCCGGCGCCCAGATTCTATGTTCTTGTTATCAAACCACGGGAATAGAGCCTGTGCTTCCATAGAATGAAACCAGTGCTCGTCAAATTGGGGAACTGGTGGCTGGGGAGCACGTGAGCTCGAGCCATGAGGACGTTTCCCAAGAGCACGTCAGGGAGTCATTTTTAACTACAAAACAAAGGGGAACAAGAAGAAAATGTTAGAATATTTTCGAAATTTCGGCAACATAACGACAGTAAATTGGGAAAAAGTCTCGAACTCACCCAAAAACATGGGGAGGAGGACTTACGTAACCCCCACACTCTTCAACAAACCAATCATAGGTAATTACAATGAGAAATTTCAAGAAATTAAGAAAAATAAAGAAATTTCGAATTTCTTTGAAAACCTAGGTCAAAACATGTAAAAATTTGATTTTTATGAAAACTGTTTGGTGAAACCCCAAATTGGTTGAGGGCTTTTGCTCTTGGGGGTCCCTAAACCCTTTCTAAGCAGAAGGAAAAGAGTTCCTACGGTTAAAATCTCTCAATCAATGAAAAACCTAGAATTTTAGGTATAGACGATATGGAAAATATCTAAAAACTTGAAAGAGAAGGAAGAGACCTACCTGGAGACGATGTTCTAAGCTTTGAACGGAAGGAATCTGCTTC
>CM053270.1:20602659-20625659 GCA_028583415.1 Protea cynaroides
ATGGAGAAAACATGTAAAAACTTCACTTTTATGATGCATAAGATATACCCAAGTAGTACTGAAATAGCAATCAATGAAAGTGACAAACCATCTATGACCAGTGCTAGAAACAGTACGAGCTGGTCCCCAAACATCAGAATAGACCGTATAAAAAGGTGTACTACTCCATGTAAGAGACGGATGATAGGAAGATCGAGTTGGCTCAGCCAAAATACAAGCTTCACGAAAAAACTCATCTTGTTTACATTTATTTGCTAATAACAGAAATAAACTTGACAAAATAGTAAAAGAGGGATGGCCGCATTGGTGCCATCGATGCAGAACGGAAGATGCCGGATCAAGGTGAAGAGTAGGGTCTGTGGAAACAGGTGCAGAAACTAAAGGATAGAGACCATCTTCAAGCAAGTATAAGCCTCCCTGCAGCTTATCACATCCAATCGTCCTCTCTGTTGCCAGATCCTGAAACAAACAATGACATGAAAAAATGTAACTTTGTAGTTTAAAGTAGAAGTAATCTGACTAATTGACAAGATATTGATAGAAAATTCAGGAACATGGAGAACAGACTGCAAAGTTAAATTAGGGGTGCATTTGATGGAACCTTTTTCGGATACAGAGGATAGGGTCCCATCAGCTACACTGACATGATTAGTTTTAGGGACAGAAACAAAATGAGAGAAAGAATCAGAGTTACCAATTATGTGATCCGTGACCCCAGAGTCAATAATCCAAGGATTGGAGATAGTGGATGCCCTAAAGCACATACCTGAATGGGCAAAATTTGAACCCGGATTATGGGAAGTAGCAGGAGCAGATGCAAAAGATGAACTGGAAGCAGCAGATGGCTGTAACAGACGACTGATTGCCTGAAGTATTCACTGAGTGTCTCCAAAAGATGTAGTAGAGGCTTCAACTGGCTGGGAGGTAGTTAGGTGTACCTGAGGGCCCTTGCAAAACATGTTTCTTTACTTTTCTTTTCGCTTAGCTTTGAAATCTGTCGGCTTCCCATGGAGCTTCCAACATGTGTCTTTTGTGTGCCAAGGTCTACCACAGTGCTCACATGTCATAGGTTCCTTCGAGCCAAGAGTGGATGAAGTTACCTAGTGAGGTGCTGAATTCTGAAGAGCTGATCTTGCGGGAACAGTTAAGAAGAGCAACGTGCTTCGCCATTGGTCTTCAAGTTGCACCATTGCATATGCTTGTTCCAAAGATGGGAAGGGGTCCTTGCTGAGGATCTGGGATCGAATGGGATCCAATTCAACATTCAGACCGGCTAAGAAAGTGTAAACCCTGTACTGTTCATCTCTTTTTTTTTTTGTACTAGGTTGCATCAGCATCACACTTGGCATGAAAACCATCAAAAAAATCCAAAGTCTGCCAAAGACTTTGGAGCTTAGTATAATACTCAGATACAGTCAATTCATTCTATACAGTGACCGTGATCTTCTTCTGGACCACATAAATCAAAGCATAGTTCACCACTTGGGAATATTTTGCTTTGGCAAATTTCTAGATCTGGGTAGCCGTATCTAACAGGAGGTACCCCTTGGCTATGGTTGGTTGCATAGAATTAAGGAAGTACTACATAACCAAAGAATTTTAGCATTCCATCTTTTTAGGGCGACGCCAGCAGTTGATACACTTTCTATACCGGTTACACAATCAGCTAGTCGTCGTGCAGTAATTGAAAGAAGGGAGGATCTAGACCACATTAAACAGTTCCCACCATCCAATTTTGTGGTATTAACAGGAATTGTAAAATTTTTCAATTTAAAGGACTCAGTCCCAGCAGAAGTAATTTCAGATGCTTCGGACATGATAAAAAAATCTAGATAACCAGCAATGGGTGTGTACCAATCCTGTTGTTTATGGAGGAACTTAGTCCATCAACAGGGATACCGCAATGGGCTGTGTACCAATCCTGTTGTTTATAGAATAAGATAATCAAGTTCCACAAAGAACACGATCTTTAATTAGGAATAGACGATCGGTATTTATGCAAGGACCAATCTCAAACAAACAACCTAACCTGCATTTTGAAGATGGGCAAGGACTGATCTCAAACAAATTCTTTCATTCCTTTGGTTGGGCAAAAGTTTGCTTACCAAAGGAGGAGGGGGGTCTGGGTATTCGAAGAATCAAGGAGATTAACCTAGCCTGCATTTTGAAGATGATTTGGTGTATAGCAGAAAAAAATGATTGTATTTGGGTAAAATGGATCTACTCCAGATACTTGAAAAAGGACTCTATTTGGACAGTCTCGCTCAACTTAGATTCATCTTGGGTCTGAAAGATAATTCTCCAACATAGGCAAATGGCTAGACCATTCATTAAATCCCTTATTGATGATGGATCATCTACTCTGCTATGGCTTGACAACTGGCATCCTCATGGTGCCCTTGTGTTAGCATATGGAGAAAGGATCAGAGCTGACTTTGGCTGGGACAGGATGGCTTCTGTTTCCCCTATATTAGTAGATGGAGCCTGATGCACTGGCAGGGTGTCATCTACCAAACTATCTCAGGCTTGGGAAGCCCTTCCTACCATTCATCGGCGATGCTAAGGAAGCAGAGATATCATAACCTGGACTGCCTCCCCCAATGGGCTGTTTTATACCCCTTCTGCTTGGGAGATTGTTAGATCTAGAAGCCCCAAGGTAGCCTGGTTTGATGCAGTTTGGTTTCATTGGCACTCTCCTCGGCATAGTTTCACTCTTTGGAGAGCACTGACCCAATCCCTTCCTATGACATCATTGCTTAAAGATAGAGGTATCATCCCCAACTCAAACTATGATCTATGTTGGGCTGCCAAAGAAGACATCAAGCATTACACCCCAAATCTGGTCTAACCAGTGGTGTGATGAACCATCAAGAAAACCAACGGTTCAACCAGGATCTCGTATAGGCCGTGCCCATCCGATTAAACCAGATACATTGCACAAGCATAATCAAAGTAAATAAACAATAATGGAAATCTCTAATACTAATAAACTGAGTATCTAACAGTAATAGCATAATTAATTATCCAATTATCTCCAAAGTAAACAAGACATAAAATAAAATAAAGTAATCAATTACATGTTCCAATAACCAAACAACTAAACTAATTGAAAACACATGAATTGCATTCGCAAGACGGAATACGTGCCTCTTCCATAGCTTCCACGTCCATCGCCACTATGTGTCCATACGTCGACGTGTTCATGTAATCTTCAATGGTAGGACCTACATCAACAACTAAAAATATTCAACGTCGAAAGGTGAGCATACATCACAGCTCAGTGAGCAAACAAAACAATGCAACAGACATATGCATGCATTCAATTCATATCTTTGGTTTGATTTTTAAGTTTGCAATATGCTATAGAAAAGATTGGCGGCCACCGCACCTCTATACACGAGTGTGTGAATCCACCCAATGGATCAAACACCATTACCATCCCACATGCACTTACCATGGAATAGAGATAGAGCTAAAGTGTCTGGATCAAACACCGCCAACACTTCCCCTGATGCCCTACCCATACCAATACGTAAGCCCCTATTGACGAGGGCTTGCAAACTAGGCTCGCAACTAACAAATCCTAAATGTCATCCAGTGTATCCAAGGCCTCACCCCAGCATCCCTCAATACGTCTATAGGGATAGAGCTAAGGCCCCCCGGTAGAGTCGAAGACTACATGGTCCGAGACCACCTCCCCTGATGCCCTATGACATAATAGTTCTGGTAAGGTAATGGCGATACAACGATGTCGATGAACAAGACTTGAGTAGAGATAGAGCTAGAGTCTAGTGATCAGGTCAAAAACCACAATGCCACGTCCTCCCCTTGATCCTCTACTCGCATCCAACACACTAATCACACACACACACACACAATCACATGCCTATTCCTAGCATCACCAATCAACATGGGAGCAAATAGACAAAAGTAAATATGCATGAGCAGTAATAACCGTAATATTGGATGACATGTGAGATGCACATTACAAGCATATAAACATAGAATCAATCATGGCATTGGACTCAATAAAATAACAGTTTATTATTATCCAATTAGTTTAGGTCTTGTTCCCTCACCTGCTAGAAATGTTCAATCTTCTCCAAGCTTCTTAACTCACTCTTGAACCTCTTGAAAACCTAAGAAATTTATAAGTTCTAAGTTAGGGTTCAAGCTCATCAATTTACAGTAGTCAATGGTCCATACTAAAATCAAACAAACCTCCAGAAGTTGAGTGGTTATAGGTGTGATTGCACCTGTGGTCTCAGTTTCTGCGACCGCAGGGTGTGGGGTCTATACGTGTGGTCACATGTGGTCGCATGTCATGTGACCACACACATGCTACTAGACCCTCCCTGGAACCCTCCCGATGGCATGTGGTCGAACATATGTGCCTTGTGTGGTCGATCATACCTGCAACCACACGAGTTTTTGGTCCACTTTTACTCTCAGCCACATCCACTCATAACTTGATTCCATGGCTAACATTATGATCCTTCCTATGATTGTTCTATGGTTTAAAATTCACACTTATACATAATTCTTCACCTTAATCCATTCTTCATGGATCTCCTTAGAGTTTTGTTCATGGTCTTAGGATTAAGATCTTACTTCGAATCAATATCTCTTCCATAATCAATTCTAGGCATTCAACTAATGTAGGGAATGATTCCATACCTTAAACTTGCTGGAGAATCAGAGCTTTCTCTACAATTCCTTTTCCTAGTCTTCCTCTTCAATTCTCCTTCTCTTCGTACTCCTCTCTTTCTCTCTCTTTCAGTTTGGGTTCCAAAAGAGTGAAAGAGGCTAAGGGATGTGCTTTATATAGAGGAAAACTTCCATTTAAAGTTACACTTTGATTAGGAAAGAACCCTCCTCAGATTAGGAACTAATCACGGAGTCGGTTATACCATCGTGTGGTCGCACATGGGGTCACAGAATCCATCGACCACACATCTTAAAATTGCGACCACACGTCCCAGACTCGAGTGGTCTCAATATTCTGAGGTGTGGTCGACCACACCTATTTAGGTATGCGACCACACGCTCCTAATTAGATGATTTTGGTTCGAATTACATACCTAGCCTTGTGGTTTCTTCACTCACTTGGTCCGCTTGGTCCGACCATGATAGGAAGACCTAATACAAGGTGGTAAGACCAGGTTAGTAAGGTACGGGTCCTACATCAAGCACCTTTTCTTCGACTGCCCTTTGTCCTGTAGAATCTGGGAGAAGATTCTGGGTATGTGTTGGCCTTTTAAAAGAAGAATCCTACCCTTTGATCTTGAGTGGAAGTGGTTAATCAAGAAATTCAAGGAAAAAATCCCCTGTGAGTCTATTTCCAAGCTCGCCTTTGCTGCATCTGTGTATCACATTAGGTTTGAGAGAAATTTGAGATGCTGGAAGAACAAGTCCAAAACAATTGGTCAGATCTTAGAAGCTATTGAATTTGATGTGCAAGGTGTTGCTCTTCCTTTTAAATCCCGCCCCCTGGATACTGCTAGAAATAGACACATTCTATTAGCTTGGAATGTGCCCATTACCTAAGCCGGGATTTTGCTTATTATTTCTGATTTGTCTATTTTGTCTCTTTTCTTTGTAGGGAGGCTAGCTCTATCGTTTTTATACTCAGGTTTGCTTTCCCCTTCTGCGGGTGCTGTTAATATATTCTTTATTCATCAATAAAAAAAAAAGACCACCAACAAGGATATACTGAAAAAAAAAGAAAAAAAAATGAAAAAAAAAACTTCTAGATCATGGTAGGATAAAAAAAAGATTTACGGTAACCTTAGTACCAACGGTGATCTAGGAAGATGGCAGTGATAGTCTAGAGGTGGCGGAAAAAGATTTCAACAAGTAGTGGCAGCGCTGGAGATGGAAGATGATGAGGTGGTAAGGTGCAGTAGATGCTGGAGGAGCTAGAAGGTGGTGGTAGCGCTGGGAGATGGTGTAAGAAAAAAAGAAAAAGAAAGGAGAGGGGAAGAGAAGAGACGGTTGAGCCTAACTTGGTTGTAATACCATGTAGAAATAATGAATGGAATCACATGTCTTACAATAGACAGAGGTCTTCTTATTTATAATGTGAGAATAAATATAGGTAGTACAATACAGGTAGTACAATGAGGGTAGTACAGGTAGTACAAATGTACAATACAAGTAGTACAATGAATCTAGACAGTAGTACAATGATTCTAGATAATGAATCTAGAATAAAGATAAATTAATCTAAACCACACGATGGTTAATCCATGTAGACCATACGATCTCAACATATATATATATATATATATATATATATATATATATATATATATATATATATATATATATATATATATATATATACACACACACACACACACACACACACACACACACACACTGTCTTTGGCCAATTGTTGTGTTTTCTCTTATGGTGATCATGTGGGGCTTGGGGTTGCACAGCTTTTTATGGGATCCTAGGTGGGTGTAAACTGCCAATGGGTGATTCCATCCACACCTCTAGCAGCTTTGGATTGGGGTGTAACAAGATTTTTCTTTTTTTTGTTGAAGAGACTTACACAATCCTTTAAAAAATTCAACCTCAGATGGAAGAAAAGAGGCTTGAAAGAAAAAACCAAGAAGTAGAGTCAAAATTAGAAGGTTTCGATAAGCCTATTATAAGGCTGGGTGGAACAAAAAATAACCCAAAACCAGGTTTCGGTCTAGTTAGACCAGGCTGTGGTCTAAACCTAGTATTTTATGTATCGACTTTACGAGTCATCTCGACCTGGTCAAAATTGAGTCATGCCAATCGAAACCAGTTGTGAAACCTACATGCAAATTTTGGGGACGAAATTTATTTTAAGGGTGGGGGAGTTGTAAGACCCGCACTCCATGAACCCGATCTAAACCTTTAAATCATGTCGTAATAGGTCTTCCAATCATCACCAGACCAGACGGGACGAGCGAATGACAAACAGGTATGAAATCGGACCAAATTAAGTATGATATACTTCATACGGTCGATGGTACCGGTCATGGTACCGGTCGATGGTCGACCTGTATGGCCTGTGCAGACTTAAATCAGGAAAAGGATCTCTGCGGGTCCCACTTTTTAAATTTTGAACCGAAGGACTTTCCTAATGTTAGGAGGCTTCCTAAACCTAACCCTAGCCTATATAAGGACCCTTAAACCTCCTAAAATCTCTCTCATTGATCCTCACAAACCCTAGAGAAGAGAAAGAGGTTGAAGAAGGAAAAGAATCTAGGAATGAGAGGGAAGAGCCGCCATTGCCGTTGGACGAAGAACACGTTACCGCGAACCAACGGTAAGGTGCTTAAACTTTCCTCTACGTTAAGAATTCTAGAATGGTTAGTCATGATTGGATCAATACCATGCAAAGCAAGGTATTGATCTAAACCCTGTTTTGCCGTCAAACCCTAATCTAGTCGATAAACCCTAGATTCAAGATCTAGGTTAAAAATCATCGAAACTAGGACTTGAATGGATTTGGAAACAACTCTAACTCTTTGCTTAGACCTAGAATGTATAGGAGAAACCCTAGGATCAATAGAGAGTGACCGACGGAAAGCGAGAACCAAGCGTATGGTCTTCCGGAGACATACCGATCAACCATACCGGTCGCATCTTATGCGACCGATACTATGACCAGTACCTCCCAGGGACTGGTCTGTGGGGACCGGTCGACCAAACCGGTCGCACCTGCCCCCACAGTGCCGCAACTGGTACTGCGACTGGTATGCTCTGTGAGGAGTATTTTTGACCCAGTTGATTTTTCGACCAACGTAAACCCTAAGAAAACTATTCTAATACAACCCTAATATTGTGTAGGACCTTGTGATAGCAAGTTTGGATTCTGTGATGTGGAGCAAGCTATCAAATAAGCGTCAGGTAGGGGAATCAGACCTAAACCCTAATAATTTAATAACAGTAAAACGTTATTAATAACTATGATTCAGTGGACTGATGTTTGTGCATACTCACATGTCATCCTTACTTTCAGTTATTATTATTGTTCATGCATACTCGCTATGCTAGGATGTGACTGTTAGGCATATGATTGTTTTCGTTGGTGTGTGGAATGGGAAGGGCCGAGGGTCTGGGATCATTCCTCACACTAGCACCTTTTCATATCGTTTTGTCTTAGCATGCTTGGTGAGGGTAGGGTATCAGGGGGAGGAAGTGGCACTATGGTCTCCGGCCAGGCCACTAGATTCTAGCTCTATCTCTATGCCATAGGGAGCTGTGCTGGGATAGGGCCTACTATGATGACATATAGAATTGGTTAGTTGCGAGCCTAGTTTGGAAGCCCTCTCCAATGGGGGCTTACGTGTTGGTATGGGTTGGGTATCAGGGGAAGTGTTGGCAGTGTTTAATCCGAACGCTTTAGCTCTATCTCTATTCCATGGTAGGGTGCATGTGGGACGATAGTGATGTTTGATCCATTGGGCGGCTTCACACACTCGTGTATAGAGGTGCGGTGGCCGCCAATCCTTTCTATAGCACATTGCAAACTTAAAACCAGACCATGATGTAAATGTTACTCAAGCATATGTTTGTTGCATTGTCTGATTGTCTTACTGAGCTAAATTGTGAGCTCACCCTTGTGTACACACTATTTTTAGATGTTGATGCAGGTTATACTGTGGAGGACTATGTGGATGTTCTGGCATACGGAGACTTTGCTGCTTTAAAAGTGCAAGCAGGAGAGGATGAGCATGACGCTTCATGCGAGTGCCCTTTCTGCGTGTACCTTTAGGATGTTGATTTTATTTATTTTATTTATTTTCAGTTGGAGATACAATTGATGTAAGGATATTTATTTATGTTTTGATATTTAAATAACTGGATATTTTATTAAATTTATCAATCGATCACTCAGTTCATTTTATTTAAGACTTCCACTGTATTTTATATTATTCTGATTATGGTTATGTGTAATGGTTTGTATGAGTGGACACGGTCTTATTGAGATCCTAGTGTGAACCGTTGGTTCAGTGACGGTTCACTCACACTTCTGGTTCAGCCGAAATTGGGGTGTGACAACTTGGTATCAGAGCTCTTAGGCTCTGTCCAACAGACCATATTTTCACTTAACTGAGTCGATGAACTGAGATAGGAAAAATTAAAAGCCTTAATAAGAGCACACCTTAAGCATTGTTTGATACCTGAGACTAAATACGAAAGAGCATAATATACTGTACTAAAGGTGGAATTAATAAATGACATGCTCTAGTGAGGAAACCATAGTAACAAGTAGATTGATCATAAATTAACATAAAAGAAAATTTTATAAACATAAATTATCTAATGAGTGAAAAGTTGTTTGTGCTACAAGGTACGGTCCACAAGGCGGACAGTTACCCTGTTATATAAACCATGCTGTGAGAGAGAGAAAAATAAAAGACCTATCATGGGGATGGGGGCATAGGAGGAATAGGGTCCGTGATGTCATAGTCACGCTCATAAGAAACCCTGAGCCAGTGTACCTGCTCCTGCGTGACTCTGAGGCTGCGAGCAAGGTGCCCTAGGTCATGGCTCATCTCACGCTGGGCATCCTGAATCTCTGTAAACATACCCATCACGGTATCGAGAGGAGGCTGGGATGGTCCCGCTGCAGGTGTGGGCTGTAGTGTCGGTGCTGGAACATCCTCCATCTAATCATCATCATCATCATCATCATCATCACCATCATCCCCTGCCTCTTCTGCATGATCCACATTGGCTGCTACTGCTGCTGCTGCCGCTGCTGCTACCCTCCTGAGCAGACGAGGACGAGCCTCTAACTCCTTATCACTGATCAACAAGTTGTCCATCCTCATCCAGAGAATGGCATCCCAGTCAATGTCAGAGGTCATGGTGTCCTCAACCGCAATCTCACCCCTCATGTCCACCCGTAAGCGCTGTAGAAGAGTAGTGACAAGTCGGCCATATGGAAGGTTACTGGTCTGATCGGGTAGAGTAGCTTGACGCATGGTCCTGATAATGATGTAAGGGAGACAGACCCACTCCCCAGTGTAGACGCAATAGGTCAAGTACTGAGTGAGCTAAGACAACTCACTGTAGTGGCCGCTCTGAGGAACAATATTGTACTGGATGATGCGGCAATATACCCGAGGAACAGGTCTCAAGCTAGCAGCTTTCATGGGCTCTCCTGGGTTAAGGATCTTCTCCGAAATCTCCTGGCGCAGATCATCAGTGAGAAAGCCCTTCGTCTTAGGGGTGCAGTAGACCAAGTCACCATCATTTGGAATCCCCAGAACGTCGACAAGCTGGTGAGGGTCGAAAGATATGGGGACACCTTTGACGAAACTAGTAAGGCAGAGTTCCCTGCCTCGGCTGAAGTCATTGACTTCTCCCTCTATCTCCAAGTTCGCATAGAAGTGTTTAACAAGGTTAGGACGGGTAGTCACCGTGTATCTAATGACAGGCAACCACCCAAGCCTACCAAAAGCTGCTTCAACATCAAACCGCTGTAGCTGCTCCAGGTTCACCCGTCGCCCCAACTCAATATTCTTCTCTTCAAACCAGGGAAAGCGGGCTTGTGCCTCCTCAAAACGAAACCACCGCTCATCGATCTGTGAAACCGGCGGATGCAGACGGTTCATGCTAAGACCAAATGCATGTTTACCAGCACCTCTGCGTTGAGACATTTGAAACTACAAAACAAAAACAAATAATGAGAAATTGGTTAGAATTTCCAAAATTTCGGCAGCATAACGATAGTAATTGAAGCAAAAGCCTCGAACTCACCAAAAATCTGGGGAGGAGGACTTACGTAACCATATAAGACCACATGGAAACCAAGCATCCATCAAACAAACAAGAAAGTTAGAAATTTCAAGAAAAATTCGATTTTTATCAAACCTAGGTCAAAAACCTAAAAATTTGATTTTTTTTGAAAAACTATTCGGTGGAACCTCAAATTGGTTGAGGGCTTTTGCTCATAGAGGTCCCTAAACTCATTTTAATCCGAAGAAAAAGAGTTCCTACGGTTAGAATCTTCTAAACCAAGAAAAACCTATTTTTAGGCAAGAAACCATTAAGAGACGATGTAAAAAGGAAGAATGGAAGGAAGAAACTTACTTGGAGACGATGCTCAAGGTCTTGATCGGGAGAAAATCACTTCTAAGATCACTGGTCAGACTGTAGCAACTCACCAAGCTAGAGAGGAATCGCCACCGGAGAAGAAGAAGAAAAGAAAAGTGAGAAAAATCTCACTTTTCCCGATTTTAAAGGCATTCTGGGCATACCGGTCGACGGTTTTGTCCATACCAGTCAAATGGTACCCCCTGGGTATATCAACCGGTACCTTTCGGTCAGAGAAAATTTATGACCGGTCGACTATACCGATCGCTCCATTTCCTACAGGGTTGCGACCGGTACATCGACTGGTACCCCTCGGGAACTCCGAGAGGTTTGTCCGCCTGGACATACCAGTCGCACTACCATATACAGTGCCGCGACCGGTATGTTGCGATCGGACAACTATTTGAAGCCCAAAAAATTTTGGGAAAATATTTACAAATTTCCAATTTAAGTTTTCGTTAAGATTTTCGCCTTGCACATGTTAAAGACTAACACTATTATGACTATTCGATTGTACCTCATGTGTATGTCTTCTTCTCAGATCCAAGCAGGAAAAACTAATCTGAGATGGTAGGTGGGAACGGTCGTAGAGGCTCACGAAGGCGTCACCACTCCAGGGTGCGCCAAGACGAGGACAACATGGAAACAGGAACTATTGATGAGCAAAATGTGAACCCAGAAGATGGAGAAAGGCAGAGTCCCAGAGCACCAACAAATTTGCCAGGACCTCCTCACACTAACTCTGAGACAGTTGTAACGAATCTGGTTTATCAGATGGAAGCTCAGCAGAAAGCATTCCTGAATGAGATGTTGAAGATGTTCGGCCACCAGGATATATCCCTATAGAAGGTACGCATGAGTTTGGGGGAAATAACACCACACTGCCAATGGATGGTAGTACTAGGCCGATGGGCCAAGGACAGAATCTACAACCACCACACCAATTTTCAATGTCGTCTGCCTATCAAGGAATCTATCCGTACCCACCACCATGGTCTGGAACGAATGCACAGGGGCAGAATGACCTAAGCCGAGCGGTGGATAGGTTTTTGAAGCTGAAACCCCCTACCTTCACAGGGAAACCAGGAAAACCACTGTGGCCTGCACAGTGGTTGCTAAGATGGAGAAGAACTTTGTCTAATGACTTGCACAGAGGATGAGAAGGTGTTGTTTGCTACGCACATGCTCAAGGAAGATGCTAATGCCTGGTGGAATTCTACCCAGACATATTTGGAGACAAGGCATACTTAGATCATTTGGGAGATATTTAAGGGAGCCTTCTTTGATAAGTACTTTCCGAAGAGTTTCCAAGATCAAATGGAAATGGAATTCTTAAATCTGGAATAATCTCAGTCTACTGTTGATGCATACCAGTAGAGATACGAAGAGCTGTTTTTCTTCGCTCTGATAAGTATGCAAAAGGAAGAAACCAAGACATGCAGGTTCACCATGGGATTGCGAGGAAGTATCTGAGAGCACGTCTTGGGTTTGGAGAAGAAAGTGTACAATGAGGCTGTACAGATTGCTAGGGTAATTGAATCTAGCCAAAGAGACAGCTTCTTTGCTCAAAACAGGGGACTGAAGAGGCCTGCTATAGAGACTTCGGGTGGAGGAAATACTAGACCATTCCGCCCATACAGGGCTCAGTCTGCTGTGGTGCCAGCAAGGAATACTACTGCACCACCACCGTCACAGTTAGCTGGACAAAACACAAATGTCAATGCTTCAACTGTCAATAATTATGTCATTATGCAAAGACCTGTACTCTACCTAAGAAGCAACTGCCATAGCAAGGAAAGATATTTGCATCACCTGATGTGGTTACTGGTATGATTACATCCCTTACTATTTGGCTTATTGTTTTGTTGTGTGTGAGCATGTAGACTAAGGGATAATTAAATTACAGGAACTATAAATATAGCTGGTGTATCCACCAGAGTACTCTTTGACTCTGGGGCCATGCACTCCTTCGTTTTTATTTCTTTTGGGAAGCGAATGGAATTACCTGTCGAGTATTTAACCCCAAGCTTGATAGTTCACTCTCCGTTGGGAGTCGAAGTGGCGTTGAATGAATACTAAGGGCCGTGTACAGTTAGTATTGAGGGCCGAAACCTAGAAGCAAATCTGGTTCAACTCGAGATGGCGGACTTTGACGTCATCTTGGGAATGGATTGGCTAGGCCATCATTCAGCTAGCTTATTATGTGGTGAAAGAAAACTTGTGCTTAAAGATGAGAGTTTTAATGGAACCAAGTTACCTAGGAAGCAGAAGCTGATCCTCTCTGCCCTAAAAGCTAAGAGATGCTTAGAGAAGGGAGGAGTGGGGTACTTAGTGTCTGTAGTCGACATCACTACAGAGGTGCCAAAGATGGAAGATCTAGATGTGGTACGAGATTTTTCAGATGTATTTCCTGAAGATCTACCAGGTCTACCTCCAGAAAGGGCTACAGAGTTCGTGATAGACCTCATGCCAGGGTCAACGCCGATGTCTAGAGCACCGTACAGGATGGCCCCTACTGAATTAAAGGAGTTGAAGACCCAATTACAAGAACTACTAGATAAGGGTTTTATACGACCAATCATATCACCATGGGGAGCACCTGTATTGTTCGTAAAGAAGAAGGACGGTAGTGTACGGCTATGTATCGACTACCGAGAGCTGAACAAGTTAACCATCAAGAACCGATACCCTTTGCCTAGGATCGATGATCTGTTCGATCAATTACAGGGTGCAAAGGTTTTCTCGAAGATTGATCTTAGATCAGGGTATCACCAATTGAAGATCAAGGCAACAGATATTCCGAAGACTGCTTTCAAAACAAGGTATGGGCATTATGAGTTCCTGGTAATGTCATTCGGGTTGACTAATGCCCCAGCGTCGTTCATGGAACTGATGAACCGAGTGTTTCATGACATGTTGGATACTTCGATCATCATATTCATTGACGACATCTTGGTCTACTCAAAGGACAAGGAGGCTCATGCAACACATTTGAGAGCCGCCCTACAACGACTGAGAAGGGAGAAGCTTTACGCCAAGTTCAAGAAGTCTAAATTTTGGCTGTAAGAAGTGGCCTTCTTGGGTCACGTAGTATATACAGTCGGTATCAAGGTAGATCCAAGCAAGATAGCAGCTATAGTAGGATGGGATGCACCAAAATCAATTGCGGAGATTCGTAGTTTCCTTGGATTGGCTAGTTACTATAGAAGATTCGTGGAAGACTACTCAAGAATCGCCATTCCACTTACCAGACTAACCAAGAAAGGAGAAAAGTTCATATGGACAGATGAGTATGAGAAGTGCTTTCAGACTTTGAAGTCAAGACTAGTCTCTACACCTATCTTGACCATCCCAGCACCAGGCTTGCCGTTCTCCCTATATACGGATGCGTCAGGGTTGGGTCTTGGATGTGTGTTGATGCAAGGAGAACAGGTGGTTGCCTACGCATCAAGACAGTTGAAAGAGCATGAGAAGAACTATCTTACGCATGATTTGGAGTTAGCAGCGGTCATTCACGCAATCAAGACTTGGAGACACTACCTTTATGGTGAAAAGTTTCAGATTAAGTCGGATCACAAAAGTTTAACTTATCTTTTTCCTCAGAAGGACCTGAATATGAGACAGAGAAAATGGCTGGAGCTATTAAAAGATTATGATTGTGACATCTAGTACCATTCGGGTAAAGCAAACGTTGTGGCTGGTGCCTTAAGCAGAAAGTGGGCATTGAAACCTGAGGCAAGACCTAGTACGAACGCTGCACTGTGTGCTGCAGCCTCAGGCTCAATAGAGAAGGATAAAGACTATATATTAGAGAATGTAAGAGATCTAGTGGAACAGGGCTTAATTCATAAGTTTACATTGATGTTCGCACCCTTGAAAATCTCATCGAGATCTAATAGATGAGGTTAAAGTAGCAATCCTACAGGATCCACAACTCAAGAATGTGCAAGAAGATCTAGAGAAGGATAAAAGCAACCCTGACTTTACCTTGGATTGAGACAAGGTACTCAGGTATCGTAGACGATTATGTATACCTGAGAGTGAGAACTCAAGTATCAAAGATAGAGTTATGATAGAAGCTCTTTACACCCCATATTCGGTACATCCAGGAAGCACTAAGATGTACCATGATTTAAGAAGATTAGATTCGTAGAGGGGTATGAAAGTGGATGTAGCTCGATTCATATTCCAATGTCTGAATTACCAGCAAGTTAAAGCAGAAAGACAAAGACCTGCAGGTTTGCTACAACCACTACCGGAGCTAGAATGGAAGTGGGATTGTATCACAATGGATTTCGTCACTGGCCTCCCCTTGACACCAAGGTTGGTGGATGCAGTATGGATTATAGTCGATCAACTTACCAAAATAGCTCGATTCATCGCTGTTAGACCTTAGTATACTATGGAGAAGCTGGCCAAGCTATATGTGGATAATATAGTCAGACTTCATGGTGTCCCAAAAAGTATAGTATCTGACAGAGATCCCCGTTTTACATCAAAGTTTCGAGAAGGATTACGAAAAGCTATGGGAACCAAGTTGAAGTTTAGCACAACTTTTCATCCTTAGACTAACAGGCAGTCAGAAAGAACTATTCAAATATTGGAAGATATGCTCAGAGCGTGTGTCCTAGATTTCAAAGGAGCTTGGGATGAGAAGCTATCACTCATCGAGTTTGCATATAACAATAGTTTCCAGGCTATGATCCAAATGGCTCCATACGATGCACTCTATGGGAAGAAATGCCGTACACCTCTGTTATGGAACGAGGTGGGAGAGAGAAGGGTTGTAGGATCAAAATTCATCGAAGAAACTTATCGAGTAATTGATCAAATTAAAGAAAGAGTAAAGACAGCTCAAGTTCGACAAAAGCACTATGCAGATAATCGACGTCGAGATCTGGAGTTTGCAGTGGATGACAAAGTGTTCTTAAAGATATCACCTGTGCGAGGTCTAAAACGGTTTGGTAAGAAGGGAAAGCTATGCCCCAGGTATATGGGTCCATACGAGATTTTGACCAGACATGGTAATGTGGCATATCAACTGGCTCTACCACCATCCATGTCAAGGGTTCATGATGTGTTCCATGTTTCCTTACTGAAGAAGTACGTTAGGGATCCATCGCAAATCTTGACAGCAGACCCACCAGACTTGACAGAGGACTTGACATTTGAAGTGGTACCTGTGATGCTCACAAGTCAAAAGCTACAACATCTCCGAAGCAAGGATATCCACTATGTGAAAGTGCATTGGAAAAGCCAAGATGAAAAAGAAATCACTTGGGAGCAAGAGAACGCGATGCGAAAGGAATACCCTAACCTTTTTGACGACCAAGGTACGTTCAAATTTCGAGGCCAAAATTTATTTTAAGGGTGGGGGAGTTGTGAAACCTACATGCAAATTTTGGGGACAAAATTTCTTTTAAGGGTGGGGGAGTTGTAAGACCCGCACTCCATGAACCCGATCTAAACCTTTAATTCATGTCGTAATAGGTCTTCCAATCATCACCAGACCAGACGGGACGAGCAGATGACAAACAGGTATGAAATCGGACCAAATTAAGTATGATATACTTCATACCGGTCGATGGTACCGGTCGACGGTCAACCGGTATGGCCTGCGTAGACTTAGATCTGGAAAAGGATCTCTGTGGGTCCCATATTCTAAATTTCAAACCGAAGGACTTTCCTAATGTTAGGAGGCTTCCTAAACCTAATCCTAGCCTATATAAGGACCCTTAAACCTCCTAAAATCTCTCTCATTGATCCTCACAAACCCTAAAGAGGAGAAAGAGGTTGAAGAAGGAGAAGAAGCTAGGAAGGAGAGGGAAGAGCCACCATTGCCGTTGGACGAAGAACACGTTATCGCGAACCAACGGTAAGTGCTTAAACCTTCCTCTACGTTAAGCATTCTAGAATGGTTAGTCATGATTGGATCAATACCATGCAAAGCAAGGTATTGATCTAAACCCTGTTTTGCTGTCAAACCCTAATCTAGTCGGTAAACCCTAGATTCAAGTTCTAGGTTGAAAATCATCGAAACTAGGACTTGAATGGAGTTGGAAACAACTCTAACTCTTTGCTTAGACCTAGAATGTATAGGAGAAACCCTAGGATCAATAGAGGGTGACCGACGAAAAGCGAGAACCAAGCATATGGTCTTCCGGAGACATATCGATCAACCATATCGATCGCATCTTATAAGACCGGTACTACGACTGGTACCTCCCGGGGACTAGTCTGTGGGGACCAGTCGACCATACAGGTCGCACCTTTCCCCATAGTGCTGCGACCGGTATTGCGATCGATAAGCTCTATGAGGAGTATTTTTGACCCAGTTAATTTTTCGACCAACGTAAACCCTAAGAAAACTATTCTAATACAACCCTAACATTGTGTAGGACCTTGTGATAGCAAGTTTGGATTCTGTGGTGCAGAGCAAGCTATCAAACAAGCGTCAGGTAAGGGAATTAGACCTAAACCTTAATAATTTAATAACAGTAAAACGTTATTAATAACTATGATTATGTGGACTGATGTTTGTGCATACTCGCATGTCATCCTTGACTTTCAGTTATTATTATTGTTCATGCATACTCGCTATGCTAGGAAGTAACTGTTAGGCATGTGATTGTTTTCATTGGTGTGTGGAATGGGAAGAGCCGAGGGTCTGGGATCATTCCTCACACTAGCACATTTTCGTATCATTCTATCTTAGCATGCTTGGTGTAGGTAGGGTATCAGGGAGAGGAAGTGGCACTGTGGTCTCTGGCCTGGCCACTAGACTCTAGCTTTATCTCCATGCCATAGGGAGCTGTACTGGGATAGGGCCTACTGTGATGACATATAGGATTGGTCAGTTGCGAGCCCAGTTTGTAAGCCCTCGCCAATAGGGGCTTACGTGTTGATATGGGTAGGGTATCAGGGGAAGTGTTGGCGATGTTTAATCCAGACACTTTAGCTCTATCTCTATTCCATGGTAGGGTGCATGTAGGACGACAGTGGTGTTTGATCCATTGGGTGGCTTCACACACTCGTGTATAGAGGTGCGGTGGCCGCCAATCCATTCTATAGCACATTGCAAACTTAAAACCATACCATGATGTGAATATTATTCATGTATATGTTTGTTACATTGTCTGATTGTCTTACTGAGCTAAGTTGTGAGCTCACCCTTGTGTACACACTATTTTTAGATGTTGATACAGGTTATACTGAGGAGGACTATGTCGATGCTCCGACGTACGGAAGCTTTGCTGCTTTAGAAGCGCAAGCAGGAGAGGACGAGCATGACGCTTCATGCGAGTGCCCTTTCTACGTGTACCTTTAGGATGTTGATTTAATTTATTTTATTTATTTTCAGTTGGAGATACAATTGATGTAAGGATATTTATTTATGTTTCGATATTTGAATAACTGAATATTTTATTAAATTTATCAATAGATCACTCAGTTCATTTATTTAAGACTTTCGCTGTATTTTATATTATTCTGATTATGATTATGTGCAATGGTTTGTATGAGTGGACACGGTCTTATTGAGATCCTGGTGTGAACCGTTGGTTCAGTGATGCACTCACACTTCAGGTTCATTCGGAATTGGGGTGTGACACCAGTGGTTTCGATCTGCACCTTAAACCATGCTTGAATCCGAGTTATATAGAAGGAGTCACATCCCGTTCAAACTTTTTCGGAGTATGCAAATACTGTTTAAAGTTTTCTAATTGGAAATAATTTTTTGGGCATCAAAACAAAAGATTATTTTGATTGACTCTTGGTTTTTAGTGATGTTTTATTCTAACAAGATTTTTGAAAATTTTAGATTGGAGAAAAAGGCTAGCATTTGAAAGTTAAAATTACCCCGCAATCGAAAATTCAGTTTTTGTTTTTGAACGAAAAAGTTGACTTTTTGTTCTTTTGGATTTTGAATTTTGAATTTTAAACTATTTTTATTAGATTCAAATGGGGGGTTATTCATAAATAAGTGTTGCCTATTAAACTCTAAATACAATCCCAGGTTCCAGCGTACACTACCAAACTTGTGTCTATACCACATAATGCGGGGCAATTAGGATTACCTTCCATTGGCTCTGATACCAAATTGGTGCAAGGCTAGGGTTTGATAATAAATTCAAACCTTAGCCTTACAATAGAATCTTTACAACCAATCCCAATGATAGGGTTTCAAGAATGACAACTGAAATAAGCAAAATACTCTAAACAATTAATTTCTGAGTATAGAAACTAATGACTAGATAATTAAAAGCTTAGTTGCTCTGGTTAATCCGACCATTAGATGGTTGAGAGATTTTTACCGAATGGAGGAAGGGGGGCATATGGTGGTAGAACAATATCACAGTCTGATGTTGATCCACCCAAGGACCAAAAGGTTATGCAACTTTCAAAATTCTACAGTAGATGAAATCTGAACAGTAACCTCAGGTTAGATCTAGCTTATTGGAGTGAAGGTGCTGATGGAGGCCTTCTAGTTGAGTCAATATCACTTGTAGGTGGTTGAGCACTAATCGATCCTTGGTCTAGTAGTTGTGGCAGCAATGAGTGACTTATGGTTTGCAGAAAATCAGCAAGGAGAGGGAGGGGAATATGCAAACCAATGGAGGGAGAGAAGGGGATGGGGAAGGGTTTGGAGAAATAAAGAGAATAAGAGGGGAGAGATTTCGGCTGAGTCTCACAGCCTAGAGACTTAGCATGGAAATCGCAAGCAAGTCTTTTTTTTTTCTCTAACCTACTTTTTCCTTATCTTGCATTTATATATATAGAGAGATTGCTTAAATACAATTAGGAAGGTAAGACTTGGTCAATCCATAGAAACATTACAATAATGGAGAATCCAATCTTGCCTTTTGAAACTTTACAAGAGAAGAAAGCCTAATGTTTTATTTTAAGACTATGTTCATATGGGACAACCTAGTGGTCATTCAAATTCGGGGTCATATACTTATCGCCCTTGGAAGGGACATTACTCAGATTCTGCCAGAATCTGGACGTTGTGGAAGAGAGTTATTAAAATCCGCTTGAGAAAAGAAACTACCAATATAGATAACCAATTTGATTTTATGCTAGGTTGATCTACGACCGAGGCTATTTACTTGCATAGGAGACTCATGAAAAGATGTAAAGAAGGCAAGAAGGACCTCCATATGGTTTTTATCGATCTAGAAAAAGCTTATGATAGAGTTCCTAGGGAGTTAATCTGGCAAGTACTAGAGAAGAAAAGCGTTTCAAGCAAATATGTCGACATAGTTAAGGATATATATTATAATGTGGTGACTAGTGTGAAAATCGTAGGGGGTCAAGGTCAAGAATTCCTTATTACAATGGGGCTACATCAAGGATCAGCTTTAAGTCCTTATCTGTTTACCCTCATTATGGATGATCTAACTAGAGACATTCAAGATGAAGTTCCTAGGTGTATGCTTTTCGTTGATGATATTGTTTTAGTAGATAAAACAAAAGTAGGAATTAATGCCAAGTTGGAGCTATGGAGATCAACACTGGAGTCAAACGATTTTAAGATAAGTAGAACGAAGACGGAGTATATGATGTGTAACTTTAGTCACACAAGGACGAATAATGAGGTAGTGAACATTCATGAGAGGGAGATACAACAAAGTGATCATATTAGGTATCTAGGTTCAATCATAAATAAAGAATGTGATATAAACAATGTCATGATGATGTTTCACAGAGGATTAAAAAAGGATGGATGAAGTGGAGAAGTGCGTCTGGAGTATTGTGTGATCAGCGTATTCCTTAAATTTTAAAGAAAAATTAATGTAGATTATGATCTACTCAAGGAAAAGGGGTCGCAAACAACTAATGGGCCTGGTCCATCGAGTCCAGTCTACTCTAAAACCAGCCCAGCCGAGATTTCTAGAGATCTCTAGATAGAGATCTCTTCTACCGCTAGCAGCCAGCAGTAGTAGTAGTTAATTTAGGACTCTTTTTTTTTATTATTAGTTTCCTAAAATATAGCTTCAGTTATTTCCATTGTTTAGGAAGTAGAAGTTCTCTAAGTTTCCCAATTTCAGTTTTGGAAACTTTCCAATCTTTTGTTTTAGAAACTTCCTACTCTATAAAGAAAGTTTAGCTTTCTAATTTCAGTTTTGAGACTTTCCTATTTCGTTTGTAATCTTTCAAAGTTATAAATAAGATAGAGAGGGCTGGTGGCAGTGCTCAGATTTTCCAGGAAAAAAAAGGAGTTCGACTTTTTCTCTTGGTTGAGTCTCCTACAGTTGTGAGAATCAATCGACAATTTCAGATTCTCTTTTCTCATTGGTTTATCTTTTGTCCATTGTTTTCTGAATTCTCTTTATTGCTGGGTGAAATCAACTCTCAATGCTTTGACTCATTCAGTGCTATTAAGAGAGGAATTTACGCTAAAACTCTAAATCTAATTCCACAATGGCGGTAATAGTTCTACTGTAGGTTTTTGACAACTAATTGGCTTCTTCCTTTATGATAGATCAGGTTCAGATTTAGATATATAAGAACACATCAATTGAAGATCATCTCTTTCAAGTTTTGAAAGGTTCTAAAGGTCTGATTTTCAGATAAGTGAAATTTTTCTCTACTCTCTAATTTTGTTTTTTGAGATTGGACTGTGTAAAGATCATGCAGCAAAGAGGGAATGTTATTTTAATTTGTTTAAACCCTCTTTGCCATAAAAACTTCTATAGGGCAATCATTCGATCGGATATAATGTATGGTGTAGAATATTGGGTAGTTAAGAAGAAACATATTAATAAACTTAGTGTAGTTGAGATGAGGATGTTAAGATGGATGTGTGGCAAAACTAGGAAGGATAAGGTAAGGAATGATCTTATTAGAGTTGATTTGGGAGTAGCATCGATACATGATAAGCTATGAGAAAGTCATTTGAGATGGTATGGTCATGTTCAACGGAGGCCGTTAGATGCTCCTGTACGGAGGAGTGATTTGATTCAGATTGAAGGATTTAAAAAAAACTAGGGGCAGACCTAAGATGACACTAAGGGAGGTGGTGAAGAAAGACATGTATAGCTTAGGCCTTGCTTCAAGTATGACATTGAACAGGCTGATTGGCGAACAAGAATCCATATAGCCGACCCCATTTAGTTGGGATTAGGCTTTATTGTTGTTGTTGTTGTTGTTCTTATAGATATTTTCTCTATAATGTAACCACATGCTAGTCTAAGCATTCGACATACATCAACAAAGTTTTAGAGCAAAAGGAGTGTAAGAAAAGAAATGAAACAAGCCATTGAGTGGAGATTCTTACAACCCTTGCTCTATTTCAATACTATATGCTTTAAGGAGCTTTGAGTTACCATTCTTTGCTTTGATGGTCACTGGAATATCAACTAGCACTCTGATGTAAGGAATTTGAATCTTCAATTGAACATTTGTTTATGGGACCCATTTTCTTCCTTCTCTTCTTCTTTGTTTTCCTTCAATGCTTCACCAAACCACTTAATGCTAACATTCAAAGCTTCACCTACGTCCAAGGTTCGAGGTGCTGGTTTCGAGGCCAGTTTCGACCAGCCTCGAAACCGAGTTGACTCTAGTTTTAGGTGAAACCAAGTCGTAACCCGCTGAAACCTGGTATTATTTCATTATAGTATATTAATTTTTATTCTAACACATGGATTGGGTGGTTGTATAAATACATTGTAGGTAGAATAAAGAGATTGGGTTGTTGTACAAATAGATAATATAGGTGAGATGCATGAGATAATATCTTATAAAAGGGTAAAGGGCAAAATCATTGAAGAGATCCCGTTCTTATTGTGAGAAGCCTACCTGCGGCAGCAAAAAGTGAAATGAAGCTCGGTGAGAAGTGAGAACCTTCTTTCGGCGGCAAGAAGTGAAAACCAAAGGTAGGGTTTATTTTATTTTTTTCTTTTCTTTC